>VZTX01000264.1:203478-440905 GCA_013400915.1 Pardalotus punctatus | reverse complement strand
ATATATATATATTTTATATATAATTTCGATTTAGAATAGCATAAACAAGTGCAATATTTAGGAAATACTGATGAAATACATCAAAATTTATACAAATAAAGTGTTTAACCCTTGTATAGAAACTGTTATTTATGCATAAAACCATGAGTAAAAGGGTATTTAATTTTACCAGCTAATTTAAAAAAAACCCTCTAAAAAATGCTGTCACACTCTCTATTATTTTTCTGTCCCTAAAGACATGTTTGGCCACTGAAATCGTGACTTTATGCACAACAGAAGCTGAAGAACTCTCTGCCCTAGGTCATTCCCTTCAATCAAACCCAGGTCTATAACGAGGCTGAAATTTGTTACCACATGCCTGCTCTTTACAGGCCTTGTAAAGGACAAGGTGGACAAACTGTAGCAGCCAGACAGGCTGTAACACCTTAAGAAAAATACCAAGGAAGCAAATTCAGCAAAAGAGGTCTGAACATGAAGGACTAATTATATCCTGTACCCTTCCAAGTGGTCCTGCCCTATTGAGACTGAGAAAAATGAGTGATGAAGATGCTGAAGCCTGTACTTTTGAGCATGTGAAAACTATTCTGTGACTAGAACAAGGGTCATGCATTTTCAAAGTCAGTTCAATTAAGTAAAATGCCAGTCCCAATTCCTTGGACCCACCAATTAAACTGCAACCAAAAATGTTGCCCATTTGCCCCACAGAGGACTTAGTGTATTTATAGTCCCCAAATGCCTATGGTCTAATCAAAACTGTCACATAACAAGAATCCAGCCAAGGAACTCAGACAGTTTGGTTAATGAGACAAAGAGCAGCTTCGTATTCATTCCCTCCTAAACAAAGATCTGAGGAAAGGGTGAGGACTGGTGGGGGAGAGAGAGCACGAGTACAGCAGGCCCAAAGAGAAGGGCCCAAGCAGACAGTCAATTAGGCAATGCGTCCAAGCCTGATCTGAAGACTCATGGCAAACAGAGCAGCCATTCATGCACCATGACATGCAGGTCAATAGAAGTAATCATATGCTTGCTTGGTACTTATGGATGTGTCTGTGAAACAGCACGTGGCAACATATGATGAAACTCAAATCCTGATCACAAACTACAGTGAAAAAATTAAAAACATCTTTGATTTTTTTCCCCATTAAAAAATGACAACTGTGTTTCTTTAATGCAAAATATTTCATTTTCCCCCCAATTAATAATTATCAATAATTTTAAAGAATTCTCCAGATATTGCGCTCCATATCTGAATTGTTTCTCTTTCTGGTATCTGACAGTTTTTTATCTTCCAGGAAAGTATATCAAGCTCCTCCATGAAAACCATAGATGTTAACTACTCTTAAGCACAAGACAAATGCATTCTCTGTTTCAAGGCACCCATTGATCAAAACAAAAGCCAGAAAATAATTTTCCTTCCTATTGGGTGCTGGTTCCCACTTGGCCAGATGCATTATCTTTTTTTCATTCTCTGTTTCTGAAGCATCTGCTAGCAGTTACTGTCAGAAATGTGATAATGACTATGGTCAACCAGTAGTTTTAGCTGGTGGATCCTGTGTTCCAAGCAAATTGCAGATACTGCTTTCACTAACTTAAGCAATACATGCCAGCAAGCACAGCAGAAGAGTTTGGCCTCTGTTTTCTACAAAGACAAGATCAAGCCTATCTACAACAGATCAGAAGCCACAAAATGGAAGGAATCCAGGCTAAAGGTTTTCCAACAAATAATCACACTATGGGCTCCAACAAGGGCTTGTATCTTTTTCTTTGAGAGCTGAGTTAAGCCATTCAGCTCACTAGCAAGTTTGGGCAAAGAAGTAGCTCACAGGCCAAGACCTAAGAGCTTGCAGCCAGTTCTGCAATCCCAAGCTTGTCTAGAAGCTACATTACAATTTAAAAAAACCCCAAAAAAACACACACACAAAAAAACCCCAAAAACAAAGAAGAAAAGAAATGTAAGTTAGCACTCTCTTGGCAGGGTTTTGGAAGCATTCATAATGTTGGCAGGGAAAGGAGCTGTTGAGTTGTACCATTGTCTTTAAGAGGTGAGGTAGAATGGGATTTCTTCACCTCTCCCTTTTTTCAGGTGTCTAGTGTGTGTTTGACACCAAGAGACAAAGTAAAGAAAATTAGAAGAAATATCAGCATGAAGCATCAGTTTTAAGTGTGGAAGTTCTTCACATATGTTTGTTTTTCCTAGCAATACCTTGGAGGGAAGGCAATCAAAACTCTAGCATATCCAAAGAACTGTATTTTCTGCCAATATGATATGAAAGAAAGAATAAACATGATGAGTACAAATGAGCTGGCTGGTTAAATGTGGTCACAAAGCAGTGCATTAATAAGAAAAGGGGCAGGGGGTTGGGGGGAGAAGAGCAAAGACACAACGTCACCTAATTTGTTAGATCTGTGAAAACCTCACATTGGAAACTGTTCTGTTACATCTGCCTGTCAATCTCCAAAGATTAAAAGGGCAACACAGCAAATTTTAGGATTGCTGGTACAAAAACTTCCTCAAATAAGGAATACAAGTAACTGTGCCTTTCATTCTGCTCTAGAGAAGCCCTCAAAAGCTATAAATAATTTGTGCAAGCCTCTTATCATCCTGAAATACATGTGATTAGAAATCTGCTAGAACTAAGATGCCAGAGGCGGCAGTCCCGTTTCATACTGTTGGCCTGTATGTCTGATACGTGACATTTTCCTAAATCCTGTCAGGGATAATCTGTCACACAACCATCTTTTAGATTATACTTTGAGACTGTGGTCTTTTGGTACAAATATAAATATGCTTAAATTATTATGCTGCCCATTAGGAGTATGATCACTGTTCTTGCACAGAGGAAAATATTCCCAGATAACCAAATACATACTAAACACCAGAGCAATGTACCAGGGGTGAATAGAAGCACAAACCAGCCCAAAGGTTGAGACACAGTAGCGGTTATGGCTGAAAGAGATTTCTTCTCCTCTGATTGCGTTCAGTTGCTTTTCCACCTATTTGAGATCCATAGATCTAATGGAAGGGCAATACACTTAACTATCTGTGCCACAAACTGGTATACAGGAAATATCTAGAAATGTAATATTTTCCTTAGGAAGTCATAGGATACTCCCAAATGCTGTTATTTCTTTTAAAATAAAATTGTAAGGTCTTTCAATTAGTTTCTTTCCAAAACCTTCATCATGTCCTGCTCCAAATCAACTAATTTTCATTAAGTTTTGCATGGTGTCACATATAGGTGGAATTTGTCTTGAATTAATTTGAAGCCCAAAGTCTTCTGATTCTCATTTTTTCTGTGAGAATAAAATAGCACACTGGGTTTTGGCATGGAAGAAACTGGCCACCAGAAATATTGCTCAATAGCAGAATAGTTCAAAGGCTAGCAATTTGAAAATTAGACCATTATCACAATGATGAGGAATTCACATATCTATAGTGAATTGTATAATTTTGCTTTATTGATAGACAAAATGTATTGGATTTAAGTACTATGAACACATTATGTGGGACAAGCAGGAGTTGGACACATTGGGATTCCACTGAACGTATTCTGCAACATCTGTTGTTCAACCTACTCATGGATGATTTGGAAGACAGGGTCAACAATGAGGGACTAAGATTGGGGTTGATACAAAGTGATTTGTGGTCATCAAACTGACTGTGAACAGCTGCAGAAGGATATCATGGTATTGAGTGCCTGGGTAAAAAAAATGGCAGATGGAATGCTATGGTGATAAGTCCAAAATAACGCATATGGGAAAAACATATGCCACTGTATATAACTGTGCTGTGTCCAATACTGCATCTGCTTCTGGATAACCAACATCTCAGGAAGTATGCAGGAGAGTTGAGACAGTAGGGACAAGAAAAGTACAGATGATCAGAAGTATGAAATTGCTTTCTTAAGTGCAGAGACTAAATAATCTGAGATATATGAAAGATGCAGCTAAAATGTTAAAGGTTACAAAATCATGAATGTCATGAAGAAAATTATTTTCTTTTTATTTTATGTGCACATGGGTGTGTTCATGTTATTTTCCATAACCTAGGGACCACAGATGGTAGAAACAAGCACAAGGTTTAGAACAAATGAAAGTGCTTGCTCTCAAGAGTCAAAGTTTTATCAATGGGATGCTTGGGATGTCAAACATAGAAATGAGTTCAAAAGCTCCTTAGACATACTCATGAAGGAAAGGTCCATTGGGACATCTCAAACACAAAGACAGAAATACAACACCCAGCTCAGGAAGGGCAGGTTTTCAGGCATGGAAGGCCTTGCCAGAAGCAGCATCATTCTGTGTTTGCCCCACTGACACCCTCACTTCCCAGGCTCCTCTTAGCGACCACTGCCAGAGACACTTGGGCTTATATTGCACCAGAGGGGAAAGTCTGCATTAACATGCCTCTGAGGAACTTAAAATCTAAAGTGAAACTAAAATGCTGGGGTTTTTTGTTGGGATTTTTTTGTTTGTTTGTTTGTTTTTTTGGTGTTTTTTTAGGAGATCAGCTCAGGATTTCTCATTGTATAGACCAATATTTGTTGTATTCACCACTTTTAATAATTATGTTTGTAGTTTAATCCTCCACTTTAGTAAATACTCTCCCAAGCACTCCAGGTCTTTGAGTGCAAAACAAGCTGTACACAAGTAAGCCAGGAGCGGACACGCTTGGTTGCCTGGTTGTTTAATTAGAAACTGATACAAAAGGCATCCAGCCTCAGGGAGACAACCAGGCTGCAAATTGTGACACTGCCATAGCCTTGCCCTGTCTCTATTTAGCCTTAAGCAAATCTGACCTTGGGCATCCTGACCCTGCCTAATTGCATACTGTTTCCTGTGATGCTGTGAAGCTCCTTCCACCCATTGCTGGGCTATTAAGCTTCTCTGCTCTGGCTGGTAATTAAGCAGCAGAATGCCGAACTGTTTTTTGTTGCTGTTGTTCTGGGGTGGTTATTTTTGCATCCTTCTTCCCTCCGCCGCCTCCTCCTCCTCCTCCTCCCCAATTGAAGCCAGTTGAATGCTTCATTTCTCATTTTGTTACCCTGTTGAGGGGCAACGATGTCATATCACCTTTCAAAAGACAAGGAAGGTGATAAATGCACTAACTTGAGAGATAAAGTGTTAGGACACTAATGAAAATCTCTAGTGACGAGACAGCAAGGAGGACCTCATTTCAAGAGACTCTGTAAAAGAAGAAAACTTTTCTGCCTATGCAAATGTCAAGTCTAAAGTACACTGGTTTAGTGTGGCAGCATATTTTTCTGTCAGGAACAAAAGTACAGGCATTATAGGGAATTATTTGCAAGTAACTATGTAAGCAAGTTTAAATGTCATCCATAAAATAAGTGAGATACAAGCTTCTGCTAGCTGATATCTTGGCATCTAGCTTTACAAAAAAAAATGCAGCCTAGATTAGAAGACTTGCTTTTCAGATTTTTTTTTAATATAATAGGAACTGTGCTGTAGAATGACATGCATTTTTGATTTTCTAATGAAAATGGAGACTAAAATAATTCATCAAAATTTTAGCAGCCATAAAGGCTTCACTGGGTCATTACATTAGTTTATTAGATAAAATTAAATAAAAAGACACTTTAAATTAATAACAACCAGCTTGGAAAATAGCAGTTATATTGTATATGGGAAAAGTAGCTCCATTTGATGTGCACCAGCCACCATGTGTAACATAGTCATTATTTGTCCTGTCCCTTTGAAAATCATTTTATTGGAATGCATCAGTTAAACTAAAACTCATGACCCTCCTTCTTGTGACATGAAAGAAACCACTGAAGTTTTTTTTTTTTTTCCCTCCCTTCTACTCATGTGAACTTTCTGGGAAAAAAAGTAGCTTCAAGGATTTTTATCAGTGTCTGTGTAATGACAAGTGCATCACATGCATCCTGAACCATTAGCTGCTTACATCTGAAAGAATTTGCTCAACATTTAGGAATTCACTAAATGAAAGGCTGGCCTATTAAGCTCCGCTAACTTTGGAAGTTGATTGAGCCTTTCTTTTCAACTTCCTGAATCATTGTAAACGATGCTATGCAGTGCCCTCATGTGATCTATTCTAGACAACAAGTTTGCTTTGTAACTCCAAAAGAATCCAAGTACAAGGTGATACATTTCCGATCAGAGATGCAACCCTTCACAAATCTATGTGAAATCACAAATTTAAAAAGCAACATCTCCAAAAACCATCCATCCATCTTCTGGAGAGATAAAGGAACAACACTTCCCTCATATATCCACATGACTCCTGAATCAACAATGAGATAAAGGAGTAGAAAATCAGTAAAAAACCAAGAATCAGTGGATGATATTTCTTCTCTCAGACTACTGAAACAAGCAAAGACCAGAATTAAGTCCCCTAATTACAGGTCTTTAATTTTTGGTTGAAAGATGAATTTGCTTTTTTAATGGCTCAACACTCCTGATATTTCAAGACCACTGAGAAGGGGGCTGTGAGAGTAGTGGGCTCTGCGCTGGGTAGGCATTGCTGCCTTGTGGCACCTGTTGATTAATATAAATGCCTGATGTGGGGAACATGTAACAGGATGGCATTAAAGGAAGAAGTTACCACGGGAGGACATAACAGAAGGGGAGCCCACTGGCTCGTGAAGTGCTCACCTGCATCCCAAAGGCAACTATATTATCAAATTTATGGGATGAGTAAGACGTGTTTTCTCAAAATTGCAGAGAAACAGGTTTCCTTTCTATGACCTCATTTTCTCTTCATGGTGAGTGTAAGCATCACTAAACAGTGTGAGATGGGTGGCACTGGAGACCGAAATTGCTAACAAAAGAAGTTTAATCTTGTTTTGGGATTTGCAGACAGTGCCCATGAGTGAGGATGGGACTGGGCTCCATTTCCATGGGAGAGGTAAAGCACTGGGAAAAACAAGAAGGAGTTATTCTCCTTTTGAGGCTTGGGAAGAGAGTTCTGTCACATGAGTTTGGCACAGGGTCCCTCAACAAGACATCTGATGAATAGCTTATGAAATTACATTTATGAAATTAAATTTAATTTTAGAACAAAACTACAGACAGCATGCATTCCAGTTAATTTTTCTTCAGGCTCCAAGGACTGAGGGGTTGGGTTTTTTGGTTTTCTTTTTTGTTTCCCAAACTGATTACCTACTTAATTCCTCAAATAATTATCCCTGATGACTTTGATCTATAGTTACTAGTGAAATAACACCTTCTTGGAGGGCAGGTTGCCAGCTTCCTCCAAATGAAAGGCCTGGGCTTATGAAGTCATTTCTTGATGATCTCACTAATTATCTTCTTGTCTCTGATCTTCCCTTTTGGGTAAGGTTATTGGGAAAGCTGAGTAAGGTAAATGTAGTCTCAGGACAAATTTATTCTCATCTGTTGTGTACCTTGCCTTTAAGAGCTGATGCAGCACAGACTTTACTACACCCTGTGGGGAAAGGCTGAACATAATGACAGACAGGAGACGTGGCAAATATAGATATTTAAGTACAGGCAAATCATAGCTCTTATACCAATGATCAGGAAATTTTCTTTCAACTTGTGTCTGAGTTTGGTGTGGAGTAAGGTCATACTGATCCTGAATTGTTCTGCACCTCTCCTTCAAAATAAGTCAATAAAGTACTCATTGGTGCTTGTTCCAACATCCCACAAGGAGGGCTTCTCCAAGAGAAATTCCGTTAAACATACATAAGACCAATGACAACGGAAATAAGACCTTTTAGCATGTTCATAGCACTGTGCTTGTATTACCAGAGTCAGGCTGACAGCAGAATACAGAGGTTGCTTGTCATAAAATCCGTTTTTCATGACTTCCACTCTGGCCAGATGTAAGCAAACACTCAGCCAACAGAAAAATAAGTGGCTAAAAATAGTGCCAGCAGCCATAGTGGTTGGAATTGGTTACTGAAGGGAGACACAGTTGCACACACCAAAGACACTCTTGTCCTTTCTTCCATGAGCATTGAGTGCATGCCCTAAGAATGATGCATTGAAACCCCAGCTGATCTGCCTCAATTCCTCATTCTCCACATCAGCAAGGAAGGAAAAAGAAAGCCTGGGCCAGTTAATGAATCATAAAACCCTACTCTTTGCTGTTGGGGGAGGAGAAGTGTGAAGTTCCTGTACAAAGCCTGCAGGAATTCATCACCAATGGTGTGGAACTGTTTTTCGAATCAAGCCCTGAGAACCCATCATGATTTGCATTCATGTAAACACCTACATTTTTTTGTTAACTGAACTGATTTAACTGCTAATTAAAACTAGTCAGTAAGCACAACACAAAATTAATTAAACCATTTAGTCAGTAGATGCAAATGAGGCAAAGTTATGGCTTGGACACAATGAAAAGAAGTAAAAGTACTACTCATCATCTGACAAAATAGTTCTTGAGGTAAATACTTTCCCCAGAGATGATGTAAAGCAATAAAAAAAAAAAAAAAAAAAAATCACACTGCTGACTACATATGATATTTTACTGATAAAATGTTCTGGAATCCAGCTTCTTCTCGTTGAAACAGTGATGAAATGGACTCAGTGGATTTTAAAATGCTCTCCCATACAAGAAATATTTCATAGTAAGGTCTGGATCTCAGCTTACTCTACACAAACATGCAAAGTTGCTCCTGTCTGACACTGGCAAGTGTTTCACCTCAACCTGGACCTTATATTTTTGACAGCTATTTTTATAGCTTTACGTTTTCCCGTGGGGAAAGTATCTGCTTGTGGAGCTATATTGTCTGATGATAAGTGGAAGTAGTATTTTCTCAGAGAAAAAGCCGGAAATGCGTGGCTCTGTCTGCAGTATCTCTGCATTCTGCCTCTTCTTTTCACAGGACCCATGTGCCTCACAACCCTAATTGTACTTATTCTACTAAGACCTGCCCTGAGACAGGGACACACAGTTGCCCATGTTGTATAAACTGTGAACTGAAATAGCTTAAAAAGAACCATTAGATCAAAACAAAGAAACAAAAAAAACCCTCCCCCCCAAAAAAACCCAAAACCCCACAAAAACACATCAACCAACCAACCAAAAAAAACAACCAAACAAAAAAACAAAACCCAAGATGCACAAAGGTGTGGTCTATTCATGTGTGAAAGCCTAAACCCAGGAACAAGTCCAGTCTTCATCAGTCCCTGGGCTGCCTGTGAGGTGCTTGGCAGCGCTCAGGAGAGTTTCCTTAGGCAGGTTCAGGTCTCTAACAGGTGTCTACCTGTGTGCCATTCAGACCTAAGTGTGATGCCTGCAATTAGACAGTGTAAACCATCCTTCCACCTTTTCCCTAATCTCAGGGGCCCCAGAATGGCACTGAAAACAAGTGCCCATGGAAGGGGAGATGTCTGCACACAAGAGACTGTCCAGCAAAAAGTGCTGGGGACCAAGGTGGGATTTAAATCTTCCCTCTTCCTCTGGCTCTCCACAGCAGTGTCCACTCTCCTCTGGTTTCCATCTGCCAGCACGTGGCTCTTCCTGCTGAGCATACACAGGTCACACCTCACTCAGAAAGAGTGCAGGATTCAAGCTTTCCTTTCTGTGGCACACAGCTGCTGTCATGGAGGCCATTTCACATTCACACAGTCCTTAAAACTCTCATCCAGGATGCAGGAGGCCTTGGTTTCCTCCTACTCCCTGAGGGAATGCAAGTTCTCACACTCTGATCCTGAGAGTCCAAGGCAGCAGCCTGGTGGCAATGCTGGGAGGCACAGGAGAGCGAGGGGACTCACCTCCTTCCTGGTGAGCACATGGCATTCCACAGGAATCTTCTTGAGGACCCTTGGGCCAAATACCATGTCCCAGGGCACTGGCTGGGGAAGAACTGCTCGCGGCTGCTGGCCCTGCTCACAGGACCACATCCTGTACCTGTTTCATGGACAGTTACTGGGCTGGCCCCCGAGGGGTTTTCACTAGCAAAATGTGTAATTCCTGACTTCCCAATGGTTGGAAGGCTTACCAGGAAGGCTGAGGCTTTTCTGTCAATGACTGAAGTGTGATCTGTCAGTAACTGGAGACAGGATAACATAAAGCAGCTAGGGGGGATAGAGGCTGTATGAGCAGAGCTCAGACTTTGGTCAGGTCTAAGGCAGTGTCCTTGAGGCCTCCAGCGAAGCAGGCAACAGTCCCCAACCTCACCCACAGCCCCAAAACCCTCTGCTGTCACTCCATCCTCCCCCAGTCTCCCCCAAACAGCAAAACCAGCTGAGTGCAGGAAAGGTTTCACATGCTGACGGGATACAAGGATACAGCAGCTTGAAAGGTCCCTGCTTGGCTGGATCTTTCCCAGGCTGACCACCAGCCTGGCAGCCAGGCATCCTGGACAGCAGCACTCAAGTGCCGTGCAATGTATCATCCGCTTTGCCAGAACAATGCTTCATTTTTCTATGTGTGCTACCAAGCTGTTTGAATGCAGTTGGAAAAACTAAAAACAACAGCTTGCTTATTTTTAGCTGAGTAAAGAAGTCTGCCAGCCCCACATCTGATTGCTGGTTGGTTTTCACTTAATAATAGTCTTCTGTTTGAGATGTTACCACATCCTTTCTCATTACCGTTACAGTTATGACACTGTAAGAAGTCTTTGTTTCCTTAACCTTTTTTTCAGCCACCTTTAGATGTATTTCTGCCTTTTGCTGCTTCCATTGTAACACAGAAAATACATGTTAAGGAAAAAAAAAAAAAGAAAAAAAAGAACAAATGAAGACACTTCTCCTTTCCTGAGATGATTCTGGAGGCGGAGGGAACAGGGCAAGATCATGTCTGTATTTTTATATTCCCCTCTTCCCTCATGATTTCTGCCAACTGTAACAATACCCCACTCCTCAAGTGTTACACGCAGGGTGATGCTCATCGTGCTCTGTCTCTCCTACTTTTATGTGGATCACTAAGACCTGTGGGAGACAATGTTCTGAGAAGTGTGTGGAGCTCCAGCCGCCACAGCACCCCTTACACGAGGACACCTGTTACGGCTGCTGTGCACCAGGCTGGCTGACTGCTCACTTTGCGGCAAACCTAATATAGTTACACTGTCAAAGGTATGGTACTTATCTGTATACTGCAAAGATGGAACTAATGCAAGCCAAAATAATTTTTCTTTTCTTTCTGTAAGTACCATTACTAATATATTTCACATGGTTAAAAATGCATTATATCTAGGCTCCTTCTTTAAATGTGCATGCATAAATTTAGCTTGAATACTGTTAAATATAATTTCAAGCAGCAGAAACAAAATAGCATTTTGCAAAAGAAAAACATTTAAGCAGAAACAAATGCATTACAGTAAAACTTTCATGAACACTGATAAGATTGCTGAGTAAAGCAGCTTAGTAAAAACAAAACAGAAACAAAGGACCATATACCTCAGTTAGACCTGTGGGAGGCAATTTCAGTTTACAAAATCCACACTGTAGGGAATACTCAGCCAAGAACCGTCCCTTTTGAGTGAAGAGGGCCACAAGGCATGTTTTCATGGGCAGATCTTTGAGCTACACAGGTGAAAGGAGTCGGGCTAGAGGTGCTGAGGTGCAGCTGCTATCTCAGCTGTGGCACAATGCTCTGCTCTGCAGGGTCACTTAGAGAGCAAGTGCCGAGGAACTCAGCATAAATATGAACAACCAGCTCTCTGCTTGGGCTGCTTCCTCCTGGCCGTGCTGCATCAGCAAACCCTGTCACTAAGGCAGCAGGCTGCTGCAGCCAGCACAGTAGCTTCCTATTTTGCCTGTTTTCCCACTGCCTGGAAACTCAGACTGCTCTAGCTGCCACCACCAGTGAGAACATAGTCAGGAAGTGTGGGATGTCCAGGACACAAAAACCAACATCCCAGTAGTAACTGTATTTTCTTCACTCTTCTCAACCTATCCCACATCCCATAGGCTGATACAGAAGCAGCAAACCTGGTTCACTAGGCTAGCTAGGCTTCTCCATCCTGACTCTGCTACTTTCCTGTCTCTGTTGCCTCCCGCTCGGTTTTGCCTACACAGTTGAGCTGGATCTAGGAAGATGAAGATATTGGCTGAATGTGATTGTTCTAGAGTTCAGGTTAGCCCAACAGGGCTGCCCATCACTGTACTGTGTAGGTCTATGCCCTGAGTTAACCATCTCATTGTCAAACTTGTGTCAGCCATTTGAGCAACTGCATTTGTACCAACTCAGAATATGCATTATTTTGTTTGAAGTCCCTTTGGAGCAGGGATTGTCCTCTGCCAAATATCTGCATGGTGGCCTGTGAATAGAGACCAGCTTCTGGTTAGTGCCTCATGGTACTTCTGTAACCCTAATGATCTTCATAATAAAATAAATATAATGTCTCACATCAAACATCCAATGATACCATTCAAGACATCCTGGGGGTGTTTCTAAAATGTTTCCTTATATTAAAAATGTAGGATCTTGGTATAATTTCATTCCCTTTTACAGTATTTCATGTGTACAAGAAGCCTTTTTTCTCCTTGTTTCATCCACTTATAGTCTTATGGCTATTTCAGGGCAACAAAGAGAGACTAGAAATCATACATATGATTATAAGAATCTATACTTTGTCACAAGCAACCCTATCTCCCTCCATCTCCCTGTGCCAGGATAGTATTACTAGGGTTGCAAAATCAGACATTCGAAAGTTGGGAAGTTCAGATTCCATCTACATATCTAATTCAGCCGCACTGTGTGTGTTACAACAGCATGTGCGTAATTAAAGTCTATTATTATCAAGTGAATTTCACCTTATCCAGAGCAGACTGGATGGTGCACATTTAATGAGTGACTTTGCAATAACTCTTTCCCCTTATTACTCAGTGTGAGGTCTCCAGCTCTGCAGCTGGAGCCCTATTTAGATCTTAAAATAATTTTTTCACAATCTTTTCTGTGTCTTCACCATTATTGTGCTCTATGGGTATCAGTGCTTGATTTTTTTTTTTTGGCTTTTTTTAATAATATCCTCCTGTGACAGCAATTAATAAACTCTGTTTTACAAATGAGGAAGTGGGACACAGAAAGGTTGAGATCTTATGTGAAACCACATTCTGAATATGTGATCTGAGATGCCACTGGTTTTCATAGACCTTTTCAAGTGCAGAGCACTACCATTTACATCTCTAAGCATGATGTATTTCTCCTGACCTTGTTCTAACCTCTCACCTTGGGTAGACAAAAGAGGTAAAATACCACAGTCAGAAATCATCCCTGAAAACAACAGTGAGAATCTGATGGTAAGGGCAGAAAAGGAACCCCACTGATGTGGGCAGTGCTTAAGTGTCTTTACTATGAAAGTAATTTCTTTCACATGCAACCCCCCACCCTGTGCACCTACATCTTGCAGGTCTATCGGACACACAAACAAACAAGGATCCCTCAGACAACTGCCTCCTTCATTACAAAACCTTGGTTCAGGTCCAGAGTAGCCTGAATAACAAGGAGCCCAATAACCCCACCTATAATTATGAAGTGAACTTCCAAATACAATATCAAACTCACTTAAGGAATGTTAACTGTGGCATGTAGAACAAGCTCAAGTTAAAATACTTACAGATTTATTTGTTCCAGTTGAAAAACCAAACAGAATTCACTAAATTTTGTGCAGGATAGTAGCAAACAGCAAGACTGCTATACAGCACACACCAAGCCTCACTGTGTGAGGTTTCCTTGTTGGCCATCTTCTGTGGAGAGCAGAAGACATGCATTGGAGAGAGCAGACACAGAATGTCACCAGTCTTCTCATTTCATGTGCCAGTAAAACATTCACGTCAGAATCATTTAGCATGCAGTTTGCAGCAAAACCACAACATGTGGTTTTGCTACACTGTGTCTCTACATTTGCTATTTCTTAGACAGCAGAGCATTTCATCTGATAGCTGGTGCAGAGTCCCCGTGCTGTCAGAGGTGCCTGGAGCCACAGCAAAGCAGGGGCAAGAAGGATCCCCAGGAGGGTGCTAAATACACCTGGGCTGTGCCACCAGCACTGCCAGCAGTGCCACCCAGGTCTGTGGTTGAAGTCTGTCTACACTATCAGTGTGATTAACTACACCAGCAACTTTTAATTACCTGCAGATGGGATGGGAGTATGTGTGGAAATTGCTCTCTTGTAGAATAAATCATCACCTCCCTTCCTTTTTTCCATTATGCAATAGAGGACACCGAGTCTGACTACTGACAGCAATAGGACCAGGATTTCCTAAGCCTGCTACTGGGGATCTAGTTCTGAAAATGATGGAAAATTTTGGCAGTATTTTGGATAGAATTCTTCCAGCTGGAAACTTCAATTTTGATAAATGCTCTGTATGTGTTGGCTCCATGAAAAGCATTAAACTGGTGTAGGATCAGACCCATCACTGAGAACAGCAATGGTTTTCTTCTGCCTGCTCAAGAACATATTTTTGTCTGATGCCATCAGGCTTTTTAAAAGAACCTAACCTCCTACTGGAGCCAGTGAAAGGAAAGAAATGCAAAATGCCCTAGGAATTACTACATAAGTTTTTGAAAAATAATTAGGCCTGCACAATATTCTCACTTTTAAATACATTAAATCATGGATCAGTTATAGCAGTTGGTGCTGAAGGACCACCTTAGAAGGAACTGAGGTTAATACCTCACTTTTCTCACATGGAGACTCAGTATTTTATAAAAAATCAGGATTCTTCCAAGGTTCTCTGCAATTTGGGTGATGTCCTGACTCTCAAGTTCAAAAGTTTCTAGAAGAGGAGTGACTGATGGACACAGAAGACTTGCAGATCCTTCAGGAACCAAGCCACAAACATACTCTGCCAGGAATACTCTGTGTTGATTGAAAGTTTTATGAAAAAGAACTCACACAGATCTGAAACAGAGGGAAATATGTATCAAAAAGCACAGCAGAGCCAGTGTACAGAAACAACATATGCAATTACTTAAGTGTATACCAAGCAAATTTTCTATATCATTCAGAGTACACCATACTGTTATTTAAAAAGAAAATCCTTTTAGTTTTCATCACACTAAAAATTTGCCATCTGTTATATGGAAGTTTGTTTCTCCCTTTCGTTGTAATTAACTTTTTATTGAATTAATTACTCCAGGTGAGCTGGAAGTGGCTGTTCTTTCTCACCTGGTGTGTCTGAGTGTACCCACGCCCGGCCTTGCCATTCACCATTCAGATGCAAATCGTCCTGCTCCCCACTTGAAACCCTTGGCACACACCCAAAAAGCCTGCTAGCGACAAAAAGCAATAGCATGGCAGGCAGCTGCTGCTGCACAGAAGGGAAAAAAAGTTTTAGAGAAAAGGATATATATTCCCTGCTTGGTCATTTAAAAATGTGTATCCTACTGAATAAAGCAGGTGAGAAAATATTGGAGATAGAGTGAATTTTAAATAACTTGCACATGGCACCTACAGGACACTACCCCTTTTCTTCATTACAATTAATATTTTTGCTAACTTGATACATTATGCATATGTATGTTTCTATATAAATGTACACACACAGGCACAAGCAGTGAAGAAAACCTGTCAAGAAATTAGGATAAAGCAGTGAGCTGAACTGGATTGTGAAAGAGTTCTGTTAATTGCAGTAACATTTTATTAAAAAATACAAAAAAGGTAGAAGTCCTCATCAGAGGAGCCTGTCTGGAGATGATGAATTCATTCGTTGGGCATTGATAAATTGAGGTCACAAAAGAAATAGATGAAAACTGCTTAAAATAAAATTGCATATTGAATGAATTATTATCTCTCTGCGAGACAGCAAGAAAGAATAATCTGTTGTTTTGTTTATTTTAGCTATTTACTAAACATTCCATTGAGAGAAGAGAAGAGAAGAGAAGCAGAAGCAGAAGCCAGACCCTTGTGGACTGATGAGTACTACACTGTGTTGCACAATCCATATATTTTAAGAATGCTGAGACACTGCAGCAGCTTTTTTCAGTAAAGGTGGCCTCCACCTTGCAATGGTCCTCATGCATGTGCAAAGCCCAGCACAGCAATATGGCCTTTATTGCCCTTGTGACAGCACATGCTGTTCTTTTTTTTACCAAGTCAGTACCTGTTCATGTATTTTTGCTTTTTGTTATTTTGATGTATTTTTCCTCTTCCTCTTTAAAATCTGCTCAAAGCTTGGGTTAAAGCTCACCTTGCTGGGAGACAGATGCAGGGATGAGGTTCCTATTATCTGAGTTTTTCATAGCCAACAGAAGAAGCAACAAAATGGGATCATGCAGAACAGGCATACATGTCATCGCTGTTAGTGAAGTAATTACACATTTGGCACTAGTACAGGCTTTCTGCTTGCCAAAGCTCTGGGTGGAAGTTTAAGAAGAAAATGATTATCCTTATTCAGTGCAAAGCTGGTCAATCCATCCTTTATCAATTCCCCTGACACAGCGGAACAAGATTGTGGTTGACTTCTCAGAGAGTACATGGGATGTCTCCAGTTAGCTGGAAACCACTTCTGAGGGTATCAATCCTGAAACTGCATGATCCTTGGAGGCAGTGAGTTCCAGTGACTTTGCTAGAAAGGGTAATTCTATAATAAGATTCTTTTTTGGTCTGGATAAAACATTGCAAAAATGAGAAAAGATGCAGTCAGGAGAAGCTCTAACCCACACAACCAACTTAAAACTATTAGGTTTGCCAACCACACTTGTATATTTTTCTGAGTACTGGTGTGCAGCTCAGGTTTTGGTAGCTATTGTCTCAGTAATTACTTGCTGGCTTGAGTTTGTCTAATTGTGTCACAACTAAAAGGGAATTATGTGCTGAAATGATAAAAAACGAGAAATGTGTGAGTAACAATGATCAAACCTACCACAGAAATTGCAGGGTAGAGTTCTCAGACCTGATGGAACAATACTGTTGCAATACACCGCTGATGGGACTCAAGCCAATATCTCCTCACGATGCTGCAACACACAGTGTGGATGTAACAGCTCAGGGCAAGTTTAATCCCAGCACCTCTGCACCACATCATTGGACAGCACAGACACGCCAAAGAAGTCAGCATGGGGCCAGATGGTGCAGCTGGCACAGACACTCTTACCTGGCTGACAAACCCTCAGCGGCAGTGTAAGGGAAAATGATGACACAAGGGACACTGGCCCACACCATGAGCACACTCAAACTCCATATCAAATCTCATGGAAACTCTTACATGCCTCCTATTTGTCATTTTCTCCCGAGGGTGTCTATAGCTGTTATTTGTGACTTCATTTATTTGAAGAAGATTCATCCTCTGAACCAGTTGCTAAGCCAAAGGTGACCAAGCAACCACTCAGGGGAGGAATAGGATAAACAGGATTACAGACTTGGTTGAAGTGAGCTCTCAGGAGCTGCAATGATCAGGTTTCCTGGGGACTCAGCTTCATTCCCAGCCCAGCATCATCATTGGAGGAAATGGTAACTCTGCCGGAAATTTGTTGTGTTTTTCTTATAAAACACATCAGGAGGTTTCTCTTCTCTCAAGCATGTGTCTTGTGATTGTAGCCACCGAAATACCATCTAGTGGGTAGGGAAAGCAGCCCTGGACTAAATCCTTCTTTATTATTTTATAGAAACTAACACATGAAAAGTAGAGTATAATTTTTATCATATTTAAAAAATGCTTAAAAATCATATTCACATGCTATTAAATGTGCTATTAATTTTTGTAAGGTGATTGTGAATACAATTTCACCCTTATTACACAGATGTGTGAAAGGACAGCTAGAGCATTCGTCACATCAAAAATTAGTCACATGCATTTCCATGTAAAAGTTATTTAAATGGATGTGCTAATCTATGTGAATATATATACATTCTATATATTTAATATATATTTTCTCATCTACATTACATCTATCTCTACAGATAGTCTCTATATTCATTTAAACAGTTATTTATATATCTGACCTATGTGATTTTTGCTCGGTCTTTCTAGATCTTAATATACTCAAATGTGACTTAAATTACTGACTTGACATTTGCTTGTAAGAAAAAGTTGTACGTAAATATGAACTTTTCATCCTAAATTAAAAAAAAAAATAGTGTGAATTTGATTCTGTGCAGGAAACAACAAAGCCTACAGTAACTTTAAAAGACAGGATTTTTACAGCTGTTTATTAACACTAATGGATTACATTTTCACATAATAGGATCAAAAAATGGTTTGGCTTGAAGGGACTTTGGACAAGAATATCCTGAATGAGATCAGGTTGCCCAGGGCCCTATCCAGCCTGGCCTTGACCCCTTCCCAGGCATGGGACATCCACTGCTTCTCTGGGCAACCTGTGCCAGTGCCTCACCACCCTCACAGTAAAGAATTTCTTCCTAGTCTAAACCCACCCTCTCTCAGCTTAAAGCCGTAATTACTTGTTCTATCACTACTATCCCTATCCCTGTAAAAACTGCTCCAGGGACTTAAGCTATACTCCATCAACATCACCAGAGTTAAGGAGGACCACTCTTGAAGCTCCTCTTTGTGGAAGGGTATTGGATACACTAAACAATACCAGCATGCATTCATGTCAAAACACCACTGACAAAATGCAGGTGCAGGAGCAACTAAACAGAAGTTCCTCGGCTGGACTCTCTGAAGGCTTTGACATGTGATGTGTAAGTTACTGGATGAGAGCCACACGCTCCTGATTCCAGTGAACAATTTGAATCCAGAAAACACTGTCTCAGACAAGAGACCCTACTCCATGCTTCAGCTATTTCCCACTACTCACATGAGTGAAAATTACTCAGCTGAGCTGTCCCATAGTCTGTTACCATATGCAAGTTACCAAAGTATGGGGTTGTTCCATAAGGCTCAGATCACTCATGAATTATACCACAATGTTAAATCTAAGGCATGTGTGCTGTGGGGATAACTTTTTGAAGAGGAAATTGCACAAACTGCAAAGACATATTGCTCTTTTAAAATCTTCATTTCCAGAAGTTTATACTAATTTTGGCTAGCTTTAGCTAAAATGCAGAGAGAAAAGAGGACCAGGGCTATGACAAGAACAACTGGGCTTCTGAATGATCAGTATTTGTTTTCAGTTATTACAAGATTGTATACAGTTAGTACAGCTTACAGCCTTCTTCATTCATACAGAGGGCTCTCAATGAAGTGTGTTTATGCATTATTTTCCTAGAGAAGCATTTCAATAAAGCCCAAAACACAGCAATGATCCTGTAAGTAAATAAAATTATTTACTCTAACTGCACATGAATGGTATTATTATTGTGGCAAAATCCACTGATCCCTGGAAACTCACTGGAGATTATTTCTGATATGCAATGTTTATGGGAGTAGAGGCAGGCATATCCCAGAAGGTTGCTAAGGAACTAGCAGATATATGCATTTTGTGCAGATCTGACATGTAAAATACATCCCTGTTTCTTGGATCAGGCAAACTGAGAAAGCTATGTGGAATGAGATACTCACAACAAATTCTCCTTATTTCCCTTAATCAAGAAACCCTTGAGAGCTATAACTATGAATAATTCAACCTTCCTCTAACATTTGGTGCAATTAATAACAGTACTTTAAAGCTGCTAGCTTTGTTTATCTTTTTATGCAAAATTAAAGGGTGTTGATATTTAAGTTTTCAGCCAAGGAACAAACTAGGTTTGGTTTTGCTGGCAGCAGCTGCTCCTGGCTTAACTACAGCATGATAACCTGGTATTGCCCCATCTCAGCGCACGAGGTGCAGTCAGCTTTCTTCTCTGCCACCACTCCTGTTCATGCTTAATTATGCTGGAATTCTGTGCTCTGTCTGAATGAGTAGCTGACTGTCTGCTTCCTGCTCCCCTCTTCTTTGCCACACGCAGTTTGGAGCTATGGTCAGAAGTTGTCTAATTTTCGCAGCGGTACCAGTCACTGGAGGCACGGTTTTTGCAAAGTGATTTTCTGTTTCAGGTTTTCCAACAGTTTCAAATGTAAATGCAAAATAAAGAAATCTGAAAAACAGACAGCTACCAATGCATTAGACTTTCTGCTCCTGTGATTAAATGGACCCCTGGATGCAAAGGCATAAAAGAAGTCCAGAAAAATTCCCTTTTCAAAATACATGCTCCAAATTTCTATGGTGCTACTACATGCTTTGTCATTTCAGTTTCCTTTTGTCTCATCAGAGAATTCCTCTAGCAGATTACTTTATTACTTTTGCTGAAAGGAAACTCTCCAACAAGTTCTCTTATTAGAGATTTTACAGTTTTCCACTTTTCCCAGTGTTTTCATTAATTAAAAAAAAAAAAAAAAAAGAAGTGATTTTTAATTTCCAGCACTTTCTGGTAATTGGGAAAGTTTTTAAATTGGGAACCAAAAGCAACGAATGAGTGATTTTATTTCTCCTTTAGGTCAGAACTTAAACTGCTGAACTCCAGATTTAATAAGACTACAAAGGCTTTCTTTTTACATGTTTTGTAACATAACTGGCTTCTGACCACAGGGCCCTTCACATATTTTGAAGTGGCACACTTGGCTACATTAGCATCACCATTTTAAGTCCTATCTGCATATATGAAAGCTATTACCTTTTGTAATTTTTATGACTTTTAAATCCATCTGAACAAAGAGAAAAGTCAAAATAAGGCCATGTTTTCATCAAATTAAACAGTCAACTGCAGCCACCACCCTGCAACCTCAAAACAACCCCTGACTCCCAGAGCCAGAGTGAGAACAGACTCCTTGGGTGTAGTCTGAGCCAACTTTCTCTTGTGGGATTCAAACATCTTTCTGTGTTAAGGTGTCTAACTGCATTCAATAATTTCTCATTTCCTTGTGAGAGCATGCTTTGCAAAAGAAAAATTATTGCAGGTAGTGGGGACATCCAGTTAGGAGCTACAACACTCGGTTACATGTATTCACACTCACAATTTGGTTCCCAGGTTTTCTTGTTTTTCTGGTGATCACATAGCCCATGCTCCTGAAGCCCTTCAAAGTGTTTTCAGAGATGTATGGATGACTGAGAAGTCCCTGTCAATCTGTGAAAGATTTTCTCAGTAGTGGTGGAATAAGGGAGAAGGGAGCGTGGTGTTTTCTGGGGACCCAGTCTGGATTTGTGCTTCAAGACAGTTCACTGAAGAGAGAAATAAGGCATTTATTTTTAATTCATTATGTTCATACTTTGACCTAAGCTTGGAGAGAGAATTCTTATGTTCAACTACTTATATCCAACCGTTTCCATGCTTTGAAAGGTTGCTAAAGGGTCTGAATACCCATGAAACCAACTGAGCCCAGCTGGAACTTTGGGAAAAGACAATCAAGGTTAATATTTTCAAATATGACAATGTCATATGGAATCCAAAGTCTCAGTTACAAAATATCACAGGACCAGAAACAAACAAAAAAAACCAAACCAAAAAACAAACAGAACAAAAAAATCAGACTTTAGGGAATGATAAAGTTCTGAGCCCTTAGAAGGGCTGAGATGATGGGCTTCATACAGTGACCTGGTTCCTAAATCTTTGAATAACATTTGAAATAGGTTTTGGTTCTAGAGGTCACTTAGCTACCTCAGAATATTTTTCTCCAAGATCCTAAATATGTGATTAAAGAGTCAGCTGCCTGTAAGGCTATTGGCTTGTTTCCCTAACCCAGGAAGGACTAACATCCTGCCAAAATCTTTTTTAGGCTTTTCCCTCAGGCTCACTTTATTAATTCAGGGGAAAAAAAAAGAAGAAGAAAAGAAAAAGGAAGCATCTCTCACAAAACATGAGCTGCAGGGGCCATTTTCCCATGCTGCAGCTCTCCTTGCTCTAAAGCCAACATCTCTCCTTTTATTCCTCATCTTAATGAGCTTCCTAAACTCTTGGTAAGCACTGTCTGACCTAAATGAGTCAGGGAATGGGCAGAAGTTTCCACCTCCTGGGGCCCTTGACCCTTAACGTGGCTGCCTCTCCTGCTGTCGTGCCTGACCTCAAACTCCAGGATTGGCATTAAGCTCTTTAGGAAATTAACACAGTAGACATATAGTTAAGTACCTACTTGGATATCCAATTTCTAACTTCTGTTTTCAAGAACTTGCCTGCTGTTCTCTCTGCTGAAAGGCAGGATGTGGTTATTGCTGGCATTAAATGTTGTTCTGCATCCTTAACTTCTCATGGAAGTGAAAAAGCGAGCAAGGTACTCCACAGAGTGGAAGCAAGGTGCTCAGATGGGGCTGTCAACTTGCTGAGCATTAGGTGCCTAGAGCTGAATTGGTACCAACCTATCCTTTATAAAGTTGTTTCTGTTTCTGTTGTAGCATTTCTGTTATGGCTCCCTAAGTAGGATAATAGGCCAGTTTGCTCAAAACATGGCCTCAGTCTCTAGAAGGCAGGTAGAAGAGACCACGTTATTACAGTGAGCCACAGTCCAGCACCCTGTCATTTAAATGTCATGAAGCACAAAGATGGATGTTGCATAAATATCCATGTGGGCAGAACAAAGACCCCATTCTATAGATGGCCAACAGTGCACACAGTTTAAGGGGAAGTGCTCTAAGTCACGATCATGTATGAAGGTGAAAAGCATATAGGCGGCCAACTTTGCCCTGTCAGTGTTTCCCAGGCTCTCACAAGCAGGTGCCAAGCAAACCAGTAACCACTTTCAAAGAGCTGCCCTTTCCCCATCACAGATTCACTGTTACCTCCTCCTTGGGATGCTGAAATCTCCTTTTGTAGGTCTGATCTCCACAGCTAATATGTCCATACATTTAGATACCAAATATTTCCCTCTCAGTACCTGTCATGCCTATGGTGTATGCCTATACACCTTAATAGCATGACCAGATATTCACTTTTTGTAGCACAAAGATGTCACCACCTACAGTCCCAAGACCTGAGAATGCCTCTAGCTTGTTATAATTTATATTGAAGAGCAGTTAGGCAGCACTTACACTCTCTGTAACTGCAGAAGAAGGATTGTGCAATACAGTATTTCATGTTAAATAAACCTCTATGTCTTTTAATGCTGGAGAAGGGAATGTTTTTTCATTTGTTTTTGTTTTAATCTGGTTATGCTGACATTGAATTTAATGGGAGGGAAAATTTTAACGCAATTCAAATCAGGATTTTTTGAACCACATACAGGAGATCAAAAAACGTACCCGTGCAGGCAGTGAATTTTAGTTAGAATAGCTGGGAAAGTTTAAACAGATTCTAGTTCTCCCAATGGGGTGAATAGAGAAGGAAGCCCAAAAGACAAACTAGAGGGGAAAAAAGGATTTATTTTTGAAGGTATTGTTCTAGTTCCTCCCTGCATGCATCTCCACAAGGACAGTGAAAGCAAATGGCTAATATGTGCCCCTTATTCCTACCATGAGTTTGAGGTTTTGTGTCATTTGACAAGGGTTAATGTAACTTAATCATTTTTAGCGTGCATTAGGTGAAAATGGCACTTTGCAAACAATTTGAAAAGATGGACCCCACCTGTCCCAAGTGTTCTATAACCTAGGGACAAATCTTTACAAATCCTGTGGCACTGAAGCTCATGTTTATGCCACGAGGGCTCAGGACCTCTCAGGAATCAGCACTATTTCAGCTGGATCATTCTCTGAATGAAGTCAATGGGAATTTTGCCAATGACTTCATTAGCTGAAGGTACACACCATAATTCAGAGGACCAGGATGCAGAACAAACATAGGAGGGCAACGGCAACTCATGAAAGGAAAAACTGGCAGAGTGCGTAACTTTTCTGTTTGAGGTGGGTCTTCAGCAGTTTGGGAGATACTAACCGGAATGTGGGGTGGGGAGAGAAGACTACACAAACAAATCCATCTTGTGCTACATCCTTGACTGATTCCTTTGACTTCAGCAGGAGTTACTGGCCTGAGTAAGGTGAGGATTTAGAGGTGCGTGTTCCTACACAGTATAATGCATGAACTGTAGACATTTACAAGCATCTCAGACTAACATCCAACCTATTAAAACCAGGAAACTGGCCACTTGGGATTAACCTTGCAGTATGACATTCATTATTCACCAACACGGCAATCCAACAGAGACTGACTATGAAGTCTGATATTCATTAAATTGCAGTACAGCATCTCTGAGGTGGCCTATGGTGCAGCCCTGTGTGTGCGCATTTCTGTGTGTGCATTTATGTACATGTGCTATAAAATATGATGGCAAGAGGGGGGGACTTATATTTTAGAAAGGACACAAATTCAGCACTAGCAGTGGCTGGCCTTGCGGGGATCTCTGGTAAAGATGCCAAGTAACGTTTGGCTTCCAGGTCAGACAATTTTTTTTATCCTAAATCTACTCATGCAAAGACACAGCTTATAGCTTGCAGATGGCTCATTCTGCTGATCTGCCAGTATTCACACTCAGAGTGTGGAATTATATCACATGAGCAAGGGGATTGCTGTCTTTTTTCATGGCTTTGTTATTGCAGGCAAAAAAATACAGCTAACCAGAAAATAAGAGAAAGGAGGATACTGAATCATTTTTGGACAGATTTTTAAATTCAATTTAAAAAGACAAGGCAAACATGAGCTCCCAGTCAAACACTATATCTTACTCATATGTTTATCAAGACAGACAGAAAATGAGGATGGATTATATATCTTAAATAAAGGATCCACTAACATTATTAGGAAAAAGTTTTTGTCTCTCACTCAGGTGTTTACTTGCATTTTTCATGCCTTGAAAAATTCCCTGAACAATGATAATCATTAAGAATGATTGCTAATGTTATAAATGCTAAGAGTCTCACATTCATGAATAACACCAAGGAAAACAAATTAGTATGAATGCTTAAATTCAGTTCCTGAAAAGGAGAAACACAATATATTTACATGATATTATAATCAATTTCAAAATCTCAGTAGAGTTGCACTTCTGTAAACCGGGAGTGATTGTATTAATTTATTGAAGTTATCTAGGGATTGTACCAATATAGCACAGAAAGGATGACCTGTGAATTCTGCAATCTGTAAAAATAGTACAAGAAATCCATTGATGTAATTTGAGCTAAAGAAAAAGGTTAATATTTCATCCTTTGGAAAATTATTTGGGTTGATAAAAGCTATTCACATGTTTATGATGAAGAAGTTGGATGTTTTCATCTGAAAATGCATTTTTTAAAAAGGAAGAGCTAAGTGTTTCACAACAGTTGCCAGACAACAGAAATATGGAGCCACAAGAGGTAGTTCAGCAAAGGGCCACTAAGATGATGAAGGGACTAGAGCATCTCTCCCGTGAGAAAAGGCTGAGACAACCATGACTCTTCTGCCTAGAGAAGACTCAGGGGGATGGTACTGCTGTATATAAATACCTGAAGGGAGGTTTTGTAAAGAAGAAGGACCCAGGTTGTTTCCAGAAGTGCTCAGTAACAGGACAAAAGGCAACAGCAGAAACTGAAACACAAGAGGTTCTCGCTGAACATCAGAAAACACTTTTGCACTGAGGAAAAAGTGAGGATGACTGAGCACTGGCACAGGATGCCCAGAGAGGTGGAGGATTCTCCACCCTTGGAAACATCCAAAAGCTGTCTAGAAATGGTCCTGCCAGCTTGTTCTAAAGGACCTTGTTTAAGCAGAGGGGCTGGACCAGATTACCTTCAGAGTCCCTCCCAACCCCAACCAACCTGTGATTCTGTGATTCATCATTTCACAGAATCACAGCATCACAGAATATTCTGAGTTGGATGGGACCCACAAGGATCAAGTCCAGCTCTTAAGTGATTGGCCCATACAGGGATTGAACCCACAACCTTGGGGTTATTAGCACCACGCTCTAACTGAGTTAATCTCAGGTTTTTCTGTTTGGTTTTGTCTTTTTGTTTGTTTGTGGGGTTTTTGTTGTTTGTTTGTTTTTGTTGTTGTTTTGGGGTTTTTGTGGGGGAGCGATTTGTTTGTTTTTTTCTGAAAGACATGCTTTAACTAAAATGAGCCCTTTTTTGTTTGAGTGAGAAAAGTGGGAAGGAAGAGCAAAGAGATCCTTTTAGACAGCTAGTCAAGGGTCTGTTGAAGATGAAGGCTGGAAGAAGGTCACAGCACATGCCAGGAAGAAGGTTCCTCCTCCTTCTCAGAATTTGCCAAGTAGAACTGGTCCGCTCTGTAACAGGTATGAAACTCTACAATCAGAAGGCTGCACAACTGATGAAGTGGATACATCATCATACTACAAGGATAGTGGGGTGCCCTAAAACAACGCCTCCTCTACCCCTCATCACAACCTCCTCTGTTAAGTGGGAAAAAAGGAGAACTGTAATAGCAGCCTCCCTTCTAAGGGGAATGGAAGGCCCAATATGCAGACCAGACCCAAAGCACAGGGAAGTCTGCTGTCTCCCAGGGGAGATAAGGGACATTACTGGAAAACTTTCCAGTCTGGTAGGGTCCTCTGATTACTATCCACTATAGGTTGTTCAAACTGGCAGTGATGAAATAACAAAGAGAAGTCTGAGGGCAATCAAAAGAGACTTCAGGACCCTGGGATGATTGGTAGGGGGATCAGGAGCACAGGTGTGATTACTTTGATTCTTCTGGTAACAAGGAAGAATATTGATGAGAATAGGCAGATCCATCAGGTCATTGCATGGCTCCGAGGTTTGTATCAGCAGAAAAATTCCAACTCAGCATATTCTGTGATACTGTGAAATTATTTTACCCTCTTTCCTCCATTCATCCAACAAGTGAAAGATTAAACTGCCCCTTCTCTTAGTATCATTGTAATCTGGTGTGATTCCTTATTCAGTTTTAATTGAAAAAACAAAAAAATCTTAAAATAATTGCCACTAGCAGACCCCCTGTTAGACCTTTTCTCCTCTTTGTTTTTTTTTTTGTTTTTTTTTTTTTTTTGCCTGTACTTCCTTCCGTGTCTTTGGCCTTGAGTATATATCAAAGGGAATTAATTCAACTGAGCTTGTATGCTCAGCTTGAATATATGTGAATTTGGCAGAACAGAGAGGCCTAAAATGAATGAAAGGAACCAGTGATCCCTGTGATGCTCCTCATGCCATACAGTCCTCAGGCTCATTAGGAATCATTAGCCAGGGATCTTTGCATGTAATAATATAAGAATAATTAAGTGTGTTCTTGACTAGTTAAGACTGGAGTTTATTTGGACAGCTTTGCAGGGTTTTACTACTACATGTGAGAAGTAAAGAGTTGTTGAGCAAACTCTGCAAGAGATTACAACTGCAAAATAAAGAAAGTTATTAGTGCTTAACAAATGAATATCCAGGGAGTAAAAGTAAACATGAGAAAATGTTGATAAGAAGGATAAGCAGAGGACAATATACTTGAACTTATGACGTTTGGGAAAATTTAGGAAGGCAAGGAGAATTTTAAAGGAGGCTTTGAAATGTAGGCAACAGAGTGGCCCTGAATGTTTCTGTTGAATTTCTCTTATAAATGAAGGGCAGAATAAAAGGGATCACAGGAATAGTTTCAAAATTAACTGAAAAGCAGTGGAACATAAGCTAGGAAACCTTAAAAGCCAACATATCTGTCCAAGCAATGCAAATAGAAAGGATGCCATGGTTTAATTAAAGGGATAGAAAGATTCAATTTGCAGCATTATCTGAAAGGCTGTAACAGCACAGAGCTCTATTTGTCTAGAAAAACCAAAAAAGAGAGAAAAAATACTGAACCACCACATGATAAAAGCCCAGACAACAGTTAACAGCTTTGCAAATAGAGAATAAGCACATGATTTAGAGTTGTTACCCTGAGAAAATCAGCAAACTTACAACCTTGAGAAGGTCACTGCAGAGAAAGGATCAAGTGAAAGAAGATGACCATTTGTGAATCTACTTATAAAAGAGTAAACAAAATAAAGGAATGATACAGAATATTCAACTAAGAGAAAAAGAAGGGAATGAGGTTTCAGGAAGTGCTTATCCAGGGAAGAAGAGAATGAGGAAGTAGGGAATAGAGACCAGCAGATAGGAAGAAAATAGAGAAACTAGGAATTTTTTTAAGTAGTAAACACCCTACATTAGACCAAGTTAAATACAGAAAGTAGTTTTCCAGTACTACTCTTTTTAAAAACTGTGTCTTCTGTTATGACAAGCTTGCTGAGAGATCTTGAATGTTGAGAAGGTAGTAACACATAAGCCTGTAAAACTGTTAAAATTCTGTCTAGTATATGAAGCTATATGGATTCTGCTCTAAGAGAAAAAAATTAAGCTATGTGATAAGCACAAACTACTTGGAGAGCATTTTGATTCATCCTTTGTCCAAGAAAAAAAGCAGCAGCAATAGTCAAATCATTTTCAAATCCATAAAAAATACATTTTAAGAGAGCACTGTGTCTCCTTTCCCCCCCTATTTTTATCTATGCCAGGTTACCAATCCCTAAAGAGGATAATACTTTCTAGAGCACTCCTTTGGGAGATTTCAGCTAGGTGTGGCCTAATTGTGAGATGTGCCGCCACATGAAAGCTTCTGCAGGGCAAGGAATGGAGATTATGCTTGCATTCAAATCATTCTGTGCTAGGAAAAACAGCAGGATTTGTAACCTGAAAGGGCTGCAGTACCCTTCCAAATAGGGTTTAAGTGACAAAGTCAAGTCAGAATATGCAGAATGAGGAAAATGTATCAAATAATCCATGTGGAAAATCACGTCCAAACGCCCTCAACTCCAGTTGTGAAAACTCTTGAGAAACGTAATGAGAGACTGGGGATCAACAAGGCTATGGAAAATAATGAACAATTACAATGAAGCAGCCTACTCTAGAGTCAGATTTCTGATCTGTAGCTCTTGTTGTTGTCCCTGATTCATGATCTTCTTTACCCATCTGTGAAAGAGGAACAGGATTATTTTACAGGGTGGGGGATGTGAACCTTAATTTGTTAACATTTCCAAAAGAATAGTGAGATCCTGAGATGAAGGGGCCAAATTTAATGCTCATTGTTTAGGCTCTAGTCTGTCTGTGCTCAGACAGAACTCCTACTGAGACTGGGAGCTGAACAACAATTCCCAAAGTTGGTCCATTTTTCCTAGGAAAATGAGACAGTTGCAAAGTACAGTTCGTTTGCCGCATTCATTCAGTACCCTGGAGATACAGCATTATGGTTAGTTACACATCTCAGAAAGCTTCTTCAGCAATATTGCAATGGCTTTGAATTCTTACAAGGCTGTGCAGTCCAAGTAAAACAAAGCTGCTGGCAAAAGTAATAAGCCAGCACTCCACACCTGATTAAACAACATTGTTTTTTAGTCTAGTACCAGGCCAAGTTCTTGTGTCAATGTGGATGCACAGCATTTGAGAGCTGCTTAAAGTGAAGGTTTTACCACAGCAGCAGTGAACAACTTGCTCTGCCAGCAGGTATGCCTAACACTGTTTCTTAACTCGATATTTTCAGGAATCAAGCCCCTCTCCACACACACAAAACCAAAACAAAACAAAAAACCAAAACCCCAACAACAAAAGACCAAACAACCATCTCTCAAGTCCCAGAAGTGATGGAATGTAAATAAGGGAAACTGAGCTCTTAAATGATCTGCACATGCACACACTACCTACAGCATTTTTGGTTGCTAACTGTAAGCAGCTGCCAATTTCCCTCTAATGCTCAGATGACTTGCTAACTGATCTGCAGGTCCCAAAAGTGTGTTATCTTTAACGTGCCTCTAATTTTGCTAAGAGCCTACTATTTATAGTGTCATTTATTTACTTATTTACCTTCAACTAATTAAAGCTATCATTTAAAAAAATTCAGTAGAAAAGAAAAGCACACACGTGTGTGTGTGTGTGTGTGTGTGTGTGTGTGTGTGTGTGTGTGTGTATGTGTGTGTGTCCTTGGTGAGAGGAGAAAACCCAATCTGTTCACTTAACTGGATGAATGTTACAAAAGTTCTGTTTTGCTTGGAAAAACAATGCATGAGTAAAAGCTCCAAAACCCTGGCATTATTATCTCTAATTACAATTGGCAATATGTGGCAATCATAATTATTCATTTATGCAAAATAGCTTACAGTGTGTCTCATTTTTTATTCCCTGTTAAAGGATGGCTCGACAAAAGAAGAAAAAAAAATTATAGTGCTGAACATAATTGTGCTAAATGCTCAGTCATTTTGTTTAAAAAATACTACAAAACTTAACTGCTATTTCTGCAGAGACAGAAAATAATTTAACAAAGATGTATAGTATACTCTGCAGGTGGCAATCCATCTAGAAAACATATTTCCCTGAAAAGGAGAGATACTTCACAACAAAACTGAAGAGCATAATTTTTGCTGTTTCTGTTTTTCTTAAAGAAAAAAGAAAAATGAGAAAAGAAAGAAAGAAAGAAAGAAAGAAAGAAAGAAAGAAAGAAAGAAAGAAAGAAAGAAAGAAAGAAAGAAAGAAAGAAAGAAAGAAACCCTCGTTTTTTTAATCTAGCATATGCTCCTCCTGTTAGTAAAATGCTAATTTGCAAATAGTCAGAGGAGAGACCGTGACCATAATAACTCGCTACAGTTCTGCAATACGACACTCATTCTATTTCAATTCTACCACAGTACACTAAGCAATTGAATAAGATCAAGTGCACTTCACGACAAAAAAAAAAGGAAGGACAAGTTCACGCTACTCACATAATCTCTATTTATGTGTGTATTTCTAGTGGAATATGACCCCATTTTATGGTACTGAGCCTGTAAAAAGCCACAGTCTATGAGAGCTGCCAGTCACCCTTTAATCAGATGCTTGGGGTGAGACACTTTAGAGGACCATCTCCCCGGATAAAAAGGACTCAGATTCAAGATGTCAGGTCCAGAGATCCAGTCTCAAGAAAATAAATGCTGAGAAGGCTGTTTATTAGGAGAAACTGGAAAGATACTCTAAAACCTGACTGAAATACACAGGGATGTTTTAATCCTGACATGCTGCACCAGATGAGCAATCTTTACTCTTGGATCCAATCCCACGCTTTCTTGTGGAACAGCCTTCCCCCCATCACACTTATTACCGTCTCAGAGAAAAACGGAGGGTAATGGAGCTATTTTTGTGAAAAGGATCATCCACACAACCAATGGGTTTTTTTGATGGCTAGGCATTTAAAAATTTTTTAAAAGTGTCTGAGATATATAAAAATGTAGGACGCTTTAAAATCAATTCGAAGGCAGATTTTTTTTTCCTGTGCCGATAGTGTTGATTAAAGCAGAGGAAATGGAGATCACCACTGGAATGCATGGGAAAAACCAGGCTTCCAGAATAATATGATAAGTTGCACTACGTATTTTTACCAAAAAAAAAAAAAATTTGGTCAGCTTAACAGAGTTGTTAAAAGAATGGAATTTTTCTCCTGACTTAGTAAATGATGACAGAAAATGAGGGAAACATGTCAGAACAACACACATTAAAAATTTTAAGGAAGATAAATAAAATCCATATCTGAAACAAACAAAAGTCAGTATTGCCATTACTTTCCACTTGTTTTTACCATCAGATACAATAAATGCCTGTGTGCTTGTCTCTTTTTTTCTCTCTTAAGCACATGATTAGGGGGCAGGAGATACCAACTAGGCCCAGCAGTGATTTCTTACTGTAGATAATTCGTTGTGTCTTGGTCCATTACCACTAGAAGACTTTTTCCACCCTTCATGCACAACCAGGAAGAAACACTCTGTTCCCATTACAGCAAATGTCAAAATTCATTTCTTAATCAGAAAAGAGTTGGGTCCTGTGTCTGCTGTGCACATTATAGCACACATCTCATGCCTGCTCAGAGGTCTGGCTGTGCTAACACGGCCATCACTTGCTTAACACAGCACAACACCTACGTGAGAGGTCCTGACTACAAAAACCTGATTGTTACATCGTTCCACTCTATGATCCACTAACAGATGACATTAAATACTAGGGCTCTAGATGGACCTTTGGAGCAGTGAGGAAGCAAGCGTCACTATGCCCTGTAGCAGATGAAGGAGCAAGTGGAGGCCATCCACAAAGGGTGTACTCCAGTGATGGAAGCGTTGAGCTGGGATAGCTGAGGGTTGCAGCCCAACCCCTTCTCTAGGGACAGCCTAATGCAAATAACAAAGTGCGAAGCCAACCAGGGATGAAAAGACCACCCTCCCCAGCTACACACAGCTTCTAGCTCACTCTAGCAATTCCCATGGTATCAAAGTTGAATATTATCACTCACTGATCTGGAGGCCTGGCTGGATTGTGGACAGAGTATTTATCACCCAGTCAATCACCACAGGGATAAGTGACGACTGTTTGCATTAAATAAAGCAGAGGACTAAATATATTACCTTAGGAGAAATGTGTAAAATACAGAATTTCCAGCGTGAAGAAGCTGCCATTTCTGCACCATTCTTCTAATTTTAGGAGGAAGTGGCAATCTGTCCAAAGTTAAGAAATACAAACCAAAGACTTCAAATCAAGAAAAATATTTGGAAAGAGTAGTACCATTCCTTTCAATAGTTCTCTTTAACTTAAAGCAATAATTTAGGCTTTCTTCTACCCAAATGTTTAGTGTACTTCAATAAATTGGTCAGAATTGCTTTACTGGTGATCAGCTCTGTTACTAAAACTCTCTCATGTGAGTCAGAAGAAAACTTAGGACATATTTATTTTTTCTATAGACCTGGCATCCTGGCCAGGCTATATATTCCTTATGGCATTTAGAGAGTTGTGAGACTCATGACATATGACTGAATTAAGACAAAAAGAATCACCAGTGAACCACAGGGAGAGTAGGTCCATCTCTAAGACCTTGACTACGACACAGAGTGCAGACCTAAGTGACAATTTCTAACAAGATTGTAGCTTAATACTTAAATTAACTTTGGTCAAATGTTACAAAATAGTCTATCATAAGGAAAATTTTCCTCAAAGTTTCCTAAATGGAACTTAAAGTGCGCAAGACAGTAGATTGTCCATCAGAAAATTATATTGTTCAGCATTTCTAGGCACATTTTTAATACGAGGTATGTTCTTTCCTCTTCCCTCTCTAAAATAATGATTGGCTGGCAAAAAGAAGATTCATTTTAATATGAAATATAATAATGAAATTAATAAATATATTTTAAAATTACAAAAGCCAAAATAAGTGCATTCTCACATGTCTCAAAATGACCCTACAGATTACCTGAAATCTTTTTTCTACTGATGTCTCTGTGATTTCATAGGCCAAATTCTTTCTACCAATATGATGGCCGGAAACAGCCTCTACAAACACTAATCCTTCCCTCTTCATCCAAGACACTAATTTTTCTAGCCTTAGACTTATTGTCTTAAGTTATTCATAAAGTTAAATTTTACCTTATACAAAATACAGTAGTTTTAGGTGAGTTTTTTCCCTATATGTCTTGTTAGTACAGCTTGCATCAGTGTGTCTCCAGAGTATCAACAAGCCTGTTAAGGCAGCTCTCCATATTTGGAGATGGTTTTCAGAATCTCAAATTTAATTTATCCATAGTTGTCTATGGTATTATATATAATATTTGAAAATGCAATCTGAATATTAATTAATCCATCCTCTGGCTGGGAATTAATTTGTCTTATCTCAGTTTTTCATATGTGGAAAAATACAAGAGGACTAATATCAGAAATGGGGAACAGTAGATGAAATTCACAGGGGCTTGGTGTAATGAGTTAGGTAAAGCACATGGATTATGTCAACTTTAAAGTGATCCCAAAGCTCAAGCTTAGAGAGGACCTTTTGGTACAAGTCCCTGAGCTTTACCCATAGTGAGAGTACAACCCAAGTGTGACCTATCTACTGTATTTTCAGGTCTTTAGCTCATTCAAAGTCTCTCCTAGTTCTTCAGAGACTATTTATCTCCTCTTGGAAATAAGCAGAGTACTTGGTAACACAAACATAGAAAATTCTTCATCATTTCTTACAATAATTGAGCAGCATACCAAGAAATAACAAATTAAAGAACTTGCCTGAAATAAAATTTACACCTGTTTTTCCAGATAAACATCGCATAATGAAGTAATATCTAATTTACTGATTATTTTCCAAAATGTCTTTTCCTGGTGGAAAATCATGCCAATGGAATAGCTTGATTTAGCTTGGCAAAAATCAGCTGATGGAGGGTAAACAATGTGCATAAAAAACATGTGCACCTCAACAGTAAGTTTTCTTTAATCTTTCCATCTGTGGTGGTTTTACTTGGCCCAGTTTTTGCTAGTGGGTAGGGAGGGGCACAAAGATGGCTCCTGTGTGTCCTGTGCGAAGGTTCTGGACGTTTTTCACCTTGTCCAGCAGAGCCACTCTCTGTTGGCTCTGAAAATGATGGACATGCTGCTGGCCAAACCTGGGCCAAGTAGAGTTGTTAGTTACGCCTCTGTGAAAACATATTTAAGAAGAAATCAAAACAATGGGGGCACGCACTTCTTTGTAGCCAGAGGAGGAGGAGGAGGAAAAAATATGTGAGGGAAAACAACATGGAGACACCAAGGTCAGTGGAGAAGGTGGGGGAGGAGGTGCTCCAGGCGCCGGAGCTGAAAACACTCTGTCGGCCGTGGTGAAGACCATGGGGGGAGCAGGTGGTCCCCCTGCAGCCCATGGAGTCCAGGGGGGTGCAGAGATCCACCCACAGCCCATGGTGAGGTGCCCATGCCAGAAGAACAGGGGGATGCCTGGAGGAAGCTGTGAGCCAGTGAGAGTCCCAGCAGAGACTGAGAGTTGCAAAAGCTGTGGACGAGAGAGAAAAGCCTTGCCCTCGGGATGGAAAAAACCTTGCCTGGGCTTGGGAGCCTGCACCTCGCGGACAAGCACTCGTGTTTGCAGCAGATTTCGGCCGGGCTGCTGCTCGTGAGATTGGACCCACGCCAAAGAAGTTCTCAGAGGACTGTCTCTCGTGGGAGGGACCCCATGGCTGAGTAGAGGACTCTTCTCCCTGGTGGACTGACCCTGACCAAAGGGATACCCCCATACCCTGCCCCACCCCGGAGTTGTTGGTTTGTGTGAAAGAGGGAGGGGGGTGAGCTGAGAAATGGTGTCTTAAGAGGGAAAGGGGTGAGTAGAGAAACAGTGTTTGTAGCAGAAGAATTGTGGTGATGGACTGACTAAAAAAAGCCCCATACCCTGCCCCCCACCCGGAGCTGCTGGTTGTTTGACGGAGGGGAGGGGGTGAGCTGAGGAACAGTGTCTTAAGAGGGAAGGGGGGTGAGTAAAGAAATGGTGTCTTAAAAGCTTATTTTTACCTCTCATTTATCCTCCGACTCTGTTAGGTTAATAAATCACTTTGCAACTTAAGTCCCTCACCTGTTTGCTCATGTTTTCGTGCGTCCCCTCCCCATCACTGCCTCATCTCAACTCATGAGTTTAGTGTGTTTGTGTTAGTTTGAGTCCTCTCCTCTGCATAAATGCAGCAGGAAAGGGCATAGAAAGCAGACGTCGTAGGTCCCTGGCATTTGGCCAGAGTCAAACCACGACACCATCATAACTTCCTTCTTCTCATCCTTTACATTCTAACTTCAAAAGGGAAAACTAGGCACATGTTAGGACTGGGACAGGCAGTGTACGTAGCTCTGGTGTTCTGATCCAAGAAGTACCACAGTGCACTGGCACGGCGTAAAAAGGGATGTAACAGCCAGGCAGAGGGAACTGTGTCCCACTAACTCAAGAGGAAGCCTTCCACTGACTGCAGTGGGGCCATGCTTTGTATCACGCACTGTCCCATTCAATAAGAAAATACGTCTTTTCATCTAAGAGGAAACAGCTTCCCTTCAGTATCAGTAGTTTTAAGATGATATAAGAATGGGTATGTTTGCAATTATTTGGCTTGAACTGTACACTGAGGACTAATAAACAATTACTATCTTGGCTTAACAGTTTTCTAAAACACACAAAAAAAAAGGGTTCTGAAGAATCATAGGTTACCCAGGGAAACCTTACTGTAATTTACCAGGAAGCTTGCAATTTCTTCAGCTTAGAGTTTGAAAACAAAGCAAAACAAAGATTTGTCATGTTTCATATTTCCAAGCCAGTATGCCTACACTCATGTTGTTTCCATCTCTGGCAGAGTGTAAAGAGGAAGTAAAATGTCAAGTTGTTTATTTCTGTGCAATTTTCTTATCTCAAAATAACACCGCACTTGCTAAATCCAATCTGTCTTTAATAATAGACAGAGGAATTCCTTTGCTCGGCACTCTTTCTTTTACAGAAATCTTATGATTTGGAAGGAGAGGAGTTAAATCTCTTTTGACAATTTTGTCAAAACCAAAAATGTCATCTGAAACAGCAGCCTTGTTTTCTGGGGAAATAAAGAAATTGTTTTCCTTTAGTTTAGTCCATATACCACATTTTCTTATTATTTTCTCCTTTTTTAAAAAATATTGTTTTACTGCAAATGAAAAGGAAAAGCAGGGACAGACAAAAGGACACCTAGAAATTCACTCTTCATGATCATAAGCTTTGACTTAATAGTATGAGAAAAATGAATACCCTTAAATCAGCAAGTTGTTCTTTACCTCCACGGAACAATCTTCGTTGTCAAGTACGTGATCAAAGTTCCCTGTCCAAAAGTTGAGAAGCCACAAGTTTTTATTAGACACCCTAGGCCTGATTTCAAAGTATAAGAGATTCAGCTACATCTTTCTTTTTGAAAAAAAAGAAAATATATATTCCAGCATGCAAGCCTGTGCTTCTGCCCTTTTTAACTGTCCATTTCAGAGATTAATGAAATGTATGAATACATAGAAATTCTCCATGCTTCCACATGCTTTGTTCTTAAATCATACTGCAGATTAAAGTGATATCACATTTATTTTTTTAAAAGAATTTTCAAACATGTCTAGTCCAAATTTCATTTATTTATATGTTTTTCTATGTCCATACTGCATGCATTTTCAAATGTACGTGTAAGAACCCACTTCCCAAATCCTCTATACTCAGTAAAACAGATTTAGCTGCAGCAGCATAAAGACACAGCAGTCTCAAGGAAAAAATAAAAATATTCCTTCCATTTTTCCATTTTGATTCCAGTTCCCCTATCAAAAGCACTCTACCTATCTCATGCATTTGGCCGAAGAGAGAGTCAAAGTTTGTGCTTCTTCCCACAATCACCTCTGAGCTTGTAGTTAACACTGTCTTTCTGACCTTATACCGGGCAACCCCAGATGATGTTATTTTCAAACATATCTAATCCATATTTCATTTATTTATATGTTTTTCTATGTCCATACTGCATGCATTTTCAAATGTGCATGTAAGAACCCACTTCCCCAATCCTCTATACTTAGTAAGACAGATTTAGGTACTGGACTGTAGCACAAGGCTATATCACTCATTGTCTCTCTTGCATTTACAAAGTCCCTTCCCACTGAGAAAAAATCCCTAATAACTGACAATACAAGAGTCTAAAAGTGCTGACTAATAGAGAGAAGAGAAGCAAACCCTCCTGAGATAGATAATAATGAATACAAAACTGCAAGATGAAGAAAAGCTTCACAGACCAACACAGACCTTCCTTTGTGTTTAAATTCCTATCCTTCTTGCAGAATCATAATTAAATGATTCCGGATTGGTTCATTAGCAGAAAGGAGTTGAACACAAATGGCTGTGTTCACATTTAGTCTCCTTTAACATCTAGTCCAAAGATACAAAATCTGTGTAGAACATGGATTTCTTTAAACACATTCACAGCCAACAAGAACATTTTACGTTAAATATGCGTCTGTTTCCTTTTGCTCTATATCTCTATCCATAGGGCTAAAAGAAAGTGTGAGTGCCTTCCCTTGCAAACATGGAATGTATTTTGATATCCAAAGACCAAATCATCCTCTTGGTTCCTACATGTTGAGACTGTAAAACTTGTGATGTCGACAAACCAAGTTTTGCAAACCACCCACAAACATCTTGCCCACATGTGTTGGCTTTATCATCCCTCACGAACGGGCTGAATTTGTCTCAGTGCACCCAGGCTAATGAGGCACAGGAATACCCACAGTGAAATGCTTTTTACCTTTATTTAGCTACTTAATACTTAAGCAACTTGTTTAGGCCAGACACCGCGGCTCCCTCGGTATCAATGGGTGCAGATACAGGCACCTGCAGGGGGTGATTCATCTTCAAAGATAGGGGGCTAAACCAGGGCTTACAGCTGCCTTCTGGAGGTGCCTATCTCTCATGATGACTATAGTGGGAGCCTAGATGACTAGCTGAGATTAGGTGCCTAATTTTTAGGCAGATAAATTGTCTTGCCTGAGGTTACATGAGAACTTTGTGGCAGAATTAGGGTTTGAACGCATGTGTTCCGCATGTAGCTGGTAACGAACAATTTCAGTCGAATACAGCCCTTTTATTACAAAGGTTTTGTGTGACCAAAATAAGTTATTAGACAAGAGACACACACATCAAAAAGTCTAATAGACCGGTAATTAATCACCAACCTCCCACATACCTTAGCATATGAAACACGTATTTTAAATGTCTAAAATCAGCAATAAGAAATTTTACCTGTGGTCTACCACCTTCTCAATGAGTGCTCTAACCACATAGATTCTCAGGGATCTTCTGAGAATTCTGCAATATAGTTACAATATTTTGCTATTTATGAGGATGGAACCAGAGAGAGAGTTACATCAACACTGAAATACACAGTGATAACAAATTCTTAGGGAAGAATTATATGGAACACGCCTGAGTTCTTGGTAATAAAAAAAGTTTTTCCACTTAAATTCTGCCTTTCCAGATTAAAAAAACTCAGCAACATCCAGGTACTTCAGAAGGAACCTCTTCACAAATATTTAATACTCCACCCAGATTTCTCAGGTTTCTGGCCAATGGGGGATGCAAAAAATAACCTTGAGAAACCCAGATGAAATGGAAAGATGTCCACATTTGTCTGACATGCTTAGACTTGATTCCTACAGTTTGAAGAACTCAGTAGAATCTGCAGGGATTAGTATAAATACAATCATCCAGACACCAAATCCAACTGGATTGTGGGCAAATGGCCAGATTTGTTCACATAAGCCTGAATCCTCTGTAAAAACAACTGAATAGTTGCATTTGTCACATGCTTATGTCACCGAGAAATTATCTATTTTACACCAGCTGCATATATTCTGTTTTCTATATTTCTACATTTTGCTGCTCAGCTACTTTTCCCATTTGATCAAAATATATTGTCCTCTTGGAGAACTAATTACATGATAAAATGGTTCAATTTGTAATTCCAATATTCAATTATGACACAACAACATTATTGTTTCCTATATATCTTTTTTGTGCATGTGTAACTCAAAAATAGGTTCATTGCTCTCTTTTCAGGTTCACAGAAATGCAGAAACCACTGAGGTTAAGAAGATTTACATCAGTTTAAAAACTAATTAGGGTGAAAACTTAGAAGTCCCTCAAAACAAATCTTTGCAGAAAGAAAGTTCTTTCTGATATGCAACATAAATCTTAAGATTTTTGTCTCAAAGCAGTGCAAGTCTTATATGATATATTAATAAAGTAGGAATATTACAGAACTTAGAATAATTCACTCTGATAGGTTTAGTGCAGACTTTTTCCTTTTGGTATTTCTCTACCTTATCTTGAGATATTTTCTATCCTGGCACTTTCTCATTTAAAAAAAACCGACCAAACAAAAAAACCCCATAAACCAAAACAAAATTAAAAAAACCCCAACACAAAAACATACAGAATTGTTCTCTTGAAATCTTAGTCCCATCACACTAAGATCTGATAAAATAATTTGAAAGTGGGTACTGCAAACAGTCTGCCCTCAGAATCCCATTCGTACCAATCTTAGGCAATGATTTAACAGCTATAAATATTCATTTGATATCTTTTCCATTCTATAAACACTTTTTAACTACTCTGATATAGTTCAGAGTTTTTCAAAATACTGAAAGTATTTATTCAGTTCCTGTAAAATAACAGTTCTTGATCCTGATAATGGATAAGGGAAATGGCCTGGGAAAAGGAAGGAAGGAAGGAAGGAAGGAAGGAAGGAAGGAAGGAAGGACGGACGGAAGGGAGGAAAAGGGAGAATAAGAAATCAGAAATAGAAAAAAATAAAACCAAACAAACAATTAAAAAAAAACACAGAAAAATCAAACAAAAAAACACCCAAACAAACAAACAAAAAACCCAAAACAAAAAAAGAAACTAACAACCCAAACCAAACCAAAAAAACACACAGAAAAACAACCACACAAAAACCCCAAATAACCAAAACCAAACAAACCAAAACACACAAACAAAAACTGGAAAAAAAAAGAGAAGAAAAGAGAAGAGAAGAGAAGAGAAGAGAAGAGAAGAGAAGAGAAGAGAAGAGAAGAGAAGAGAAGAGAAGAGAAGAGAAGAGAAGAGAAGAGAAGAGAAGAGAAGAGAAGAGAAGAGAAGAGAAGAGAAGAGAAGAGAAGAGAAGAGAAGAGAAGAGAAGAGAAGAGAAGAGAAGAGAAGAGAAGAGAAGAGAAGAGAAGAGAAGAGAAGAGAAGAGAAGAGAAGAGAAGAGAAGAGAAGAGAAGAGAAGAGAAGAGAAGAGAAGAGAAGAGAAGAGAAGAGAAGAGAAGAGAAGAGAAGAGAAGAGAAGAGAAGAGAAGAGAAGAGAAGAGAAGAGAAGAGAAGAGAAGAGAAGAGAAGAGAAGAGAAGAGAAGAGAAGAGAAGAGAAGAGAAGAGAAGAGAAGAGAAGAGAAGAGAAGAGAAGAGAAGAGAAGAGAAGAGAAGAGAAGAGAAGAGAAGAGAAGAGAAGAGAAGAGAAGAGAAGAGAAGAGAAGAGAAGAGAAGAGAAGAGAAGAGAAGAGAAGAGAAGAGAAGAGAAGAGAAGAGAAGAGAAGAGAAGAGAAGAGAAGAGAAGAGAAGAGAAGAGAAGAGAAGAGAAGAGAAGAGAAGAGAAGAGAAGAGAAGAGAAGAGAAGAGAAGAGGAAGAAAGAAGGAAGAAAATGATAAGGGAAAAAAAGGGAAAGGAATGAAAATAAAAGAGGAAGAAAGGAAGTAAAGAGTTGTTCGAGTTCTTTGTGAAATGCTGCCATCTATGGAGTTGCAGTAGACACTGCTTTCTGTGGAGATGTCAAGGAAAACCACAGGCAGGTTACCACATAACGTGTTGAGTCCAGTAAATGACATGGATTTTTCATCAATAAACATTAATATAAATTATAGCTTTGGCTATAATATTAGGTTGGCACTAGCTTCTGCCAAAAGTATTTCTTGAATGTATGAGCAGCATTTTTAGTTATCTACTGCAAGGTTTTCCTGTGATTTGTTGGGGGCATGTATTAACATCAATATGTCGTGTTGTCCTGTTTTATACTGGTTTCCTAAATTTCAGGGGATACAAGCAGAAATCCTTCCTGTCACTCCCCATGTAGATATCCCCAAACATACTATTGCCTGCATTCTTGAAATGGCCAAATAAATAAGCAGCTAATTATAATTTTTGCACATACCTCTGTTATACCTAAAAAATAAAGTGTTTGATACTTAAAAAATATCATAAACACACACATCAATCCTTCTCACTTAACGTTTCTGCTAATGATAAGGCAGGAGCTGCACCTGTGGGTAATACAAGCAGACAGAAGGATGACAATTTTTAAGAGACAGAAGTATCAGAACTCTTTGCCAGCTGTAACAAATAATAACCATTTCAAAAATCCCAGTTTGGAAGATACTCAGATTTTCAGTAAAATATGGTCCTCATTCAGTACAGCAAAGATCCAGAAACCTCTTTATCATGCCCATTAGAGGACTAGATACAAATGAAAAGCAAGGGTCATTTTGCTTACTTAAGTTGTGATTAAGTGACATGTTTAATCATTAAGGCAGGCATAAGCATAAACAGCAGTAATTCTGGGGCTAATGAAAATCTGGACTCCCAAAGCTATCTTGCATCCAGAGGCTGTGATGTAAAGACGGAAGAAAAGCAGCACGCAGGAATTATGAAAGGTGACTCTTTTAGACACTGCTGCTCAGGCCTGTTTCCAAAATCACAGAATCACAGAATCATAGGATCAATTAGGTTGGAAAAGACCTCTGAGATCATCGACTCCAACCTATGACCGAACACCACCTTACCAACTGGATCATGGACCAAAATGCCACATCCAGTCTTTCCTTAAACACCTCCAGGGATGGTGACCCCACCACCTCCCTGGCCAGCCCATTCCAATGTCTGATCACACCTTCTGTGAAGAAATTCCTCCTAATGTCCCTAAATTGTCCCTTGCCTACCACAGTCTTCCCCTGTCACCCACTCCCACTTGTGAAATGTCACCAGCAGAGGTACTTCCCATGGCTGGAAAGGTATGGTAGGAATAACCCTCATTCATGCCTGCTCTGAAAGACAGGCAAGTTCACCTATAATCCATGGGGGTCAGCCATATCAAAGAGAAGGACATCAGCAGAATGAAAAATTATATCAGCCCTGTACTCCCCAACAAACAACAGCTATGTACCTAGCAAAATACTGACTTTCACATTCTCTTGCTCTATCTAAATTGCTCAGTGCCAGCAAATCTTTATTATCCTAAAAATGAGTTATGCTATCTGCTAGAAAAAGGTTGCTTCTTCCACTTTGCCTCCCTGTGGCTACTTTTGCAAATATTTCTCATCTTTACACACTGTTGACTTCAGAGGGTGGCACTTGTCCAGCAAGCTGTGATGAAATAATCACCCCTTGAGCACAAGGATCAGCAGACCAAGTTAGTAAACCCCTCTCCCTCTGCAGGTCATTCAACAGGAAGATGCTGGAATCAGTGGAGATGCATTAATTATGTTAAAGCAAAGACTCTAAATGAAGTTAAAATTCACCTCCTAGAGAAAAACCTGCAGAGGTCAAAGATGAGACACTTCCAGACAATGCCCAGAGGCAGAGATTTTTAAAAGAAATTCATCCTCCCCTGTTTGACTTCCAGCTCCCAAAACACATGCCCTATCCCTGTGCTTCAGTGGGGGGTACAGTGGCCAAAGGTCTTTTAGCAGCAGCCACAGCCACAGCTTCATCAAGTGTCTAAATGCTCCATTCATTGCACAGATGGTGAGGCAGCCAGGTCTACCTACAGTGCTTAAAAAAGAGTGGCAGCTCTACTTGTCTGGCTTTTGGTGATAGAAATTCTAAAATATGGTGCTTCTGGGTTTTCCTATTTGCCAGCTCACAACAATCATATAAGGTGTGAAAATATTTGCCAGCTCACAACATATAATCATAAGAGGTGTGACAATAACATCTTACTGCCTTTGGAATGGTCTTGCTTGCATTTAATTCAAACTCACCTGAGAAATGGCAGCTCAGACAATGCTCATGTCTATTCATCACATGTTGCATTAATTATTTGGCTTTTTCAAGATTTTCTGTCACCAGAGCAGACATTCAGAACAAACTGTTACTGAGGAAACCAGTCACCACAAACGAGGCAAAGTGAACAGATCACCAAAACCTTGAAAACTGGGAGAGAACATCCAAATATCTGTTCAATACCTGTATATAATGAATCATGGATTGCTATTATCTTGCTGAGGAGAAAAATGCCATGTTTGTCATCTAATGGAGTTGAAAAATAATTTGGCCATTCTGAAGAATCTGAGGTGCATGCTTTCAGTGAAATGCATCCTTCCCACACCCTATTTCCCCTGTACTGCAGAAAGACTCCAATTTCCCTGCTTCGCTGCACAGATTCAGGTTTGCATTTATATGTAAGAGAAGTTTTCTGGCTGACAAATCTCGCTCAGTCACTGAGGGTAACTCCACATTTCCAGAATGAACCTGTAAAGTTCTTGTTGCTGAAGGTACTGTACACTACAGTATATGTCTTACTCAAGAATTCAGATGTCACCCACCTGCCATTAGGTACAATGCACACTTTTATAGCCAGCACAGCTGCCTGGAAGGCAGAACAAGATATGAATAACTATTTCCTAGCCCATTTTGTTCAGCTGTGAGTCTTCTACATTGCTGAACTGCTCCAGATATTAAGATAGAATAACTAAGGTTGGATCATATATATGAAATGGCATCAAGCAGGAATACTAAGTAGTAACATACGTGAATAAAAAGTGATTACAATAAGTATGAGCCAAATAAATTAATATTTTGCCTTGGATAGGATTCTTTATGTTTAGTAACTATTGCTTGTGCTGATGATATAACACATGCTGACACCAAATATCAATTCTAGGTAAATCCAATTAAGCCCAGAAGCAAAACAGCTGGATTAGCAGTTCACTGCATAAATTATTTTTCTTCCATTTACTTTGTCTTTTTGCAAATGAGCCTTTTAACATAAAAAAATTTAGCACTCAAGTTCCCCTTTGCTTATTAATCCCAGAAGCCTAAAATGAAGAAGAGGGAAAAAAATGTATTTTCTTCCTTTATTGTTTGTGTGCATATGCTGTTCAGCTCCCTTGTGTAGTCTCCCCAGATTCAGGGAGCTTTCCTTCTTCCTTGAATAAGTCACTCACATCACACTTACTATGGCATCAGACCAAGAAACTCAGGTTTTTGTTTTTTAATTTCCAGATGATGCATTAATGAATGGTTACTTTATTTTTTTAATTTTTTTTCCCTGATACTATAGAAATGAATGTAAAATTGGTAAGGCTGGAGTTGAACATGCTTACTACTGTTTTATTCCAGTTGCGACAACATAGACTACACAGGAGTTGTTTTATTTGATCTCTTTTTTTTCTTATTGTTTTTCTTCATTATATGGCTGTCAGCATAAAGGGCAATGTAGAGATTGGGAATCAATACATGCTACTCCTGTAGATACACAAATAATCACAAATTGTAATCATTGATTGATTTTCAGCATTCCGATAGTGACACATTGAGTGGAAGGGACTCTGATCTCAGTTGTGCTAGGGGAAATCTAGAGCAGTGATTCACAGCTGGAATTGTAATAAAGACCTGCCTGAGAAATGCATCATTTCAGTCAATGAAACATGTAACGTATTGTTGGGGAAAATTACTTTTCCCTTCTGCTCATGATCAGGGCTGAGAGCAGCAAATGTTCAAGCAGCAGAGCCATGCTTCAGCCTCCAAGGTTGAGTGCCACCAGTTCCATTCATGACTCACTCCAGAGCCCACATCAAACACACTGGTCTTGGCATTACCACACACACACATTCCTCCTTCCAATCCCCTAAACGCATATCAGTTTGAGATTCCCGTCCCTCTAAGCCTGTGTTTTTTCAGAGACCTTTCATGCCATGTATCCACAGGAGCCTAATGTCCAGCTTCCCTAGTAAACAGCTCACCCATGGGTATCTAAAAGCACCATCCAGAACAGAGGGTCACAGTCCAGATTAAAGATACCCACACACCACATGTCAGACCAGTAGATGGTACACAGTCCAGGCAAATATATCTTTATAGATATCTACATGTATATAAATATAAAATGATCTATAAAACAGAAGACTACTAAATTATGCCTACGTCCACGAGGTGATTTTAAAAATATTGTTTCTATCATTTGTCTTTATATGTATTAAGGACCCTTAAAGAAAAAAATATCAGCCCTTTTTCCTTAACTGGAGTGGGAGATGATGAGTATTTTGGCTTTGTTACAAATGCAGAAGAAATTGAGCTAAAAAAATGAGGGCTATTTTTGTACAAGGTAAAAGGAGGTGGAATATTGTTAACAGTATGTTTCTTCTATTTTTCAATAGTAGGAAAACATTTCTGTTTCTTATTTTTCTTATGTAAAATACCTTCCATATAAAGACTGATATGGCTTCCGCTGGCATAAGCAGTAGCTTTGTTGTGGACTTTCCTGAGGGCAAAGAGAGGGGCAGGGTAAACATAGATGAGTTTTATAAATAGGTATTTTCTTAAGCAGATACAATTTTGGAGGGGTAGCACTAAGCTGTACCAGCTGATTTTCCAAAAAATAAATCATTTTTTCCTGGCAAACAGAGTGAAAAAATGGAACCCACAGAGCGTCTATGGTGACACAAAGAAACCATTTGGCATGAAATTACAAGTGAGTCTAAACTTTTAGAAACCAAAGACAAATGAAGAGCTATGAATTCTGGCAGGAAAACTTCTGTGCCTGATGTGCTTCACCAGAGTTTTTGAATTTGCCTATTAGCAAGTGACTTTTCTTTTAAAAAAATACAGAGAAAAAATGTTTACTGCTCAAATTGATGATTCTTGAGGGTCGCTTCCAACTCAGGATATTCTGTGATTCTAAACTGGCATGGCTTGAAAAAATGCCATTATTTGAAAAACTGGAAAAATGGGGGAGGAGAAGGGAAAAAAGATTATGAACTGAAGTAGTAATTTTTCCCCCCTATAGGTAAGAAGCACTGGCATTTTTATTCACAAAAAAGGTGATTTTTAGTTACATGCACATTCATATCTGATTCATTAGTTTACACGGAAGAATAAATTTTAAGTTTCTCACTGCTTTTTTTTTGTAGAAAATTAGGAAATTTCACACTCTATCAATTAGTAGATACAAAGGTATCAGCTGACAGTCTCAATAAAATTGAACTTACTTTGCAGAGAGAAAATATCTTCTGCTTTGTTTATAAGCACTATAATATTCTTGAGGAGACAGGGTCCTGCTGCCACTGCCTTGTGAGAGCCAAGGACAGCTCTGAGAAACACCCACTGTGATGTTTCAGTGGCCATTGCTTCTGCCATGCACAGTAATTAGGGACAGATTCATCTTCTGACACAGGATTAGATGAGTAAAACTACAACTGAGGACACACAAAATTATTATAATATCCTGTAAAACATATCAAAGTTTTAATATGTGAATGGAGAACGTCTTGTTAGTCATTGAAGGAACTGAACTAGAAAGTTGGGTAAACGGCAAAGTATGGAGCTGAAATTTTCCTATTCAATTAAAAAGCACCCATCTGTTCATGAGGTCTAAAAGCATAACTAAAAGCAATGGGTTAGTAATTTCTCTAGTATCTGTGTCCTCATGATACAGGTATTGGAAGAAAATTGCAAAGTTATCAAGTGTTCCTCAAAATCTTTCACAAATTATCAGAATAAATTTTAAAGTCTCTTTACCTAAGACACAAATGTGCAAGGAGCTATTTGGAGAAAAATGCAATGCTATATGACACTAGAAATAATAATACTGTCAAACTGTGCATTTCCTAAGTATGCTTTGGCAACTGAAAACCAGATATAGAAAAACAATGCCATTTGTCCTTGCATGGTTGCAAAAAGCTGCAATATGAGAGGCAGTTTTCCATGTTGGATGTTCTTCTGTTCTTCTGTACTCAGTTCAAATACAGTCGTTCTGCATATGAGTGTAATGGACAAAACAGTTGTGCCTACATGTGAAGTCCAAGCTGATGTCCTTTGAACTCAGCACCAGTGTACTGAACAAGGATCTCAGATGTAGATACAAACACACTCCTCCTCTCCACCATTCCTTCTAAACACTCAGAAGTATTTACATGGCAAATTAGCCAATGCAGTGGGTATCTTTCATGTACAAGAGCTATGAATTTTCTTCAATGCAGGCTCCAGCATAGCATTTCTCGGCTTCTACAGTCCTCAAAAGAGAGATTCTCCTTGAAGAATGAGGGATTTCTTTCATAGCTGTGATTTAGCCCATCATGAAATATGTATCCCTAAGATTTCCTGTCCCAATTTTTTAAGGAAACTCCTACTTTAGGCAGCATTAACCACTCATTTTTATATTTCAATAAACCTTGAACAGATAACAGCTGGTGATCTTTGATTTATTTTAAAACATCTTCTTGACTGCTTTCTGAAAGTGTGAGTACTTGCTGCTTTTACAAGTTGGGTTGACAACAATTACTTCACTCAGAGGTTATTAAGGGATGGATTTCTTTGTGTCTGGATTCACCAGTGCAAGTGGAATGGAGCTTAGATGGGACTATTTGCTAGCTGTGCTAACCAGACCGGCTAACAACCAGGAGATGATTGATGCTACCAATGCTCAATCCCTTTTTTTCCTTCATGACAGTATCTGAAACAATGCTAATAATGCCAAGGTTGTGGGTTTCAACCGCTTATGAGCCATTCACTTAAGAGTTGGACTTGGTGATCCTTGAGGGTACTTCCAACTCAGAATATTCTGTGATTCTTCTGAGAATAGCTGCTTAGCAAATGCTGCCATCATGACATTTATTGCTGGTTCCTGTCTATACCATAACCCATCATTCAGTACACAAAGCTGTTATTCAAACCCACCCCTCTGCCATGTATATACAAATGTGTATATTAATGCCTTTATATTTAACAGTTTTTTTGTAAGCCCGTGAAGTTACACATAATACTTCAGAATGGAGGAAGACTCTGCTCTAACTGCAGTTTAAAAGCTAAATCGTACTGCAAACTGCACTCTCCTTGTGTTAATTACTCATGAAAAATATTTTCACTGCCAATGCTAAGTAATTGAATTTTACCTGTTGTTAATAAGGTCGAATGTGCATTTATCACACATACCAACAAATATCCAGCAGATATTCTAACTGATAATTCTGAAAATATATTGTAACGGACTTTTTTATTTATAATATGGAAACAAACTCTATGTATTTGAATACTAGACACATTGATAAGTAGCACTTTTCCTCCACTTTAATAAATCTGGCAGTACATGATTAAATTGAATTTTCTCCGATTCTCACTTGGATAAACAGCAATACTTCCAAAATAACACATAACTTCAGGAAGTTTCAGCAAAGATTTCAAAGGTGTGAGATAAAAAAGAAAACGTAGCTCACCATGTTTTCATCTCATCGACTCTACAACTCAATTGTGGGATATCATGAAGCATTTTTAATTGTATTTTTTAAAAAGTCCATATGCTCAAGTTCTTTTTTTGCAAGTTGTTAACCTATGTAAGTCACACTTAAATGATTTACAAGATCCCATCATTTTGCAACTCAGGTTAAAAAAAAAATCATAACAACTATAATAATACACAAAGTTATGTGATGGCGCCACATCCGTGTTTCTTTAAGTTTGTTTTATGCATTAATACAATCCTATGTCATGTTACACACCAAGGCCAGATTCTTACACATCTTGTTAAATAGATATTGGGATGCAAAGCACAGCTCATGTTACTGAGGCCATCAGAATTCATCTCCTTGTTAAGGTTTGGAAAAATGAAAAGGAACATAATTAATCACAAATATCACCCAGTCCCATAGCTAGCCTCTGGAAAACATTGCAAAATAAAGTCATAGAACACGATTAACAGAAAATACAAAAGGTTTTAGTGTTTCTAGGAAAAAAGAAAAATAAACAAAAGCTCTTTAGAAAGCTCCAGGATATTATGTAGAGTTTTCTGTGGTGGGCTTTTTACCTAGAAAAAGTAGAAAATCCATGAAGGCTGGCTAAGTTTTCACTGTTTTATAAATAACTTTTTTTTACATTTTATTTACCTAAAATTATATTATTTTTATGTCCCAGTGCCAAGAAATCTGGTTAGTAAAGTGCCAGATTCTTTTATTTGATTTTATTTGATTTCATTTGATTTCATTAGGGACTGTCAGCCTAGCTGCTTAAGTGCCCGACTACTGTTTGCAGTTAAACATTCATTAGGGAATCCCCAGTGGGTTCATTCGTTTCACTGAGGTCCAATTACAGTGCTACAAAAGCAGTTTTTGCAGCAATTAGCTGATTTTTCCTGTTTATGTTCTGTGTCTTTAGGAAGACGACTATTTTGTGGAGGTCAGATTTTTAATTAGGCGCAATTTAGGGCCAATAAGAAAACTGATAATTTACTAAATAGCTGTGGTGGACTTAACTGCTCAGAGCAGAGGTAAATAACACAACGGGGACACCAGGAATAAGCTCTCCTGGTGTGCGCAGCTCGGAGCCCCATAGTGTAAGGAATAGATTACGTGGTAAATGGCTGTCAGAGCCCTCGTTCTGTTGCCTCTATCGCCAGTCGGCCTCACCTCAAGAGCCACCACGTTATTAGCAATGGGCACAGGGAAGCCAGTCTGGAAAAGTACCTGCAGAGAGTTGCCGCTCATCTAAAGACCATGATAGTTGAATTTCAGGCATCATATCCAAATGACATTTCTGAAGAGGCTCATGGCTGGCTAAAAGGTCTCTCTCTTACAGGAAATAGGTAAGGAAGGGCCAGAAGGTCACTGCATTTTTCCTTCAACCTTTGACCCAGCACTCAACTGCAAAGTCGTAGCCAGTCATGTAAAAAAGCAGTACCATCAAGAAGTGTAATGTAATCAAAAAGTTATGAACACTGAAATTTCATTACGAGTCACCATTCCGGGCAGGATTTATAAAAACATAAAAGAGTAGGGCAGAAATTCCTATACCTTCTAGTGGGAAGGAAAATGTTCAGTTTAGCTGTAAATGTGTAAAGAAAACATATGGTGGCTTTGTGTCTGAGTGTATGCAGAAATATAACAACAGGATAATTTTGGAAAACTTGGTACCTTGATGAAAACACAGTCTACATCATGATTCTTGTTCTTCCCAAGAAAAGTTCCCATTGTGGCATGCAGCCCATAACCACAGATACAGTCTTAAAGTTTTTAAAAAAAACCAAAGAACTCTGGAGAAAACATAAGTTTTCAGAAAACTTTCAATCATGAAAATCTGTTATTAGGGAGTTATTTGCTTTCTTATTATTTAGATAGCCAAAAAGCATCACTTTTTTTGTCAATTCATAAATTTGCCTTGCATATGTAAACAAGATTGAAAGATGCTGGCTTAAAAAAAAAAGAAATTAAGCAGTTACAGTTCAATAAGCTGAAACCAAATTGTCAGATCAGCAGCAATCTGAAGAACTCTCTATAAGCTGGTCTGAAAGGAATCCATGCTATGGGTGTATAGACAGTGTCTCTATAGTCTAAGCTATCTAACAGAGAGTAAATTCTGTTCAAACTTGCATACTACTTTCAATGAGGGCTCTTAAACCCATAAAGTAGCAGAATAACAGGAATGCATGAATACTTTTCATCCAGTCAAGCATGAATAAAGTTGAGGAAGGTCTGGCTTTTGTAATAATTATGTAAAATATTTTCCACTTTTCAGATAAAGATTTGAGGGTTTTCAAGCAAATGAACAATTTTTAAAAAATGTTATTACAAGAATACAATACAACAAGCAACACACATTGCAATATTAACTCCTAATTACATTGGAAGGCAAATTTTGTTTGGAGTCCAGCTTGACTCGCAAAGAACTCAGGGTGGTAATTAATAACAATCAGCCACTGAAGTAACTTTGTATAAATAATGTGCTGAACTATGTCCCCAAAGAGCTGAAACAGACACATGGACTTCAGCATGAACTGAGCCAAATGAAAAAAAGAAAAAAAGAAAAATATTGCGAGTGACTTAATTTTGTACTTTTTATGCTTAGCTGTTCCCTCGGTATATTACACATCATATCTCAAAGGCCAGGTTTTTTGTCATTAACATAATCAGAAATGCAATTTGTATAATACAAGTCATATAAACAATGAGCTGAGGGCAGCTAGGGGACAGGTGTCATCCGCAGTGTGTAGTTCCAGTGGAAAGACAGATACAATTAAGTGACAAGGAAGCATGACTATTACGGTGAGAATAACTTCCAAATACATGAGATAGAGAGATATTTTCACAGCTCAGAGAGGCATCTCAGTCAAATATTCTGTTATTTGCCAGTTCACATCCCTCTGCATAGGAAGAACAGTAGGGAAGCAGGAACTAGGGACAGAAATAAGCTCTTAGACCACAGGATCATAGATCAGTTCAGGTTAGTTCAGGTCAGAGGAAACTGAATCCAATCTCCTGGTCAAAGCTCAGTCAACTTCATTCATTCTCTTGTGAGACCATATACATAAACTAATACATATATACATATATATACATATATATATATAATAACATATATACATACTTACATGTATATATATGTATACTAATTATGGCTATTAAAAAGTTTTACACATTAATCCTGGCTTCTTAAGGAAATTAATGATATCACACTCTTTATAGTTACTGTCAGGCGTTGGCTCCTTTCATCCCTGTTTAGCAGAAGGCTTAGAGGTGTGAAGGCTTAAGGAGACAGAGAGGAGCAGTGGTGTTATAAAGGGCCCAGCTGTAGAAAAACCTTCACACAAAAATTTTACCTTAGTAGAGCCAGCATGAACCAAATATCAAACTTGAAAGTGCTGAAAAGCAGGCCTCACATTGCTTCCTTTCAGGTGCCCCATACCTTCCTTAGATGCAGATGCAAAATGGAATGGCAGGCTCAGAGAGGGCAATCTATCAACACTTCCAATTTAACTAGAAGCCAAAAAATACTGGAAATCCCATAAGAAAGGGGATTTTCTGCCATTTTCAGCATAGTTAGACAATTTGAGGTGGTCTTAATGAGACCACCTATTTAAGGACATTCTCAGGCCTTCAGACTTTCTTTCCTGCATAAAAACTTAAAAGTGAGTCTGGTGTTTCTTTGGTCTTTTTAGAGGTCAAGACGGCTGCTTCTCCTATAGCTTCATTTCATCATCCTGATCTTCTCCCTGTGAAAACCAAAAAACATTCCCAACGACTTCAGCAGTAGGGGGACCAAGTCCTAGAAAGCAATGTTGAAATCATTATACGGGCAAATGATCAACCATTTTTTGCAGGTATTTCTTCCGTGTTGCTATACTGATTTGAAGCATCCAACACAATGGTCCAGTTGCAATCTGCACTGCTGTGTTCACCTGTTCAGTCTTTCCCCCTCAGACAGAATTTTGAAATCCAATAGGTGCCAGTTCTGCACACAGCCCTATAAGAATTTCTTCAGAAAATTGTTTACTTAAGCTTAAAATTATATTTGGCAGATTGTTAGGCCGGAAAGCTGGTTGAGATCACCTGATATTTAAAAACTAAATGAAAACAGGCAACTGCTTTATTACTTTAACTGTACATCTCAAAACTGTCTGCTAAGCATTTACATGCCACAAGAGATGTACAAGATGGGCGTCTTTTTTAGTAATGTCAGCAACCTTTTAGAGAAATACAAGAGGAGAGCAAATAGAGAATAATTCTTAGCACAGTAAGAGCCTTTGAAGGTTCTCCTGACTTCAAATGTCAGAGGCAAGAGCAATCTTAATAATGAATAACATAGTCACACAAAATAACCTGTTACATTGAGACACACTGTAGGTCTAGCATTACTTGATTCAATGCAAGTACAAAGTGCACTGATGATGCTTTTGAACAAAACAGTTTCATGTGTAAGAATTTCTTGCTAGGTGTGTTTTTTTAGGCACCAAGAAATTCACTAAGAAATTACATTTCCTAATTATAGGATACCTGCAGAGACAGAACATTTATCAGTTTTACTTAGAGTATTTTGTCACTGTGTTTTGCACAGAGAAAGAAAAACAACAACAAAAAAGAATTTCTTTCCCTTGCCTTCCTACTGTTATTGCACAAATGGTAGCTACTGTATTCTCATTGACATGCACATTATAAAAAGAAGGCTGATCAAATATGGTCAAGTAGCCAATTTTCAAATATAATTAATTTGTCTGATTTAATATTCTAAAATTTCCAATCGACCTTAGCCCTCATTATGGGTGAACAATCAGTGTTTTTGTAATAAACCTGTTTTCAATAAAAAAAGGATTAAGGGGAAGGAACAGAGGGGAATTGAGAAAATTAGCAGTTCAGCTGATCTGCTAAATTTTGAAACAAAGAAAAGCAGTACAGTCCAAGTTGTAATAACCTTTAGATACAAGAGAGCCAGAGTAGTATTTTGCACCTGAACTATAAAAACCACATACTAAAAACTAACTTCACTGCCAAGTTACATTCTGTAGAATCGTTCTGCATTTGATGAAATCGCATGGGATGTAAGTCAGGCCAGAAATCTGACCTTGGTTTTAATTTGAAACTGACAAAAATTTAGCTGTAAAAAGGCATATTTACTATTTAATAGTGTGATGTACTGTGCATTTATTCAAATATAATAATTATTAGAATCATTGCCTGGGCATTGTTTCATCTCAGTCTTTTTTTTCCCTGAAATTATTTCATAAGTTGTTTCCAAACCTAAATGTGATTTCATATTCAACAACATGAAGTGATTCAACACCTCTTGTCTAGAAATTGCCCTTAGGAAAGACAAGCTACAAAATTATTAAAGAGCATCTAGATACCAGCAAGCCTCAAGAGCCCACACTTTGCTCCCAAGAGCAACAGAGTTGGCAGAGATATTCAAATATGCAGTTGACTTCAGAAGAAAATCTTTATCTGAACATTGCCCTCAATATTCATCTTTGAAGAAATGGGAAGAGGAATCCCATTACTCAACAGTCTTCCATCACTCAGACTGAATATGTGAAATGGTATGCACTGTGACACGTGAAAGCAATCCACCACATCTTTCCTGTAAAACTTTTCTCAATTCCAACAGAAGATGATGAGAAGACTTGCATATGTGTAATACATCATATTGTCTGGGAATTGTTTGATCACTGCTAGTCTAGCAGACACTCCCAAAGCTCTCCATGCTTTCCCATCATTTGTCATGATAATATATAGTCTGCTGATTTGCTTTTAAGGCTAATGAAGACAATCCAGCCTTGAATGCCACACCTTAGCTACTTCAGTTCTTAGTTTGTGTGCTCAGTGCACACCATCTTGAGGTTGGTACTGATGTAACACTTGCAGCCTCTCCAGAGAGGCACCTTTGCCATGAGCTCATCCCAGGAGCACTTAGGTTGTACCCAGAGCAGTGCTGCTTCCTACACCACTGGTAGCCATCCCTCGGTGTCAACACCCTGTGAGTCTGGGATGTGGGAGGTTCCAGAAGAGTGAAAAAAGGGAAGGACAACAGTCAATATATAATAGTGCTGTGCACTCTTCGCTTCACACTGATGTGACTTGGACCCAGGAAAAGCTCTGCTGTTTATTGCACCCAAGCATGCCTGAGTTACTGGAAAGTATTAACTTTGAGTTTATACGTGCCACATACCATTTACACAACCTACTGGTGAGGCCAAACATGGGTGATTAACAGTTCTTTGGAGGAACTTTTTAAACACTGTCATGATGGTGAGGAACCTCTTGATGTGACAGAATCCATGCGTAAAGATAGTTGTGCCAATACGGGCAAAGTTTTCCTCAAAACAGCATGACTGGTAACACTGATGCCTCTGTCAGGCCCTTGGCTCTTTTGACCACCTTCCTTTCCTCTTTTAAACAGCTCTCCCTCTTCACTGCCAGTCCAGAACCTCTCCCTGCTGACAAAACTGCAGGCAATAGTGGAGTCACCATTTGGGAGGTCAGGTGAGAGCCCTACCTGCCAGCTCCTGACTTCCAGCCAAAATATAAGGATATTACAGACAGAAATGTAATATTAATGGCTAGAAAATTGATCACTCAGCAGCACAACCCTGGAGCCTGTAACACAATAGAGTAGACCCAGCTAGTGAGAACAATAGCACTCGACATCGGTTCTGTCACTGAACATGACAGGAGGAACCCAGCTTCCTTGCGTTTTAAGCAGAGAAGTGTTTCTCCCATTCTACGCAGACAGGTTAGGAACAGCCATACAAATGCACTGTGTTTATAACTAGATCACGTCTTTGTTTCCTATAGGGGGAATAATACACAGAACCATCTTTCATCTCCCATCTCTCTCCTCAATCTGTTGGTCCAGCCCCAATCCTCACATTGTTTCTGGGAAATTGGCCAATCTAAAAGCATCAGCCCTGAAAAAGTTCTAAGAACCATCTTGACTCACAGGATCCCTTTTCACCCAATCTCAGCTTTTATAGCTGTAACAAAACAGCAAGAACGGAGGAAGGGTTTTTGCCACTGGAAAATAATACAAGTGTATCCAGCTCCTTAGAGGCAGAGGTTTTACTAAAAGAGAGCCACTCCAACATCCAGTAGAGCACAATTCCTGTAACAAACTCACATCCCACTTGCAGGGAATGCTAGTTTAAAAGCTCAGGTTTATGTTCTACTCTCTACCTGAATGCAGTACACACTAGATTTATTGCAGAACAGCCTCAAAATCTGCCAACTACCATGACAGTGACATGGCGTTTATTCAGAAAAAGATTCTGTTTGCTCAGGAAAGCCCTCAGCTATCTCCTGCCCAGCCAGGGATCTCTGTTCGTTAGGACAGTCTGAAAATACACACAGAGCGCCACTGGGGATCAGTGGAGAGGCTGCTCTTTCACAGAGTTTTCTTTACCTGTTTGTAACAGAAGATTATTCAGTTTGTCCTTAGACCTGGCCTGTCTCCTTTCCCACCGCTCTACATTGCAGAAGTAGAAACTGATATTGTTGTGAAGAGTTTACCTCCTGGAAAACATGGCTTGTTACCAATTACAGAAAGCACATTGAGAGTTTCATTTCACAAGCCATTACACAAACCAGCCCCATAGACTTTGAGCAGCCCTAGTGACAAGTCAATTATTCCCACTCCATTCGTGATTTGACTAGTGCCTGCTAGAACCACATGAAAGAAACAGAGTGGCCACTGAATATTCACTGGAAGCCATAGAGTAACCCGCAGAAGTGGGCAATGCCTCCCAGAGTGTATGTCCATAGAAATTTCTACCAAGACTGAACTGGAGTATGTTCATTGGCAACTGCGCAAAGCTTGGATAAATATTTTATTCTGCTGCCACAGGAAGAGTGCTTGGCAAATAAAACAATTGAAGAGTAACATGACAGCTTTGGGAAATAGGCAATATGAATTGTTTGTTTTTCTTCCTCTTTTACCTTATTACATACATGCCAAATGCAATTTGAAATTTAGTCATTTTGACAGGGAAAATAATGCTGAAAACACTGTGAAAAGACAATAATCTTATTATTTTAATATCATTTATAGTACTGGAATACTTCTGTACATATTCTTCAGACTGTTTTCTGAGCTACTTATGTAACTACTACTTCAACTTTGATCACCAATAATATCCATGTAGAAAGTGGAAACTGCTGGAAAGACAAGAAATATGGCACAAACAGAAGCAAAAAAAACCCCAAAAAAACAAAAGAAAAACAAAAACAAAAACAAAACCCCATTGTATGAAGCTTTCTAAATCAAGAAAGTTTTGCACACAGACATCGATCAGTAGCCTTGGTGCTGACTTGTATTAGTTGACAAGAAATTTATCAAATGGCTTAGATACACATAAAAATCACAGAATCACAGACTGGCCGAGGTTGGAAGAGACCTCTGGAGGTCGTATAGTCTGAACCACCTGCTCAAGCAGGGCCATCTGGAGCTGATTCCCCAGGACCACAACCAAATCGCTTCTGAATTCCTCCAAGCATGGAGCCCCTCTGGGAAACTGGTGCCAGTGCTTGGTCACTCCCTCAGCAAAAAAAGTGACTGATGGGATCAGGGGGAAAGGCAGGCTCAGGGCATGACTGTACCATGGAATACATATGTGCATGTTCATGTGTGTGCACACATTTCATGAGCATCTGTGCCACCGCGGTTTCTGTCTGGGACCCAGGGACACAGTCTGGGCTACAGGGAGTGCTTGCAGGTTCTTTCTTTTGAAGCGTTTGTTTTTCTTTCTCACTGGTTTCAAACATGCTCAGTGTATCAGTGAAACAAGAGGTAAACATGGTGCCGTCTCAGATTACATCTGTTCCCCAGGCGATCTCCAAAGCAAACATTGGTCTCCCAATGAAAAATACAGCTATTACCCATTATTGGACATATCCAGTCGCTGCCTGACCACCAAGTTGCACAGTTAATGAATCTGCTCCTTTCTACAAAAATAAACCAGACAAAGGAAGTGGTCAGCTTAAGCTGAGCTTGAAGAGAAGAAAAAAAGATTTAATAAAAAATACTCAAGGTTGACATTTCCTTTTTATATGAAACATGCCTTTCTCAGGAATGACACGATCACATAGATACTATTAGTAAAGCCACACGCTGGCGCCAGATTTTAAGATCTTTACCCATATGACTTATTTTTGGAAGCAGTAAAAACCAAAAGGGAAATTCCTCTGGCCTTGTTATTTCACAGTTCAAGCTTCAAATTAAAGTATTTCAAAACAGAGCATAAAAGTATATCAATCAAAATGAACCAAGCCACTTCTATAGCCTTAGCAGAAACAGTATTTTAAGATTGTATCTGTATTCCCTGGTCCCCTTCCTGTCTATTCAAGTTATTTTGGAATCAAGTCAGTTTGTATAAAGTGGAGATCAAGAAAAGCTCCAGCAGAAACAGTCTACAAACCACAGTTTATTGAAGAGTAATTTTACAGGCTACAGCCTAGATTTTTTTATTTTCAGAGAGTCAATCAGTTCACATTGATAAGGTTCCTTCCAAGTTGTAATATTTTTTATTAGTCCAGAATCAATGTTTCTACTGAATGCAAATTCAGGTATTTTAAACTTCAAATGATTTAGTTAAGACACACTTTAAATCTACAGAAATTATTTCCAAGTTAAAGCTTGATTTTATTGCTAGAATTTCCTAAAACTCTCAGTGAGACTGACCTCCCTCTTCCTGTAAGTTTTGCTTATGAAAACATTTTTTTAGTAAAAGAACTTCCAACAAGAAAAAAATAATTACCTGATAGAGATTTCCCTGTCTTGCAGGAGACATTGAGAAACTACAGGTGCATTATGATTTCATAGTTTTTTTTCTGCAAAGGAAAATCCCACATACTTTCACTTTAAATATTTTTGATCGACTTAAGGAAAACAGGTTGGGACCAGGAGAAAAGAAAAACAGAGACTGCAATTTCACTCTTCTTTCTGAAGATTTTGATTTGTATTCTTCAGCAACAACCATGATGTCGTACGAATTAATTTATCAAATGCAGACAAAACCGTGAACTGATTTTTACATTGCAGAAACTGGCATGTTCTGTACTGAGTGAAGATCTCAGACTTCATATTGTGACAACCCACTGAGAATTTTTGAAAATAAACTGGTAGTCATTTTTTAATCCAATTTCTGGAAAGATTTCAGGATTAAGAAATGCCACACTTTAATTCTTTAACAGAAAAGAAAAAATTCAACTGAAGAAAAATCTCTTAGACGCAAGGCAGCGGATATTGGCTGTGTTATCAGTTATTAGTGTGACAATTATTCCTTCCTCAGATGACCTAACCTCTCTCTTGGCAAGCAGACAACACCAAACCCACAACCGGAATCATGGCAACCAAAAGTGGCTTTCACTGCTTAAGAGGGCTGCTCTTACAGCTTCAAAAATGTTCCATGTCAGCTAATAACAATACTGGTAAAACAGAAAAGGGATGTGATTTGGAGGTGTCTGACCTTTAAGAATGTCTTTTCTTCCATCACTGATTGGTCTGATCAGCCCTTAAGGATTAAACCAAGCCAGAGTTACTGGTATGGCCTTGAGCCTCCATTAATTTCTGAATGAGTAAATGAACAAACACTCCCCTTCCCCAAGCCCACTGCATACCCAGGTGCTAGGTCATTTGATTCTCTGCCCTACAAAAGGACCTGATTTTGCTACCACAGTTTCTCAGAGAGAGAACAAGCAAGGTCAGTGTGAGGGAAATTAATTTTATTTCTTAGTCTAGCTTCAAAATATCATTTGTGTTATCATATCTGTCTAGAGATAAGGTGTTCTTACTCTTCTCCATATCTTTGTAGACCATCTGTGAATTTAATTTTACCTTTTCATAAGCACTAACTTTAAAAATATGAACCAGACATAGACTGTCATGGCTTCTCTGATTTCAGGGGAACCACCACAAGGAGGTTGAGCCTAAGACTGTGTTTTTATAGAGTCAGCAGCAGCAAAGCATATTGTAGTTTCATATCATTCTAATTTAACTCCTCTATGTCTTGTTATCTACTTTAGCAAATTAGCATATAAAACATAAATGATTGGCAAAAATTAACTGTACATTTCTACTTTAACTAAACAATTTACATGGCATTACGGAGGGGGGGAAGATTAGTTTTTCAAGTTATAAACAAGCATTATTTTGCAATCTTTGGCCTGTAACTGAAAGATAATAGTTTTAATTTGCATTCAAATAAAGTAAACCTCTCAGTGTAAAAGACTTTTTATAGTTCTCATAAACCAGAAACAGATTAAAGTGTAGACAGTATAAGGAGGGCAGGAGGATAAATCAACCAGACAAACAAGATGATCAAAAAAAAGGAAAAATAATCCTTTCTAAATGTTCACTTAGCTTCACAAATTCTGTGGACTGGACAAAAGTGTTTATGATCTCTCCAGGTTTCTGCCATTAAAGTATTGGCTTTATCTCAGAAGGCAAGGACCTTTGCTTAGGGATACCAGTCCTAGAAATACTCAGACTTTCTCTTTTTAGTTCCAAATCCTTTTATTTGGAGATCCTGCCAATCTACCAGGAAAGACTAAGTACCATCAGCTCCTTAGACCAAGTATTTTTGCAGATATGCCAATATTGTACCTTTACTATGGCAACATGAAACATGATTTTCTGGTTCTGATAGTTTAATGTGCCCACAGTTTCCTCTGAAGTCAATGAGGATTATGAGTGTCCTCAAACTCTGAAGAGACTTGCCAGATTTTCCCCTGGGGGAGTCACTGAAACAAGGGATGTGTTGCTCTCAAAATTATTTTTGCTTTTTGTTTGATTATAGTTTAGTGGGATGCATGTGAGCAGCTCTGAGAGCTGACACCAAGAACAGGACACCCATCTACAATCTGGCAAACAAAACATGCAAGATAAATAAGCATATGTCCCACAACATGTTATCTATGAGCCAAATCCCTGATTTTTGTCCAGTTGCTGTTTGCTGCGCAATGCCACTCTATCCAAATGGTCAGGCTGTTTTGCCCTCACAGCCTGGGATTTAAGGTATTCACATGGGAGAAGTGCTTTCAGACCTCCTTTGGGAATAGTAAATTACAGCGCCTTTGCATCTGGATGAGTACATTAATCACAAGGTTAATTTACAAAAGGTTCATTTTACCTGCTAGCAATGCTTTATGGAAGTTAACCCAGCTCAGCCCTTTAAAGAAACTCTTTTGGGCCCCTGCCCTGAGGAAAGAGTGCCAGTCTGTGGGTCCTGTGGAGAAAATACCAAGAGCTCAGCTCTGAGAAGAGATAGGAGTTAAAGACAATCCTTCACTAAGAATTTTGTGCTGGTTAGCTGCAGTTCCCCCTCCTTTTGCTACTATTCTGCCCTTTGTACGAGCCCTTCTTTGGCCAGGAACTGCACAGAGAAAAGAGTTAACCTAAGGCTTTGGATTCCACTTGGAGCTGGAACTGCCCTAAAGTTTAACATGGGGCCTAGCACTAAATGGGCTTAGCATTAAGTGCAAATTAGACATGCCTTTCACATTTCAAAATAAGGGAAGTGAAAGTTTTAAAGTGACAACTAATTTGAGAATTCTACTTAGCATCAAATTATGTTATGGTGTCACAAGTCTTGAAACCAGAGATGAGTTGCATGAAGCTCCCATCTATTTATCAGTATAAATGCAGACACCTAATTAGGAAATTATTTACAGTAATGTAGTTATTTATTAAGCTTCGTGTCCATACCATTCATAGCTATACATTTGTTGTAATGACTGTAATTTCACAACACCGTGAAAAGTATGGAATTGGTCTGCCCTGACAGATCTAGGAACTTGGCAGGAACAGCACTTGTATGGCTGAGGTCTTCTACAAACACAAATATGCTTCAGTACAATTGTTTTGAGGGAAATCATGTAAGGATATGGTTCAACATATTTTGTTTGATTTCCTATCTTAGCTGAAAAGTCTTGGGGTTAAATACAGCCAGTAAGTCTTCTTTTTGAAGACTAATCAAAAAGTTTAGAGAGATCCAAAACACTTTCTCCTTAAATGCACCTTCTCCCATCTCTCATTGTGATCAAGGACTGAATTTGGACTCAAACGGCAGTGTCATCACCTGTGACAACAAAGACTGAGGAAAGGTTGTGTCCTCTGTACCGCATATTTTTAACACAATGAACAAAAAAATGTAACAGTTGGGGTTTCTGTAACAGAAGATCACGTTTTAGACTGTGTTAAAAACCATTCTGAATCCAAAATTAGAAAGCGTTGTATAGTTCCTGAAAACTGATCTTGCAAGAAACCATATCTTTTGGTTAAAAAGGAGAGGCCTGGCAGTTTCATGGTATTTTGTTTAAGCCAATAAGAGGCAAGAGATTCATGAAGGCATAGAAGTCAAAAATTTCTGACCTCTCACTACCTGACTTATTATTTGTTTTAGGAAAGAGTATTTAGGAACAGCTCTAACAATATGTAGCATTGCTTCATTTGGACATGAAAAGTTATGAAAATGCTGTATTTTTGTTCTAGGGATGTCTCTCTCTGCATACATATATTCAGTTTCACAAAGACTGCTTTGAGAAATTATTGCCTTTAAAGAATGAGAATAAAACCCAAATTATTTCAATTTCTGGAAGAGTCTGCATTTGAGGACTATACATTCAACTAGCAAGACAAACCTTTTTGTGTGCATGGCTTTACAACTAACAGCTTCACCGACTTTAAACTGAAAATGGCAATTTTGAAAATGGAAAGGAAATGACAACCAAAGTGACTGACCTTTCACAGAAGCTAATCCACCTTTGTATGCTAGATACTAAGGGCAATGTTATTATTCACATCCCTAAATTTAAATGCTCTGATGATCAAGACTAGAGAGCACATCTTGGTTCTCTGTAAGAAGCTGTCTCTAAATTTCTTACAGAAAAAAACCCTCCTTTTCTTTGTACAAGTAAAAGGTAAGAAATAATGCAAAAAATAAGGGCGAGGGTTTGTGTTAGGTTACTTTAAAGCAAAGAACAGATGGTGGTGCAGGAGGAGAAAAAGTGAAACAGACTTGGAAAAGGGTAACAAGTAGGTATCCTTGGGTGACCCAGAGGATCATTCTCTTTTTAAGGTGGTAAAAATATCCTAAACATCCAACCCAGTCATGATCACATGCACACACAGATGAACAAAAGATCAACATGGGATTTATCTCGTGGTATGTTAGGCATTGCTCTATAGCATAGGGCACAACAATAGGTGGCAGGATGCAGCTTGCTACAATAGAGGGCATAAATGCATCTTGTTTGGAAGAAAAGTTGCCTTTACATAAATTGAAAATCTAACCCTCTAAGTGTGCCTGCTACACTTTATTCCAAAAAACGTAAGAATGAAATACAGTTAAAAATCCAATTTACTTAAAAAAATAAAGTTAGAACAATGCAAAACTGACTATTACTTATGTTTCTATATATATGGCAATAAAGTTTTTAAGACCCCATCTCTCATTGCACCTGAGCGGCCTTCACAGTACGTATGCACAATTGCAGAGGGCTGAATTCAGCACTAACATAAATGGGGGCAACTGCAATGAAACTGTTTATCCCACGCCAGAGGTGAACTAAGCCCGCAGTGTTCAAAAGGAAAGGTTTTATAAAACACAACAGAATCTGCTGATATGAGTCCCTGGAAAATTAATGACTGGAAGTCTTTGAGGGAACAGAACAGATGAAGCTCCTCAGTGGCCTTTTACAATAGCCACTCCTCTAATGAACATCTGGAGTTCTTGCTGCTCTTTCAGTTTTATTCAGTCTAATCCATACTGCATTAGACCTTTATGTGCTCATGATAAATTGGCAGCAAAGATTGCCTTAAATAGAAAAAGGGGATGAATACAATTTTTCCATTAACAATACATTTCCCTTTGGAGTCAGAGGTACATTACTGGTTTGCTCCACGAGCCAAACATAAACTGCCTCCTGTTTGTGAAACATTATTATTATCGTTTTTACCTGGAGATGTTTCTTGAACAAAAGCCTCAAGACTATTCCTTCTCACAAATCAAACTAAGATACCACATCCAAGCACAGGTCCACTGCAAGCTACACTGAAAAAATTAACTCACAAAAATTACTTGTTTTGCAGTGTGTGGTTATCACTGATTTGTCAATCAGCTGCTCCTAAAAGCAGCACTGCTTCAGTTCAGCCCTTCTGCAAGGGCTGAGGTTTGACCAAGCAGTCATTTGGCTCTATACACTGCTGTCTGCTGGGAGAAGGTGGTGCTCAGAAGCCACACTCCAAACTCCTCGCAGTGTCTGAACCACATAGCTTTTTGACTATTACCATCTCATGGAAGTCATACAGGAGATGATTGCTTGTTCTGTCAGAGCTCTAACTCTAAACATTTCCATTCCTTTTGTTTACTAATGCCATCTTGCAAACATGGCCTGATTGCTAGGCAATTCTTCCAAAATACTACAGGAATACCTACTAAAATTCTTCCAAAAATGTGCTCCACTTCCCTGCTGCCAGCCTCCAAAGTCCATCACAGACGGCAGAGTCCTTCTCCTCCATTTCTTTATTAGCAACTCACCCACAACAATCTGGTAACACTCACTTCTCTCTGAATCATTGTTTATACTCTTGCTTTTCATCAATTATTCTATAAATAAAAATCCATTCAAATGCTCATTAATAAGGAAATAAAAGGCTTGTAAACCTAGTAATACTATGCTGAAGATTATATTCGCAAGGACATTACTGAAAACTTCTATGTGCTACATTCAGCCAAGCGTGTTAAAGCTTTCTCTGCATATTGTTTTCTCTGCTTTTAATTCATTGGTATTCCTTCCAAAACTGTACACTTAAATGAATTTCCACCTCATTCAATTGTTAAAGCATTTCCCTTTTCCCTTCAGCCTTCCTTTCATGAGTTTCTCCACAGATTTTAAAACCTGTCCCTTTGAAACTTATCTACCACCACGACACGTTTGTTACAGTCAGACCTGTCATTCCTCTGACATTCCAGGTGCAGCTCCCAGAGTGATGTAAGTGCCACTGACTGTCACAGATCTGTGCTCCCTTCCCACTGCCAAGAACCCCCAGGCTTTGATGTTCCATTATAGATTTCTCCATGGTTTTCAATAACCAGCCTTTTTTTGAGTTTCAGCAATTACCTAAAACAAGTCTCCCTCAAAACTTTCCAAACTTTTCTTTTCTCTTATTTTTTAATTTTTTTTTTTTTTGGGTTTTTTGTTGTTTTTTTTTGTTTGGGTTTTTTTTTGTTTGTTTGTTTTTGTTTGTTTGTTTCTTTTTTGTTTTGTTTTGTTTTGTTTTGTTATTTGGCAGGCTAGAATTTTTATTAGTCCTCTATTCTGAAGCACAGAGGCAGAAAAACTTTCTCTACATGGGGTAATGCTGTGCTGGGCTCCAGCTCAGAGCCTTAGCTCTTACAGTAAGGAAAAGAGTACATTAGTAGTGTATCTCCCTGCTCCTGCTTTTCTTTTTGGCAAGAACTGCTTCTCTGAGCCAGCAGGTGTTTAATGCTATTAAATTTATGGGTAGTGAAAGCTGTTGAATTTTAAAACATCTGGGTAACATAAATTATCAGAATATTTTTTCAGTGTAGGGCTAAAAAATGGTTTTGAGATCTGCAGAAAAGCATTAGCAGCATTTACAAAACTGTGTTTATTTTTGAATATTTGACCATATGACTCTGGGTTCCCACAAGGATCCTCATATTTGTAGTTACAGTGCCCATAGATTGTAAGTTGGGAAACACCAGGTAAATCTCATCAACATTCAATTTTTGGTGTGTTCCACATGGCTTACATAATATGCCAGAAAATGCCAAAAGCCATTGCTGTTTCTCACATGGTGTGCAATCTCCTGGATCTCCTTCCTCAAGGTTTGATCCACATTCTTCTTCCTCATATAGGTCTGGCTGCTTTTAGCTATAGTATATCACAAAAAGCATAACAGGGGGAGGAAGGTCTTAATTTGGAAAAGCTCAATGGCTGCTATGGCGTGAAAGAGCTGGTGAACAAAGTGAGCAGGTAATAAGAAGCATGCAAAATGTTTTGAAGTGTTTAATTTTCTTCACAGCCAGCCCTCTTAACTTCAGTGGAAGCAGTGTGAGTTTCAAGACACTGAGGATCTGTGGCCCAGCAGGACTGAGGATGTATGACAGCCACTGGATGATGACCTGCAGGATGCTTTACATCTTGGAGATTCCAACCCTAATTCAGATACCTGAAGGCTTCTGAAGCCACACTGACTTATCACAGACTTGTAGGCTGCCTAGGACAAGCTGTAGAAAGACCACTGCTTTCCCAGAGTCTGGCATCACTGAGCATGGGATGTCTTCAGGCTGTGAGCAGAGGTGTGACTGGACAATGTGGGTCAGAGCAGACCCAAGTGTCGCTGGCTGAACTGCTCCCGCCAGGCTAAACATGTGGAACACACAGTGAAGGAGACAACAAACCTGCATCTCTGTGGGCATGACAGACATGCCAAAAAGCAGCACAAGAGATGAAACATGAGGTCCATGCCCCAGCTAGAGACAACTCCAACAGCCTGACGTTTTCTTCTCTAGGACACTCTTCTGCCACATATTTCCTCTCTGACACACTTTCACTATTATTTTTTTCTCCCCTCCATCAAGATTTTCTAGAGCTCAGAACTGATCAGTTCTATGAGGAATTTCAAGCCCATAAATTTAATACACAGAAGAAATACTGCAGTGGATTTTTGATATTTACAATCATCAATGCATGAGAAATAGGAGCCACGGAAATAAAATGCTTCCCATAAATGCTATTTTTTTTTCTTCATTAACAGTTTCTTTTTGTTCTTTCTTTGTTTGTAAAAACTAGGAAGATATATTTCCAATATGGATGTTCAGTGTTGTCTGGTCTGCATTAGCAGTAACACAGGAGATAAGAGAAGGAAGAGGAAAGACATAACTATCCTATAGCACAATGTGACGTACATTAAGTAAACATTTACATTAAAAGTACATACCACATGCACAACTAAATATTTTCTCTGATATGACTCTCTGATGGACCAGTGACCTATTTCCTAGCACTCCTGATTCAGATGAAGGTTAGATACAAATAAAAATGTGATGTCCGTCATCCAGCTTTACAGTAAGCTGTGTCTGTTAAGGAAAAAAAATTATATATGGGATAATATTACCAACTCTGGGCAAGGAGTGAGCTGAAATACAGGTTAGGCACATTATCTCTTGACTAGCCTCAGTCACGTTACAGCTCTGATTTCTGTCCCCACAACAGAGAAAAAAACATTATTATAATAAAATAATAAAAATAATAAGCCTGGAAGTTTCCAGGTCACCTTGGTTTGAATGCTGTTTAACTGACCTGAGCATGTCCTTCCCATAATTTTGCAGTTCTCAGCCAACAACTTTCCCCACATGACGATGCTTTCCTCAATGAAGCAGCCAATTCTGCCTGCCCTATGCAGCTGTGCAACATCTGGGTGGGAAGATCCTTTGCCCCCAGGACTCCCCAGAGCATTGTGTGGTTACTCTAGTGGTGCACAGGGAATAGGATTTGGCTCTCGACATTTCCTGTTGTGAAATTTTAACGTACTCTGATTAATATTTGTTTTTATATGACTACCAAGTTGTTGGATGTTCTTTTCCTCCTACCCTCACCTTCCCTGGATATCATATATACAGACACACACATATATATACATAGGCATTATTAGACTTATTATTTCAAACCATTAAAACACATCCTTTATAAAGAAAAAAATCTCTTTTCTCAAAACCTGTGGAAATTCTGAAGGCTCAGCTTTGTACACTATCAAAATCCCCAATTACGTAAATTTTTACTTGTCCAATTTAAAATGACTTCTTAACTAAAAGCAAAACAAACACAGGCAGTTACTGCTGGCACATGTTCTTAACTTTTTTCAGCATTTTTTACCAGCCATTCCCTTAAGCTACATTTCAAAACCACAGCTTATTTTTTCTCCTGTACAAAGGAAAAGGTTCTACATGTCATTTTTCATCACTACACAAGGAAATCTATCATCATTTTTACTAACCAACTACTTCCCTTCATTCATCCCCAGATCTACCTCTATTGTTAAATAAAGTATAATATAGAATAAAACCCTACAAAATAAAGTGGTTACCTCATCTAAAAATCAGGTTTCTTTGTTAACTAGTGATTTTCCATTACTCTCAGTGCCTGAATAATATCTTAAGAGCTTAAGGCAAAAGAAAGTATTTAAAGTCAGCATTCTACTTATTAAGTACCAAACAATCCCAAAATATTCAGAGAACAAACTAGAACAATATTAGGCTGCACACTATAAACTTACATTATTTTAAAATTCTTTCCCCTCCAAATTTCACAGATTATTTAATGATACTAAAATTTTGGTGAATGTTTACCACATAAAAGGGTTCTTATTGAGGAATGAGGTTCTAGCAGCACATTAGTTAAGACGTGGGACTCTGTCAAAATGTCACTCTTCAAGTGCCCTGTTCAGGACACTTCAAATAGGTGAGAGAAATACCTTCTTCAGCCCTCCAAAGACACTAGCAGAATACAAGCAACCCAGAAGTGTCGCTGAAAACATTATTTTGTTCTCAAGGACTGTTTTGGTACAGCAAAATTTAGCAGTTGGGCTCAAGGGTTAATCCTAAATCGGCTCTTTAATCAGAGGACAGTACAGCTGGGAAACTGAGGCACAGATGCACAGGACACTAGAATAGAAACAACTCAGCATCATCACAGAGACAATTAAAGAGTAGGGAATTTAGGAATCTAATAACCCATATTGGAATTTAGCCAAGATGCTGAAGCAGATGCACAAAGCTGTTGCAAGGATGCTTTGTGTATTCTTTATCATTTTAATATCTTATGTTATACCATATGGTCCCACATTTCAATCATTGCGATATAAGCCACAAAAGAGGTAAAAGAAACTGTTGACAAAACATTTATAGAGATTAAATTCCCTAAGGATCTTTTGGGTCTGGGATTTTACAGGCGTTCAATTTTCAAAATGTTTCTAGACTTAAATAATCCTGGGGAAATATCCCTTTCTCCAGGGCACAGTTGGAAACACGAGACATGGACTGTGCCCAGTGATAGAACAAAGTCCGCAGACCAAAGAAAAATAGGAAAAAAAGACATAAAAAATCATATAAGCAAGCCTGTGGCAAGAAAGAGAAATATTCAGAACAGGGGACATCAGGCCAGGAAAGAACATGGCCAGGAGAAGCAGCCAGGAGAGCCACCACACAGCTGTTTCCTCTTCTGCCCTCTCTCCCAGTGCTTTGTCCTTTAGCTGACTCTGGCTCTCTCTGCTTTATTAGGCTTCCTGCTCTTTTGAGATTTAAACAAATTCTTTGTTATTTGCTTATATGATTTTGGCTGTTTGCTTTGCAAAATGCCTTTTAGTATCCCCATATTTCTGTCCTGTATTTTCCTGCCATTAATTATAATCCTCTTCATAAACTGAGATCTTCCCTTCCGGTACAGAGACATGTTCAGTTTTTCCAGAATTTTGCCTTTACCTATAACCATTAATTTGCAATCCTACTCTTTGAGTTGCTCTTTTTTATTTTTCTTTTTTATTTTTTTTCCTCCTAGGGGTAGTCATTTATTACTCATTTTATGGGATGTTTAAGTAGCCCCCATGCTGAGCTGCAACACTTTAATTTCCTCACTTTTCACCTTAACATCTTTTTTACTAGCTTCCTCATTTTTAAGCCTCCAATTTAGTGCACAATTTAGCATCAGTGTACTGATTCTCAGTGCAATTCATCCTCTGAGGACAATATTCAGAATTATACCATTCCTTAAGCACATCTACATTAATGTCACTCCTGTGTGGCTGCATTGCAAGGCAGAGATCCATGACCCTGCTCTGTATCAGCCAGTTCATCTACTGCTCATGGGGCTACAGCAGCACACAATGAACACTAAATTTGCCCTGATTTTAAAGGGGTCACTGGGAGCTCTGCCCCGAAACCAACGTGTCCAGATAAACAGTTTTGCACACAGTGGACTGAGAGGCTCCTAGTACGGAAACCTGGCGACCAGCAATTGCTGTAAGGCTGGTGTGGTGCTGAAGTTTAGCTGTTTTGCTTGGGGTTTTTTTCAGTTTTGTGGTTACATGTGTGTTCTCTTCCATTCTCCTTTGCACAGGTATAAATACACAGGAACTGTTAAAGCAAAACCTGATCCCATTTTTTAAACTCCAAGGTAAGATAAGAAGAAAGGGGAAGCTGAGAAAGGCTTTGCAATCGCCTCCCTGATGAAGAATACCGTCGCTTCAAGGGACAGTGGATAAAAAAAGAACATCACACAAAAATTCAGACTCTGGTAGATTTTACTGAGGGCTTACCACCCAATGCATGTGAACAAAATATCCCTTGACAGAAAACCCTGATAATATTTGGTGTCTTCCAGAGAAAATGTTGATTTCCTTAAAACCTGAATTTGTGATGGTTCATTTCAAAGGCTTTTTAGTCATCTGTACCTCTGCTCTCTCTTTAGGGGCATGACTTTTCTTTGTAGGATTTTATGCAGTGCCTGTTATAAGATGACATTAATCTTTGCTCAAATGCTTGGACCTTATTCTAATTTCATGTTTACAGCAATCCCCATTTCAATTTTATGGCTGCATCTCTTTTGTTTTCAAATGTGGAGGATAAGTCACCTGAGCTCAAAAAAATAAAAAAAGAAAATGATGTTTGTTCTTCAGACCATAGTGTCATCCAGTAAAGTTGGTTACTTTATTTTTTGAAACCAGGACCGGCTGAAAGTTCAGATATGCATTTATCACAACAATGGAAAACATAAATTGGCTTCATTTCCTTTTCCTTTATACGAAGTCATTACCAAACATATAGGTTTGTAACCCTATAGATTTGGAACCAGTCATATTTAGAATAGGAATAAAAATACTAGGATTTTTCAGCAATGAAAGAGTGAACTTGAAACTACAAAGGAAAAAAAAGGAGCGAAAGAGCCAAAAACAGTGCTAGAATTGAAACTGATGACTTTGCAATTGGAAATAATACAGTAAGGAAATTAACAGATTTGGGAAATGTTTTAGAACTATGGAGAGCATTAAAATTTGATTAAGTATGAAAAAGGAGAGACTAAAGCTGTAAGGACTATAAATTCACATTGTCTTCAGTAGGAAAGGGGTTAAAATACAAGTGACAGAGCAGGAGAAGAAAAACAGGGAAAATTACAACTTTGATCTAGCATTTTCTTGACTGCAACACTAAACAACTCTGAGACATCTTAAAAAACTCGCTGTGTGGAGAAAGTGTATTTTCACTCCTGTTGGCATCTGAGATGCCACTAACTGTGGGTTCACCAGTGCTGACAAAGTTTTGGTGTGAGTCTCTGTGGCACAGAAGTCATGTGGGGTGAGGCAATGCAGAGCAGCAGGAAAGGCATTCTCCCCACCCTCCTCACCACCAGCATCAGCTGCCCCTGCTCACTGCCAGGACAGAAAGATGAGACTTCAGCCTGTCTTGCCCATCCATCCCTGACTGTTCCTTGGTTCTTGGGCAGTTGTTGCTTTTCCAGATACAGGTTGATGAGTTTTTTAGCTTCTGTAAGAGGGAAAAGATAATATTCCCATAGACTTCTGCTGCAAAACCCTCCCTATGCAAAATATTCAACAGGAAGCTAGAAATGTTAAGCCATTCCCTATCTAATAATCTCCTTAAAAAGACATCCTGGATCCAGCAGCTTTATGATGCTTTGGGTAATGCACATCAATAGATAGTTATAGATTTATGTTCCGAACCCTATCCAAAATGGTCCATAATCAATTTTTTTACTTCATAGGAGATTCAAAATTCAGTAGTCTGGAAGCCCAGGCAAGAGAAAGCTGTGTTTAAACATCATCCCCTACATGCCTGCAGAGTATAATATTTTAAAAAGCTCATTTGACATAGAGAAAAACATTTCACTATCCATAAACACAGTAGCTCTGTGTATAAAAGAATGGGTAAATTAAACTATCTGAATGAAAAAAGAGCTGAACTATGTGAGTAAAAATCAAAAGTTGAAGCTCTGTATCAAATATAAAGAGTGAGGCAGGAAAAAATTCTCTCTGAAATATTCATGTTCTGAAAACATGCTTTAAATATATATAAAAATTCCAGTTTTTCACTTTTATCAGGTCATGACTTAGTCCCTGGGCAGGCACATTTTGACCCAGTAGCTCTCATTCTGGGATCAGGGCTTAAATGACCTATTTGGATCTTAGATAGAGCAGCTGCTCTGGGGAGACACACACTCTCTGCAGCATCTGTCTTCCTTAATGGAAAGCAACTTCTTATTTGTTTACCTGCAAAAGGCTGCAAGTGCCATTGAAAGTGTGTTCAGGACAGTTTCAGTGTCATGTCTGGAGATATAAAATTTTCTTTGATGTCTTATGTTGGTTTCAATCAGGAATTTTCAACCTACTTTAATCTTCCTTTATTCTTTGCACCAAACATTAACAGTAGGAAACCTGAAACATCCCCAGTGTTACTAGAGTTGTGAAAAAAGGAGATACTCGGCTTGCTGAATTATTTCCAAATACTATGGTAGTTCTCTATGCATCTCTAGTATAAAGGGGAAAAAAGTGAAACCTAATCATTAAAAGAAAACCTGTTCGGACTGTTTGAAGTGTGAAGGTCTTGTGTTTTGTAGTTAGAAATTACACTTCTTTACATGTTTCTTAATCTGATGCAGGTTTTTCCTTTCCTTTCCCTCTTGCTTTTAATTTCACATGCCAGTCAAAGTTAACATTAGGAAAAACAGCAAATATAAGCCTTGCAATTTATATGCATTCATGTTGTACACCATAATACCTCTCATCTTGGCAAAAGTAAGCAGATTGTTCTCTGCTCTCAGGAGGAAATAGCATTCATTTTAGGTTTTAATGGAGCTTTAGGGTTATACTAATTCAAATTAAACTAACTCATCATGAATTATTTCTGAATCCCATGTTATATGCTCTCTTTTCTCCTTTGTTGTTTTATGAACATGTGAGTTTCACACACTGGCAACTGGAAACGTGTGTGCTAAATAATATAATGCACATACAAATTCATGTCTCTTGTCATCCAGAATAATAATGATGTTATGGACTTGAAGAACTATGTCATCACAGGAATAACGGCTACAAGCATAAACTCCCATGCAAGGTACTTCCACCAGAACACTGCAACTGCATTGGCATTGTGTCTTGTAAATAGATGAGAAACTAGAAGCAAGCGTTGGCAGTGTCAATTAACTACTGCTATTTGGCCAAATGTAATGCAAAATTCCAAAAGTACTTTAGAACAGTTTTCTGAAGGTGAAAGGGCAAGACATTCAGATCTGTGAATAGAAAATTTCAGGTTATGTTTCTCCGTTAGTCTAAAACTTGGTATGACAAGTGCAAAAGTGCATACACCAGTATAAGAATTAAGTTTTAGCATAAATTTCTGTGACATTAGCCATAACCACCAAAACATAAATATTTAACTGTTTTTCCCAGGAGGTTGGCATACTTTCTAAGGTATCTTCCTGAAAGATTTGTCTGTACTTGCCCCTGTGCTCCTACAGCTAAGAGATATACAGGTTTTCAGTACATTTCAATGAGGTCTGTCAGCTACTCTGATGAGACAGTAGATTAACCCTACAGTATTATGAAGAACCACAGGGCCTGATGATACACCAGATGGCTTTGGGAACTGCTTTTGATCCAGACAATTCATAATTTATGTATCTTTTTGATACATTTGGTCCAGAACAAAATGTTAGCAGACTTGAACAACTGAAATTCCTTTTGTCTTCTACAGTCCGATCAGTCAGAAAGAGTAAATTATTTTTTGTACTGAACTTGTTTTGAAATCATAGGAGGTTCAGAAATTCTTCACATTTTGAAATATGATGTGTGCAGTGATGTGAAGTCAGTGTCACTTCCATTTTACATGCTAAGCGTCTATTCTAAAGTAGATCACAGGTACTTACAGGTTCAGATTTTGCCACTTGTGGCTTGCTGGCATATTTTGTGAATGCATGTTCTTGGTTAGAAGCCATCTAGGATGAATAAGAAAAAGGATAAATAACTTCTAGGTTATCTACACTTGACATGTTATTTTTGTTATACATAATTAGCTATGGAAAAAACAATCTAAGAACAAAATACATGTAACTAGAGAGTTATTTATAGCTGTGGCTATTCAGCTGCTTGGCATTAACTGCCTATGTGATGAACCACAGAAGGAAGATAAGAACTGTTGGCTTCCTACCAGAATTAAGATTTTCTGCTCTCCACATATCTTCTCACACAGAACATGCTCTCACCAAAAGCAGCATAGCTTCAGATAAAGAAAACCCAGGCATTTTGAAAAGCCATCAGGGAGGCAAACACCTCCATACCGTGCTCAGCATTGGTCTTTCACAAGCTAGAAGCAGCTGAAAAAATGTAGTTTTGGCATCTTTTGGATAAATCTACTGATGTAACTTGACCAAAAGTGTTACTGCAGTGGCAATGACATTCCTAACTCTCTAGTTCCCTCCTCATACCCCTTCTACAAAGCTGTATCTTCTGCTGTCCAACAACAGTATGCTCTTATCTTGCAGGACATTGTGCCTGAGGCCACTTACCAGGAGAGAAGGAATGACACTATTCTGCAGGTGCACTGCATAAATTAAGAACCACTAGCATCTAACAAAGACAAGGATACTAAACAAAAAAATTAACCTTTTGGCTTCTCTTTATGATGCTGTTTTTTGAAAGAACTAGACCAATGTGATCCTAGACCTAAGAATGAAAATCAATTTGAGCTTTGGAAATAAAAAGGTATATTCTGCATTTCTTCAGTTTTCAGACAAACTCCGTAGGTTAATAGCTGTAGATGTAAGATGCTGGATAAAAGGAATATGCAAATCTGAGGGACATCCTGAAATGGGGAAACATATATAATGGAAATTGCTGTACCATCTGCTTTGGATATACCAGCACCCACTCAAACACACAGCCATTCCTATCACTTCCTTCCTTCACACCATTTCATTTCTCATTTAGGTAATAAGTCTCATTTTTTCCTTGTGATTCAGTGTCATAACAATGGCTCTCTTTTTCTTTCTAATCTTTCTCCTTTTTCCTCACACACTGACAAAGGCTTCTTCTGCCCCTGATTCCTACTGGGTCTCTGTCCCTACATAATATTTTCTAAGTCCACCCATTTTCTTTTGTACAAAGTTTAATCCTTCCACAAAATATTTAATTACCTAACCCAAGCATCTGAAAGGATGTTCCTACAAGTCAAGGTAGCAAAATGCAAGAGTTGGCCCCATTATGTTTATTTTACACACAGAGGGGAGAAAGGGAACCTGTATGATAAGAAAAACACAAAAAGGAAAAAAATTAAAACTAACACTTGCAGTGATTTCAGCCCCAGTGGAAAACACACGTTTATTGGGAAGAATTCTCAACAGTAATACTGGAAATCTAACATTTTCTAGTTCAATTACAACATCGGATCCTAGATATTGGTAAGAGGCTTGTTTCTCAGAACTTTGATACTGAATCAATACTGTGCTAACTTGTGATGCATTGAAACAGTGCAGAAGGTGTCCAAATGTTATTAATAGTTTCATAGCCTTCTCATCTATTCTGCCAGACATACTTAGTTATTGTCAAAATTACTGTTTTATTGAAATAAAAACAAGCACGTTATGGACTTACATGAAGTTGCACTTTGAAAGACAGCCTAACGAATTCCAGGGAGTCTGACTGAGAACTCAGTGTTTTTTCCTCCTCACTGCACCATGATCACAGAAATCTAAGGCTTCATTTTACCTGTGGCCTGCTTTGGAACAACAGGAATGACGGTGGACCCAAAACCACCACCATATTTTGGGCCTGGTGCAGGTTCAATGACATTTAAGAACCAAGAATTTGGTCAAGCTCCAAGATGTGACAGGCAAGCACTTCCATGTAGGATTCTTCTCTTACTTCACACATCCGCAGTGGAGGTCTCTACATTCCATCTGTAGGTACAGACTCTCTTTCTATTCAATACAGAAAAGCAAGCACTTGCAGAGTGCTTACAATTCACCTGCTGTGCCTTGAAAGAGGGGAAACAGTACTAAGAATCGTCTGATTTCCATCACAGACCTGCAGTGCCAAGCAGATGGAGATATGGGCAATATTGATTCCTGCATTTGAACAAAAAACTCCCAGCCATGGTGTATAAACTGAGTAATATGGATGGTCTCTTCAGCCTTGTGTCCTGGAGCTATTCCATTCCCCTTCATCCTCCGAGAAGCCCAATATGATGACTTTCATTGTTTCTTTTTTTTCATCAGTGTTTTAACTGCTGCTTCATTGGACTGAATTTCCATGCTGCTTTCACATTTAGGCAGCTCACATATCTAATTCTCTTCCCCCCTCACATCTTCTAATTGATGATTTCCAGTTTCATAGAAGGATACTATAGTTATAAGTCTCTTGATAGTTAGGTAATTCAGAAAATCCCATCTCACATTTCTCCCTTTAAAAACTTGACCTATGTTTCCCTGTCTATTCACACAGTCATAGACTCTGTTAGGAGCCTCTAACACTATAAATTAGAGTTTACTGGGATGACTAAGAACTTTTCAGTTTATTTTTATGAAATGGATTATTCTCAGCTGGGACCTATATGTTGACCTCATTGATTTTTTCTTCCCTGCACAGGCCACTAATGCAGCACTGGAATGTATCATATTTGACTGGACACAATCAAAGCTGCTGAACTTGCCTATAACCACTTTTGTGTGTAGCTCTATTAGGCTGAGACTCCCTGATGCATGTGACAAAGTTTCTTACCATGTTGGTGGAACAAAAGGAGGAAAATTTCAGAATGTTTGGCCAATCACAGGATTAGAGGAAGGAATTTTATAATGTAAATACCAATCCCAGCAGAAATCATTGATTTTTGAAGAAGAACGAGCTATATAACCTTCATATGGTTAAAAGAAAGCAGAACCAATTACCCTTTTTTCTCCACTCCAAAGAATTAATAGTTGACTACCATTTCCTTCTTTAGGGCTAGTGCTGATGAAATTGCATATTTAAATTATAACCCATTAATGTTTTCAAAAATGACACTCTGTTAAGAAATAAATTAATCATTCATCTATGATGGTCATAAAAAGCAGGGAGGTGTTCCTTTTCCTTCTTTCCTCCTTTCCTAATCCTTGGATTTTACCTATAGCCTGCATGCAAGTAATGCACATTAGTCAATTAATAAACTGTTAAATGACAACAGTTCCAGGCAATTTAATTACTGTTGGTAAAATAAGAAATGAGTTATTGCATGTCACTAACTAATTTCAGCTCCTTTCCTTGGAACAAATCAACTTTGAATGTGATGGCTTATTTAGAAAAAAACCCAATTACTTCCTTGCAAATGCAAACTGCTGAGTCATTTCTTGAAAAAAAAAAAGTAAATGCCTTGTCAAAACCTTCTGCCCTTTGCTCCTAGTGTCAGGCAAGGTTTATTTTAAAAAGTATGTTACTGTTTCTGCAACTAAATATACCAAAAAATAGAGTATGAGGATAAACAAAGAAAAAAAAAATGCAACCCAGAATGCTCTTCCCTCTATTTCAGCCATTCTGTATGTTTAAATAAGAAGTATATTAAGATGAATGAACTGTAACCATCTACTTAAATACATAATTCTGCAGTAAAACAGACTTATTTGCTGTAGCTGAGGGTTTGCACAAGAGATAGCAGCAGCAATTGAGCATTAGTTTTCTTTTCTGAAGTACATGAAAATCATTTAATGTGGATAATAATGCCTAGCAGAACAATTTATAATCCTACATTTTAATAATTCCATATAACAAAAGGACAGATCCAAAACATGTTATTAGGTGCTGGTCTCAAAAGACATCAGTATGGTTTACAACCTCTTCTGGAGGAAGAAGAGGATGCACCTATTTAGGAAAATCTCATATTAATGTTGATATTTAGTACCAGAAGGAATTCAGCAGTACCCCAGTGGCTCCAGCTCTCTGGTGCAGATTCCACAATGCTTCTGAAGTGGGTTGACTCCAACACAAGTCTATGACTAGAGAACAGCTTTCTCAGAAAGTTTATTTCACTGTTCTGAGATGTTTTTACAGGGAAGTAAGTAATGGTTAACGCAAAGAGCTCTGAGAAAATTTCATTTTTCTATCCATGCATATGTGTGGACTGCGGAGCAAATTACTAACAGGCTCTTGAATGAGTGCCTAGAAAGACATCAAGGAAAATCACTGGAAATATTTTGGTTTTTTTTCATTCACAGCCCATGTAACACCTTCTCACTGCTGGGACTTGGTGCTTGACTGAGGGCTCCTGGCCAAAATAAGGATAGCACAGATGGGGTTCATACAAGCATTAGTCAATACAAAGATTGCCACAAATAAAAACAACAACAGTGGTACCACCAGGCACCTTTGTTTTTGCAAAATCTTTAAAAAAATACACTTTGTTAAGCAGAAGATACACAGGTTTTTTGAATGTTTAATAGGAGTTATATGTTGATCAAACCGCACTAGTTATTATAGAATCAAGTCAAGTGAGTAAAAAGAAATAAGTTTTCTATCAGTTCAAAAATCAAGCCAGTCCAAAGCTCTCAAACAAAAGAGTTTTCACTTGAAAATCACCTGTGCAAGAGATCTGCTTAAACAAAATTATAAATTCAGAGCTCTAAAAAAAAAAGCAAATAAAAATAGCTCTTCCACCTATATATTCCTGGAAATTTTCATATTTGCAATTTATTTTTAATTTTTTTCCCAGATATTGTAGACCTCCTTGTGTTCAAAATGCTTACTGCATCTACCTCTGTGGGATAAAATCCAGTGTATATTAGGGCAGTCAAAAGACCACTTTTGTATGGCCTCAACAGCCATAAAAGAATAGAAAATGGGTTAGCTAAGAACCCCCATTTTCATCCTCCCCATCAAGTACCAGTTCCTCACTTTATAATAATATATATAAGTCCTTTAATAGTGAAATTGAATTTGACTCCCAAATGGAGCAACACAGACCTGAGAACTAACACAGATCAAGATATGAGTGACTGGCTGAGTGAGAGCATCAGACAGATTTCCCAAGTGGTCAAGGATGAGATCCTTACCTCTTCTTTGTGTCCTCTACTGGGAGACACTTCTCAAACTGAAAGCTCTGCAAATATGCCCTCTTGTGCCTCTGAGCACTGCACTGACAGAAAAGGGGAAGCAGAGGGGCAGACACTGATCTCTTCTCTGTGGTGCGCAGTGACAGCACCCAAGGGAATGGCCTGAGCTGTTTCAGGAGCGGCTTAGGTTGGATGTCACCCAGAGGGTGGCTGGGCACTGGAACAGGCTCCCCAGGGAAGTCACAGCACCAGCCTGACAGAGTTCAAGAAGTGTTTGGACAATCCTCTCAAGCACATGATGTGACTGTAGGGGTGTTCTGTGCAGGGACAGGAGTTGGGCTCAATGATCTTTGTGGGTCCCTTCCAACTCAGCAGATTCTGTGATTCTGTGGAGACCCAGCGTCTCTGGAAATTTCAGAGACACCAACTACACCAGGATGGAAGACAATCTCTACACTTTACTCAGAAGAAAACACTGGAGACTATTATGAGAAGGTCAGACCTTTAATCTCCCTTTTCACTGTCCATTTCCCAGATTCTAGGCTTATCTTTTCTCTATTACTTGCCTCTCTTAATATTTTATTGCTGTAGCAACCACCTGTTGTAGACTCCTTACGAAGCACTGGCTTGTCCTGCAGCTTTGATGGAACTGCTGCATTGGATGGCAAATCATGTCTTACTCAAACTCAAGAATTGTTGTTTCTGTTTCTGTACTTATTTTGCTGTACTCTTTATCACTATACTGTCCTGTACAATTTTATTGCCACTCTTTTAAATGAAAATTAATACAAATTAAGTGCACAGAAAGAATTAAACACATGCTTACCAGTAATTACTGCTCAGATGACAGATATCATTAGTAGTTTTGCTGCAGATAAAGTCTAAGCAAGCTTGCTAAAAATAGGTATTAAAATTGTGACACTGATCTAAAGACTCACCAGAACAGAAATTTCCTAGAATAAACCCAACAATTGTCTGCAGTATGAGTGTGCCCACAGCTTAATAATTAGGAGCATTTCTGTGTGCAGAATTACTTCACTAGTAAAACAGTCCACATTTCCTCTCTGCAGTTCCTTGATAGTTCATTCCTTGACGTAACAATCCACTAGCTGTTGTCTAGATATACATACAAGACAGACAAGAAATATTTCCTCTGGACAAAAAGTATTGTATTTCTGTTCATGACTGTGGATATGAATAGTCCTAGTTTAGATGCACGGTGAAGCAAATAAATTTGATATGTTAGGATTCTCCCAGTCATAATAAGAGGTGCATAATAAACAAGTTCAGCTGCAGAAATATCCACTTTGTTGTGCAATTGCAGTGACTGCTGCATGCAGTTCATCACTCAGCGCTTTCTAAGACAGTGCAAAAGGCTGTTCTGCACAGAGCTCATGCACATCAGCTCTAACCAACCTGCTACCATTATGTCCAAAATACTCAGCAGCAGAATGGAGAGAATCATCCTGCCTGTCAGAGCAGAGTACTTGAAAATACACCAAACCTATTAAGTCCTAAGGCACAGATTAATCCCAGGGCCAGACAACAGGAATCAGTGGTCTATTGTTAAAAGCCCATAGAATTTATCAACTAGACAAATGCATTTGCAGGTAACAGGACCGTCCACCATCATAATACAGTGTCACCATGGTCACTGCCTAGTCAAAAGTACTGGGTTTGCTCTTTTCCAGTCATATGGATCACTACTGGCTATCAATAAAAAAAAGCAAAAATAACATTTTAATGTTAATAGCAAGAACTAACAGGATTTGCAAACTTTCTCCAATATCATAAGCTCTTAAAAAGTCACATATTCCTTTGTAAGCAGAAGAAATCTATCTCTCCTCCATCATGTCTACATTTAAGTCATTCTAATGCAAGTACTTGAGACATAAACATTCCTCACTAATCCCTAACAACTCCAAGATTTGGAGCCTCATTTATGAGCATTTGCTTTCCCAGAGGCAACCTTACTGCATTTAGTTCCTCTTTCAGCTGCTGATACACACCAAGAAGAAAATTATCTTCCTGGTATGCTCTGAAGAGTTTCACCTTTTAAATCTTCCGTAAAGAAGCAAGATCTTCTGTGAGTATGCTTTACTGCTGAGTTGAATGATAGCCTTCAATCCAGAAGGAGGAGTTCACACAACTTGCAGCATAGTTGCATCTCTATTACTTAAGAATACACTTTCAGCTGCACTGCAGTTATCTGGTGTTGGCAAGTCTCCATATATTTACAGGGGAAATGTAATTTATGGCACAAGCAACAATAAAGAAGGAGAGCAGAGGTAATAACAGGAAAACTGTAGTCAGATCTACAGTTTCTGCCACAATGCATTGTCTACTTATTTGAAACTACTTAGTAATGAATAAAAACATCCAAGTGGATCCATAAGGATGAGCAGCAATCTAGAGAACAGCAACAAGAAATGTTGTATGAACTACCACAAAAGAATATTTCAGAAAGACTCTTGTCACAGGCACTGTCCACTACCTTTCCACTCCTCTCACAAAATGCCTCATAATAGAAAGGACAGGAACAAATACTGCCTCAGGGCACAGATACCCACTATGTGCTATTTCAGGTAATAAGACACAGAATTTCACAGGGACATTAGCAGGTGCAATTGCCATCCTAGAACGGACTTTGCACCCAAAAGTCAGGCCATGAAATTTTAGGGAGTACCTGTTTATCACTGTTCTTTGAAAATCCATCTGAGCAACCCCTAAGTATATATAGAAGCCTGTCTTCTGATGCCTGACCCTTCATCCTTTCTCTAGTAATCAATAATCATAAAGAATTATTACATCAGAATGCTTTCAATATCAGAGTATTAAAAAAATGTCTATCAGGCATTTTATAATGCAAATATGTCTTTTTAGGACTTGCAGAGGGAATGAATCCAGGAGTTATTGTCCATTCATCCTTTGACCTCTCATTTTCCAAAGCCTCTGGCACATCTACCATTTCCCTTATGCATTAGCTATTAAAGGAGCAGACTTCAGAACTGCTTTCCAAGGAAACTCACATTCAATCCCCCACTTGTAATAGAGATTTACAGTTTAGTTATCTATTGTGAATAATTAGCCTCCTAGAAATTGCTTTGGTAACATTTAACGTGACACGGGTTCTCTGCTCTGCTCTCCTTCCATATTTCAACATTTTATATTGTAGCTCCCTTTTGACAAACCCTATTAACCAAACCTTCCAGGCCTTACTGAAAATGTCAGGCTATAGAAAACAGATAAGAATTGTCATTCTGCAGTGCCAGCAGAGGCCTCCTGACTTGAATCTGGCAACGCTTTACTAAAGCTATAACTCACAGGGCAAGAGAAGCAACAGCATCAATTGCTAGGGCAATGAAAAAGTGAACACGGCAAGATGTTTTACAGTTTGCTGTGTTCTGTAGTTAGCTGCTATCTTCTTTTCCTCTGAAAACGTACTGAAATTACAATCTTCAAATAAGGCAATGATGAATTGAGTAAGATTAGGCAAGTGTCTGGGTTACAATGCAGCGACCAGCGAAGGACCCAACATTTCAAAACTCATTTGATCTCAGAACCAGTTGCTAAACCAGCAATTTTAAGAAGCACATCCAAATTCCAGTGGCCTTATATTCAGAAGTGGTTTTCATTTTGTTGATAAGCAAGATGAAGTAAGGGATGTGAACGAATTTTGTATATATAGTCTCATTTCAGTATTTTATGGACTCAATATCTAAAGGCTACAAGATTTTTTCCCGTAATTTGAAAATTTGTGGTCCTTTGAGGAAAGAAAAATGAATTTTCTTCTTGCAGATGAAGAATCAGAATTTATCATTTTTGCCATTTTGCAATAGCTGCTTCACATCATTCTGCTCACAAGACCAGATTTTGGAAATAGAGCTCTGGACATCTTATTGCCTATAAGGATGTCCAACACTGAGATCCGGAACAGCAGTGGCCTCTTCCTTTGACTTCCCAAGTTTAGGCATGTTTTAGGAACAAATGGCAAATTATACAGACCACCACCATCACCTGCTTTACCTGTGCTGGAAAGCCAAGGTGGAGCAATCACAGTGTGAGTCTTGGAAAGCAGACCTAAGAGAACTACCAAGGCTTCTCTTCCTACAAGTTGCTTCTTGCTCATAGCTGGGTACATTAAGTTCATCTAATGAAGTCAGGGGTACCACATTTAAATGTTACTGTGAATGAGACACCTCTTTTTAAAGGTGGTTCAAAAGGAAGAAAACAAAGTAATTGCCATAAAATTTGCTGCCTACATCACTACAGTGGTATCACCTTGGGACCTGATGAGCTAGGACAGGTGATCAGAACCAAAAGTCCTTATCTTTTGTGAAAGGTAATGTCAGCAGCTGCACTCACCAGTAAGGGCTGCCACCTAATGCTTGTGTCATGGTAAATGATTATAGGCAGACAAATCTGCTGCTTTGTTTTAATCAGCTACTTAATCAGCTTCCTTTTAAATGAACTGGTTTGACTCAACAGACTGAGTGACAAAACTTGTCAAAGTGAAGGGTGTAATAAAAACGTACTGATAAATCATAGAAAAGTGATACCATAATTCTTTTTATTTACCCTTTGGTTTCTATCACAGCAAGTTAACCTCAGCTCCTTTCATTCATCTTTTGTTGTTATTGCTGGGAAATTTAGTATTTAGCTCAAGATGTTTCGCATGATGAATTATTAAAAATCTTTAACTGTTGGACAACCTTCTAGAGGTATAAGATTTTTTAGGAAAAAAATTATCCTTTGTTTTGCTGTGAGGGGAGACAGCTAATGAAAAATGGTCCAGAATTATTGTGAAACAATTGTCTGTAGTGTAATCAAGTCTGCTTCTGCCCTCCAACTACTCCAAGATATAATGATACATGTATCATTAAGCAGCTGCTATGGATGCCTGAGGAAACTGGTAGAAATTTGTACCTATTGTTTTTCTTTCTCCATTTCAATCTGCTCCGTTACACTCCTTCCATCCACTTCCCATTGCACTTTTTAAATGCCACAGGTTTGGGGAATAGCAGCTGGAAAATGCCCAGCAGACCTGGAGGTGCTGGTCAACAGCAGCTGAATATGACCCAGAGTGTGGCCAGGTGGCCAAGAAGGCCAATGGCATCCTGGCCTGGATCTGCAATAATATGGCCAGCAGGACCAGGGAAGGGATTGTCCCACTGTACTCAGCACTGGTGAGGCTACATTTTGAATCCTGTGTTCAGTTTTGGGCCCCTCGTTTCAGGAAGGACATTGAGGTGCTGGAACATGTCCAGAGAAGGGAACAAAGCTGGTGAAGGGGTGGAGCACAAGTCATATAAGGAGCAGCTTGGGGAGCTGGGGGTGTTTAGCCTGGAAAAAAGGAAGCTCAGGAGGGACCTTATCACTCTCTACAACTGCCTGAAAGGAGACTGTGGCCAGGTGGGGGTCTGTCTCTTCTCCCAAGTGACAAGTGATAGAACAAGAGGAAATGGCCTCAAGTTGAATTGGGGAATTTAGATTACATATTACAAAATATTTCTTTGATGGAAGGGTTGTCAAGCATTGGAACAGGCTGCTCAGGGAAGTTGTGTAATTATGGTTCCTGGAAGTGTTCAAAAGGCGAGTAGATGTGACACTCAGGGACATGGTTTAGTGGCAGACTTGTCAGTGTTTGGCTATTGGTTGGACTTAATCTTAAAATTCTTTTCCAAACTGAAGGATTATACAATTCCACATACTTTTAGCTGGATTCTGCCACTGGCTACACTGGTGAGACCCTTCACCCAAAGGCATATCTGGCTGTCTCTGGGAAAGGGTTTTGATGTACCTGAACTAAGTGGCTCCTTAATCATGGAATTTTTCAAATAAGCACTTTTAGGGTTGTGATTTTTAACCCAGCAAATAGCAGGCAGCGGAGAACGTGTGACTAATGTTCAATTAGAAGACCTTAGAAACTAAACAATTGTTTCTTTAATGGCTGATAACTGTTGTGCCATATTAAAGACTATAATTAGGTGTGTGGGATTCTCCTTCCCTATTCCCCGCCCCCATGCACATGGTCTCCAGTTGGCAAATTTTCCTATGCAAGGTAGAAGGCATGTTTTTTGCAACAGGCTCTTAGTAGGAACCAAAACCTCTCCTGAGGGCTGACACCTTCCATAGTGGTCTATTCAGTACAGTATTTTGAGGACTTTAAATAATAACAACATCTAACAGCAGTTTAGTTTATGTCCACTTCCATTCTCTTCGACCAAGAGGCCACAACATACGACGTAGCAAGGAATACTTACTGAAAGAAGGAACATGAACATGAAGCATTTTCCTGAGCTCTTTGAGAAAATAATTTAAATATGGTTTCTAATTTTTTTTAAATTTTTTTTTATGAATAAGCTGTCTCCAGGGTGTCTGCCAAGAAAAATTTATTTCTGGCATATGTTGCAGAGTGCTAGCCTCCATTTTAGTCATCAACAAAGACACTAATGTCATTATGACAGCACATAGGTATTCAAGAAGGTGGACACTGACGAGTGGGTGTCATGGAAATCACTACTGAGGCATCTCTTTAATTGGTAGAGGAGGTTTATTTGTATGCGGAAAAAATCCACAACAGCTTGATTTCCCTAAGAGAAAAAGAAAAAGCAGCTAAGCAGCTCTCAACTACATTTCTGTGTGCTGGCAAAGAGCGGGTAACAGGGTAAGCTGCATGAAATTTTCCTGCTGAAACCTGAAGTAGCTAGATCAAATCCAAACCAGCCTCCAGGAGTCAGAGAAGCTCTGGAATATTTTCAACCAAGGAGATTTCTCCTAGATTTTGACTCTGTCTAAGGGCAGATAGGACAGCATGCCTCCTCTCCCATACCCTGTGGCCAGACACCTGATCAAGGGCCTCAGTGACTGCAAGGTTTCCCAAGCAATCAGCTTTACTCTAAGTCTGCTACTGTTGGTTCAGTGACAAAAAGCTTCCAAAAATTCCAGCCCAGAGGATCTGCTTTTATTTGCACAAAACAAAGCAAAATCTAAATCTTTCCACATCTAAAAAGATTAAGACTCGCTAAATACAAGTCAGCACAAGCAGTCAGAAAATATGGACAGGTCTGTGGCACCAAAAATCATTTTTCATAGACATCATCTCAGAGAAGTTCTGGAAGTTATTGCTTAAAGAGTTCCCATCTCCAGCAGCCTACTTGGCTAAGTAGACTCTTTCCCCATTAATGCTTACTGTCTCAGGAGCAGCAGCAGAGAAGAAATTATTTACCCAATTTGTTCAGTTAATTTTACTTAGCATGGTGATATAGATGAGACTGCATTATTACACCAGGCTGAGTCAGCAAGGGCACAGGTACTTGTTAGCTCCTGGTTTTGCCTTCAGAATACACGGGCAAAAGCCTGGGGAGACTGGAACAGCTCAAGTCAGAAACCACCCAGAGAGATTCATCACAGAATGTCACAGGTCCTTCTATCCTGTCACAGCAATTCTGACTGTTGCTAAAGAAAAAGAGAAGGCTGTAGTTTTTGAGTTCAAGGTACAAAAAACCCTTGTAGTAACTGTGCCACAACAGAAGTAAGATCTATTGGGATAGGACTGTTTGATTTCGGCTTTGAAAATTTGTTTTTGCCAACTGGATGTTGGCCTAAAATATTTTCCAAAACATATTTAATTAAAAAAAAAAAACCCAGTAGTAATCTGTAAAACATCAATAATGTGCAAGTCTTATGGTGCTTTTTCTTTTCATGAATTAGTAACAGAAAAGGAAAAAATGTCTGTTTTTAAAATTATTATTGATTTTGCTTGTCCATATCACTTCAACTTTGACCCATGAGATTTGTCTCTTCTGTAAGATCAATATAAAGCATTAGACCTTATAGGATATAATTTTTCACATCCTTTAGGTGACGTGCTAAAGATTCATATTTTGGTCAGAATTTTCTCTTTGCAGCCAGGCATTGATGATTTTGAAAGCACTCCTATTAATAAAAAACCCAAAAACCTAATTAAGACTAGCAAATGAATGATAACTGCATTTCTTATTGACTGGAAGAGAAGACATTGTGGTTCTTTGTTCTGTGTAAACTAGGTAATTTACACCCTATTGTAAGATTTCTGACAGAAAGAAGGCCCCTAAACCCAGAAATTACATCTCTTCAACAAGGTCAACTACAAAGCAGTTGAGGAAGCAGCACAGGATTGGACAGCCACTTTAGCTCTAAGTACAGAAGAAGGGAACAGGGGGATTGATAAAGTCTGAACCATCACAGGGATGATCTTCACACATCAAAGCTTCACAAAACACACCACATGTTTGCAGTCTGTCCCTCGTCCAGTCCCTGAACTTTGAAATGCTTCTTGACATCAGTTCTCTATCACATTCTCAGAACAGAGTTGTTTGCTCTCTCACCTTTACAACACGCACAGTAGAGTCACCTGTTCATAGCTACACATCAAAGTCAGAAGTGGGAGAAGCCAATAGATCACAGGTCCTTTCCTATTGTCCAGGATAACCTTCCAGCATGGAGAAGCCTCTAAGCAGCACAACTCTTCCATTTGTGAATTCTGTGCTTATTTGGAGAATCTCTTGACAAACACTAAAGTGATGACAGGATACTTTTAAACCTCTTGGCCCTCAAAGAGTAAACAGTCAAAAAGCTCTCCTCACAGACAAATGATTTGCTTCTAAGAATGATTGCACAAGAATTTCGGTCTGAATTATATAAGGAATTTTGCGGTTTTTTTACTTTCCAAATAATCAATAAAAGTTGTGGGAAGCATAACTTGGGACTGCATATTAATCTAGCATTCAGCCTTCCTTGCTAGTTTTCAACAGGACCTATTCATCTTGCTAAGTCTATAGAGTAATTTGTTTCATCTGTACACTCCATGCACCACTAAATATAAAACCAACTTCTGTTTAACAAAGTGGATAGCAACATGAGGCCCTTCCTGAAAGCCTGGGCCCTGGCAAGAGTGTTGCAAATGATAAGTTGTCAACCTGGGAAAGCAACTAGTTTGTGCCACAAGCCACACTGGTGAGCAGGCCAGTTTTGAAAAGAAGCACAGTTGGTTTCTCCTCTGAGAAACTCCACAGATGCCTCGTGGACCTTCTGTGATCTGACATATTTGTAGGAAAGCACAGTAACACAGGAGCCTAAGAGCAGTCGGACTGGATCAGGGCATAGGTCTGTTTAACCAGTGTCCTGTATCTGAAAATGGCCAAAAGTGGATGATGAAAGAACCACAGGAAAAGCTGCAATAGAGGCACTTTCCTAAAATACTCTCCTAGCTTTTAACTGGGAGATGTTTAATTCAACAGATTTCTGTGTCTGCCACAATCACCATGCTTTTTTATCTATAAAGTTCAATAACCCAGCTATTGAACCCATGCTAACATCAGCATTTGGATCACCCTGTAGCAGGCACTTTCAGTGCGTTGCTTTGTCCTTTGTGAACACTTTTTTTTTTCCTGAAATGGCCACTCTGGCTTCATCTGACACCTTCTAACGCTCCCACAAGTTAGGCAGATCTGTATTCACCCACATCTCTCCCCTCTCCATGCTGGGCTGAAGCTTACCTCAGCATTCCTTGGGCAGAGGGGCTCCACTCCCTTGAAGGCATCCCCTTACTCTTTCTATATGTCAGGAGAGAATAGTACATGATGCCAGCACACCAGTTCTGTAGAAGCCTGGGGAGATAAAGAGCCCCTGCACCACTGAGCTGAAGGAGGAGGACAGCTTCAGTGTCTCACTCAGGGTTTCTGAGGAGATGACCCGCAAATGCAGTCCTGTGGTTTTCCCTTGGCTCTGCTTAGCCATGATATGGAGCATCAGCAAGGAGAAGGAAAGACAGGCTGGTACTTACAGCCCCCAAACATTACCTGTTCCTTGTCTGAAAAATTTAGGAGCATTGTAATACCTGCTTGTACTATGAGTCCTGCTGAACAGCAGTGCTGTGAAAGATTTGGACATCACCGTGCACACCCAGCTTCACTTGAGCCATTCTCCTCCTCACTGGGTCTTTGAGCAGTGATTATCAGAGACCAGGTCTGAATTTCTTGGGGTATCAGCATGCTACTGTACCACAGTCATCACCAGGGTTTTCAGTAAAACCAGCCATGGGAGAAATTTTGAAGGCTTCAGAGATTTCCACTTGGAAATTTCATTTCTGGGGACTCAGCAGTTTTGTTGCTTAGTCAGGCACACAGTTCAAAGAACACTGCAGAAAACATTGATGGTAAAGGCTTTGCAGGTGTCACTGGACTGAAGTTCAAGAGAGGTGAGACTCACAAGGTCCAGCTTGATTTTTCCATTTGGTGTCCAGAAACTGCTGCAAGAAGAGAAGACCATGATATGGTACCAGCCTTGCACAGGTGAAAGAAAAGTTGCATTTTGTGCAGTGTAATATTTTTTTTTGAGACTACAGAATGCAAATCAAGCAGCTTTTGGTGATCAGTGATGTATGTGGTTTGTACTAATTCTATAAAACCTGTGATTAGAAATAATTAATGAAAAATGGCATTGGCCCTATTAGGGTGTTTTCTAAACACAGTTTGACAAGTAGAATTTCCATCACTTGGTTATCAAAAATATATCAGTATAACATCATTTTAAGTGGAGTCAAGAGAAATAAGGAAGACATCTGAGTTATCTTTTCATATAAATCTACTTATGTAGCCTTGCTGAGGTCTGATGTTTTGAAACAAAAATAAAATTAGTCTTAATACTGGGGGTAGAACTGCACATTAGAGAAAAGAAACAGGAATATATTTAGATCCCATGAGCCACAAAAAAACATGTGCATGGAAAGAGAAAACCTGAGAAAATAAAACCCTCTTTTTAATAAAGTTCTAAGATAAATTATATAAATTTGGGGGGAATCAGAGAACAGGAAATTTAATTCCTTACTTTTTCCTTCTGACTTCAAAGGAAAGACCTGATTTCTCATGCACAACATTAAAGGAACATTTTATCAAAGAATAGCTATATGTATCCCATAGAACAGAGAAATTTAAATGCATTTTTTCCCATAAGTTTTAACAATACAAAATATTCTCTACAAGTTCTTCTAAATACTAAATAGAGTTACTCTTGACCATCTAAAATTTTCTGCTTTCTGCTGTTTTGTAATGCAGCAGAGAGGAAAGCATTTGTCTCTGTGGCCTGTATAATTAGCACTCAGATTCTCAGGGTGCTTCCAGGTCTCCTTGGGAAGTTGGAAAATCTAGTTATATTCACTTCGTATATCATCAAGAATCACTGATGCATAATAATATGTAGCAATACAGAAATCTGACTGCAGACCACAGTAATATTGACTACCAGCACCATACTTGTAGAAAAATTACAGAAGTAATTAGCATGTCATCTTCTTTTCTGACAGCCAACTAATCAAATAGCAGAAGCAGAACATAAGAAAAATATAAAGAGAGTAATGCAAATAGTTGTAAATAGCTTTTTTTATCTTTTGTTGATACATGTACACTGATATTTCTCTTCAGAATCACTGGTGTAAACCAGAGTAGCATAAGAAAATTTAGGACCCTAAATAAGAGGCTTTATTTTCACACCTGCCATGTAGTCTGAGTTAGCTACCAACAGTAGGGTCTGTTCCAAGTAGTATGTGTTTGCAACTTAAAATCATGACAGTAGCTGCAAAAGCTTCTCAGAAATGTTCAACTCATATTTGGATAAGGAACCACAGATCTTGAGGTTAAAAAAAGCAGTTTTCTACAAAAAATATTGCTCAATATCTGAGCAAATTCTCCCAGTGCTTGCTGGTGCCACGAGATGATGGAGTTGAAACACAGCCCCAGAGAATCCAGTGGCAAAGCTCTTGTTTATGTCAACAAAACACCCCCCATTTGCACCATCAACATCAACTAAACACCACGATTTGCAGATAAAACCCCAACTTGCTTCTCTCACTTCTGTGTACCAAGTGCTTGGGAAAGGATTGGCCTTTTTGGGGGGAGCACAGAGCTGAAGGCAGATGAGCCATTCCCACCCAATGCCACAGCTCTGCCTCTCACACCAGCCCGCGCAGATGCCCCCAAGACTGAAGAAGAGGAGTCTGGCACATTAAATAAGCAGTGATTTAATGTGGGCCACTCCTGCGCTGTGAGGGGACTCTCCCAGCTCCTTCCTGGAGATGGCTGCTGAGATATCATGGGCGCTGGAGAAGCTGGCTGTGCTTCGCTGTGCTTCGCCGTGAAACCACCGCAGGACTGGATGGGGGGACTTCCAGATGTGCGGTTCCCGTGCAGGCTCAGTAACATAATTAGACCTGGGATTTATTTAGCGCTATTCAACATGTTTTCAGCAGGGCTGATTATGTGCCGTTCCCTCAGGAGCCCTGTTATAATTTGGAGCTTCATCAGAGCTGCAGGGATTTGAAGCAGGGGGGGACTTAAATAGCATTACATTTGTGCTGCCGAGGTATTCCCTTTCGGGCCAGAGGTAGCTTAGTCTCCTACCATGCCCACAAGATTTACTTTCTGTCAGCACATCTACAGTTGATAATTTGAAGCATTTTCCAGGGAACTGGATGAAGTTATGTCTCCCAATAGTTGTTATTCAAACACGTTATGGATATTTGGGCATTTTGGCAGAGAATGGTTTGATGTAATTAGGATCAGTTTCTGGTTATGGCCATGCCAGGCCAGAGGCAGAGGGCACTTCTCAGAGTGGGAAGAGGAAAAGCCAAAGGCAACGATTAAAACAGATTATTATACACTTTTGTGCTAACATGTGGAATCAATAGCAAAACATTAGCAGCTCTGCTCAGCTGTAGAAAAGCCTGCAGTCTTACTGTAACCAATAAAAATAAATTATGGACTGAAGGGAAGGAATGGAAAAAATGGTAGGGAAAGCAGAGCAAGATTCAAAGAAAAAAATGTAATATAACCATTGGAAATAATTTTGAACCTGAAACAGTAGGTTTGTTTGGTTTGTCTTCAGTTTGTTTTTAAATTATATTAACAGGTTTAAAACATGTTTTAATTAGAGGGATTAATGATAATCAGGGCAATAATGGCAACATCCCACAAATTCTGAAGGTAAAAACAGAGAAAGTGATAATCAAATTGGCAAATGTTAGGTATTGCACTGTATTTTCCTAATAAAGTGAAATGAGACCTTATCCTGCTTTTAGCTTGGCAGAAATATGAGGAAGGAAAACTGCAGACCTGAGAAGTTTGCGTGGTGTAAGGCACTGTACAGGAAGTGCGCAGATAAATACAAGGCATCTGCTGGTCTCCCAGAAAGAAGCTAAGGATCTAACTTCTTGGTTACAATCAAAAACCAAAGACATTACCTTTTTCTGCTAAGCTGCAGCACAAGGTTGACTCAGGGTACAGGACCAAGTGAAAGATTCAGTTGTAAAACTCGAAAATTGTTGGAGTACAATTCAAAGTGCTAAAGTATGTGATTTGTGCAAACATGCAAAAAAATATTTGTGAAATTTGGTCGGGGTAATATATTAACCATTAAGGTTAAGAAGTTCTTGGGAAGCAGTTTATTAATATACACTATAAGATCAAAAAGGTTCAAGTCTTCTCTGATACTAAATGTCTGCCTCATATTGAAACGTTACCTAACCAAAATTTAAAAAAAAAGACTAACCAATTTAAGCTCTGAAGAAAAAAAAAACAACCCAGTGGTGATTTTAGTAAAAATGAGAAAGCTAATTCTGCATCTTAATTTCCACTTAAATAAACTTGTGGTTTTCAGTGATAATTTCAGCATGACTGGTCAGAAATGAAGCTAACAAAAGTAACAAGTGTTAATTGACCCAGATTTAATTTTAATCTAATCTGACGGTCAAGAGTGACTAATTAACTTTACAGAACAAATAAAGACTTCGTTAAATATCTAACTTCTTCATCCCTTTGGTTTTGATGTTAGAGCCCATGAGAAATCATCTCATACATTGCCAAGGCATCTCAAAACAAAACTGAGAAGACATGATTGCATATTCATAGACTTCATAAGAAAAAAGGAAAAGGAAGAAAAGACAGAATAAAGGATTTAACTGAACAACGAAAAAGATTAGGTCATGATTTCCTTCAACATTGCCCTGCATTCAAAACACAGTCAACAATTTTTATACAAATAGGGTCCATACAGATAAGATAAGGTAGAAGGACAGATCCTTCTTAGAAAAAGAATTAACAGAGTCAAAGATGATATGCTGAACATTACTAAAATATGACAAAAAACCAGAGATCATATCCTTAGAAAAGCCAGGTCTTATATGTTTTTTGTAAAAATATGTTAAAAATTACTTGTACAGGAAGCTGTACAGAAAACCTTTTTTAATTCCCACAGGATGCATGTAACAAAATACCAACATCTCCATTCTAGCATGACTCCTAAGTGTTTTGCTCAAAGTCTTACAGTAAATGAATGTCTAGCCCAAGGAACAAACACATGGATCCTTCACACCCTGCTTCAGAATATAATCCACTTAATTGTCTCAGATACTTTCCCTGAAAAACAGGCTTGATAACTTGCTGCCTATTTTCAACTGTAGTTTTAAACTACAGTTTACAGTGTCTGAATGCATAAGTAGTCAGCCTGAGATATTATAATTAGCTCATCTATGATACCTGAAAATCTGTTCTCCACCTTTTCAATACAAAAACGTTTTTTTGGTTTATCAATTTTTAATTAATCATCCATGTCTGTACCCCTCCACCTTCACCCACTCCCACACTGGTTGAACTGAAAACCCAGCTTCCTCTAACAGAAGAAATGGAGTGACGTTTTTCATGTTTTTAACTGCATCCAAAATAATATGTAAATTTTGTGTTGCACTGTAATATATTTTTAACTCAATAAGAACAGACATTCCTTGTATGAATGTGATTATCACCTTTATGTGTTCTTCCTTCCATTCCTTATTAATTCCTTAGCTGCTACTCTTTCATCTTTCATTAATTAATACCCAGCATCTCCCATTCAGTCTCACCCATCACTAAATTCTTTTCAGTATTTTATCTGGAGGTTCTGATGAAAACTGCCTAAATGCAATGTAATCAATGTAATTGATGACATAAGAACTACTGATATGCTGGGACACAGCAACTGGCAATGCAATGAAAACCACTTTACTTAATATGACATACTCAGAGGCAGTTTAGCCACTGCCATGTGAGAAGCTGAATACTCCCTACAACTAGAATAAAAACTTCTGGAAAAGTAAAACCAACAACCAGTCAGAAATAATGTGAATTAACATCCTGGGCGCATGTGCTGGAAAACAAGAGAGGAAAGTCCCTCATCTTCTATTTATTAAGATATTCCTTAGTCCTTCACAAACCCCTCACTTTCAGGTGGCAGTGGAAGTAAAGGTTTGATTTAATCACAATCCTAAAATACAGAGAAATCCACTGAAAACTTAGTTACATATTTATGATAAGGAGCACATTATTTTCTTGATATGAATTACAAGAGAAACTGGTTATAGGATTTTGATTTCCTCTGTTTTTCAGTCTATCAGTTTCTCAGGCTTAGACAGTGGAATGGCTTCAAATTACTTTAAAAGAAAAAATGAGAAATCCTGTGTATTTAATTTTAATTTATTTTAATATTTAATTATTATTAATTATATTTAATTATTTAACATATTTTAATCCTGTATATCCAAATCCATTTACTTGAGACACTATGAAACTTGAAAAGCATCAAAATCCAGAACAGAGATGTTATCAATGCCTTCATAGTCTTGGTTGTTCTCAAAATAATGAGAGAAACTGAGTGCTGTTGTCTTTGCCACGTTATCTATGCGAGTAACTCCATTAAACACCAGGCTAGCCTCTCAGAAACTTCTTTTACTCAATCAATGACCTCGTTTCCATGGCAGGCTAACACAAGGTGCCATTGATGATGACTTGATTTCCTTTCGCATCTGAAGTGGAAAAGGAGAAGACAGACTAAATGAAATCCCATCCATCTTAATGAAATACAATTATATTCTCCTTATTAATCATTTAAAAATCAATATGTCTCTTCTTGGCAAACCCCGCCAGAATTTGTCATTCTGTGCCAGGCCTCAATACATCTTGTCCTGTAGTGATTTTTATAAGTTCAGTCACCTGTTTCCCAGGGTAAATAACAGTGTTTCTTTGTGTTGTGATGAGAGCGCAAAGAATGACACTGGCAGGGAGGCTAAAAAGACAGCCTACACATTTTAATCAGTTAAAACAAGCATTTCTTTCCTGTGGACATTTTTAAATGAGTAGTGTTCATTAGAAAAAAAAAAAAGGTTAGATAAAAAAACAAACCTACAGGTCAATTGATATGTACAGTTTCATATAGAGCGTTATTTATCTTGTCAGCAATAGTTTCTGCCCTAAATAATCTTAGTTATTGCATGGGATGGTAAAAATTGTGTGAACTGGCTTGCAAATCTCAAGGTCTGAAAGGACAGTGTGAGTTGTAATTCTTCCTATACCAATTTCTGCTGATTTATGGACTTGCAGAAAGAACACTTCTCACTGTATCCAAATATTTCCATTTTCTCTATATTAAATGCAATAAAAACCTAAAATTTTCAGCAACTGCAGCATGCAGTTGAAATATTGAAATAAAATGGAAGCATTAATTGAAAAATGTTTGTGAGAGGCTATTCTAGTCCTTCAATGATATTACCAACAATAATAGGCAGTCTCAGGAAGATATTTATATCACATTATATCACATAGGACACTGGGATACATATCAAACCTCGTGCAAGGGGGATTGAAATCTCAGGCTTTTTTCCCTTTAATAAATCCCTAAAAGTCATGGATAAAATTTTAAGAAAAAAGATCATCAAGAAAACATATCATTTTGAAAACAGCTTATAGATGCTGCTTCCGGCAATCATCCCCATATACAACCATTGATGTTCTCATGAGAATGTCATTGGTGTGTCTCCAGTAGGTGAAAAACACAACTCACTGCAGGACCAGGATGAATCCTTGGCTCCCCTGGCTCCAGCCATGGTGTGGGGCAGCTGCAATCCTTGACACCCCTTACACTCCCATTCCTCCCTGTTCCTTGTATTGGAATGGTTTGTGGGAAACCTTGCAGAGTGCCTCAGCTTCCCAAAGACATTTTACATTGGCCATGAAAAGTTGCAACCATGAGGATTTCATCTGGTGTGGAACTGAGAAAAAGAGGCCAAACTAGAAGCCTTTTTCCAAAAAGAAAAGAAACATAGCTGAAATAACTGGCAGGGGAAAGGAACACACAGACAAGCCTGACAAGATTACAAAAGCACCCTCCCAACTCCTGTTCACCTCTTTGAGGCCTGTGATACTGCGAAGTTTGTTCTGTACAGCTACGCAAAACATGTACCACTTGTAAAGGCAGAAGGGGATATACAGTAACGTGTGTTACCATTTACCGCTGGTGTTGATTTCTTCTCTTTGTTCTATTAACCTCCTCTGCTTTATGTTCCAAAACGGAGTCAAATACCTTTCATGACAATTCAATATTTACCTGCCCAAAATAAATAAAGAGATCCCTGAAGACCTACATTCGATATGTATTGAGTTTCTAATAAATCCTGTTTGCACATGGAAATACAAGACTTGCCAGGATGGATGATATTTCAAACCTATTTAGTCCAATATTCTGCCTTAGTAAACAGCATCAAGGTGCTTCAGAGGAAGGTAAAAGAAATCCAGCAATAAACAGATGTATAGAGTTATATAATTCTGTCTGTAAGGGACTTCTGGAGGGCATCTGACCTAAACTCCACCCCAAACAATGCCTTTTTTCAGGTCAGATTTGGTGTTTGTACAGAGAACGTGCAGCTAGGGCCTGAGACGCTGTGATGGGGGACAAGTCCTCGCATGCCAGCAGGCATACCAGAACAAGAGGTGTGTGCAGGGCTTTCACACTCCCCATACACACAGGGATGTGTGAACTATGCAGGCGAGCATTCATGTGGCATTTGCAACCTCTTCTGAGACTGCTCTTAAGAGCTCTCAAGCACTTTTCTACGTTCCTTAAAGTAAACAAAATAAAATGTGCAATCAAAGTAGTGTTATCACCCAGACAGGAAATGTAGTGGGAAGTAGCAAGACACAATCCTTTGGCACATGCAGCTACAAGTGGTCATGCAGAATTCAGAAATATCCTCTGCTACCTGGCTTGTATCCCCTGTAAATACCTATGAGCTAGTGACAATTAATAATAATTTTAACAGTTCGTAATAAATACAACAGAATAAAATAATGGAAAATTAAAGAGGTTTGTTTTCTCCTACAGCCTGATTGAAAGGTTTTGTTCTTCTCTCTTACTTCACATTACAAAATTTGAATACCACAGCTTTCACAAACATTTACTCTACAGAAAACCAGTATAAACATTTCAAACAAATGTACCAAGTATATTAAATTTGTTTTCCAATCCTTTGCCTCTGCTGTTCCCATCAACATAGTCTGATAAGTCTGATATAGTCCATTTGAGTTTAAAATAGGAAAAAAAATAGACAGATGCAGTAGTTCTTATTCTCAAAAAGGATTTTCGTCTGTGGTATGTATGAGATTTTTGTGGGAATTTCTTGTTAGAACCTAAACAGACACATCATCAAAATAAAAAACTAACAATAGAGATCTAGATGCTGAATTTTTATCAGGAAATAGGAGCTTGCTGTCCTTTAGGAAATACTGATGATGATGATGATGATGATGATGATGATGATGATTCTTCCCATAAACTGTGGGATTATCAAGTGGAGGAGATGAAGGAGCAGAAAGAAAATGTTGCAGCAACCAGGATGACTACTGGCCAGCACTGGGTCCTTGAAAACTGTAATTAATATCCCAGGCTATATCAGGTTCAGTATTTTCAGAAGCAGAAAAAAAATCAACAGGCCCTGTTTAAGGATTTGTGCAGGAGGACTCACAGGGACCACGAAGCCCCATTGCGGTCAAACACGCTTAAGATCAATTAATTTAAAGAGTAGGTACTGAACAGAAACAGTTGAAGGAAAGGAACACCTATTTTATTAGAGGAGCCAAACAGTGCACTGCATGTTTAACAGAGCAGAACAAAGGCTAAGAGGTGCCATGATTGCTGTCTATAAATGTATCAGGGGGTAAGCAGCAGGGAGGAAGAAAGCTATTCACATTGAAGGACAGCACTGACACAAAACAAATAGGTATAAACCAGCCACAATTATGCTGGAAATTACAAGAGCATTTCTAACCATCAGAGCAGTGAAATATTTCCTAGTAGTAATAGAGGAGAACAAAACCACAATGATTTTAACTTTGGACCATGATGTGTTTATGAACAGGATTAGAGATTATGTGATTATCCTCCATATTCAAGGACTAGTTTGATGATTAAGGAAGTCGCCTCCCTTCAATCACCCCAGGTATTTAGCAGCTTACTGCCTAAATATAATGGACTCATGGTCATTTGCATTTAGCCCATTGTTGCAATCAGCCATCTACACAAGTTTCATCTCAACATTTAATATTTACCAAATTATAAACTATAGTTACCTATTTAGATAGGAAAAAAACTCCACACAGTGTCTATTATTTCATCTTTTTCACACCGTACTCTCACAATTTTCTCATACATTTCTTCACATTAAATGTTTATCTTTAAGTTCCTACAGAAACACAAACATTTTTACAAGTAGAAACTACATGGAAATGTCACTACTTCTGTACCTGCAAACTTTTTTGTATAATCAGTGTTCCAAAATGATGGAGCTGATTTCCTTTAAAAAGAAAATCTTGAATTCATTCAGACCAGTGTATTATCCTCTCTTTTTCTTTTTTGTCTCCTTGTTTCATTTTCCTATTAATATGAAACCCCTTACTTTCTTTCCATTACTCATCCACCCCTGTTGTCCAAATTCAAAACTGGGGGAAAGAAAGTTAAAGAGTTTAGGTTAAAGAATAAAATAATTTTTCAAATGGCAAGAAAAGGGAAGGATTAATGCACTTTCATGTTAATACTGTGTCTTTTGTAGTTTTTTTGTTTGTTTTCATCTCTCCCTATTGTCAACAGTGTACCACATTTTATAGGCAGCCTAACACAGAGCAGATGCTGATTAAAGGAAATGTGGTTTTCACTGTGACATTTAAAAAAATATCACTTGCTCTAGTCTAAATGCTATATTCCTAATGAGTTTTATTTTATTAACTGTTGTGTGAAAATACAATGAGCTTATATTTAATTGAAACAGAAGTTTTTACAGCTAACTTGATGGACTGTGACTAGGCAGTTAAGATTGACCAGAATCCTCCTGCTGTCTACCCTGAGGGCTGAAATATAAGGTGCAGGCACACATGGCTGTTCACTTCCACGCACCCATGAGGCTGGACTGGAGTGACTGCTTCACTCCACGGCATGTGCTGACACTCTCCTGCTCCCTTCTCCAAATCTTATCACCTTCCTTTCCCTCTGGATTCATCCATTCCAGCTCCACAGGGCAGAGGTTGGATATTTTTAACTTAAATGAACCCTAATTCTAACCAGTCATCACCTCAGCAGGCATTTGTAGATACCATTGTACCTATGGTTTGCCTGTAGATAATGATATGCCTTTTATATCTATGAAGACATAAATTGCACCAAATTCTGGTAGCCTAAAGAGACATTGCAAATGGAAGTCAAGGAGCAGGGGAGAAAAACTTGCTCATGGGATAATACTTAACAGCAGTAAAAAAAAAAAACAGTGATTGCATGATGATTTTTATGACATTGTGAAACAAGTCTGTTAATTTTGGCTTAAAATAAAATTAATTTTACCTGAGATGCAGGTGGAAAATATATGGGTATGTTTCATTACACTTTAGTTTTTGAAATAAGCTCCCATGATAGAGCAGTGCTGGGCAGATTGTTCATTGTCACAGGCTTTGCTGGAACTAGAGGAACAGGTCACCTCAGGCCCAGTCCTGGAATGACTTAACTTAATAAAACTGCTACCAAATTTAAGATGCCCATGATCTGATTCTCCCACCTGAAAAGGAGTGACACTCCTCCCAACCTTTCTATAGTGAAACCTGATATGCTCTTCCCTTTACATCATATTTGTACTGAGAAGAGCAGGGAGTGACAAAGGATTCTTTTCTTAACACCCTATCTTTAACAACATCTGCATTCATAAAGCAATGAACAAACAGAGACGAAGTAATCTAGAGGTTAAATTACTGAATTTCTAGGTCTACCTGTTGCTTTTATAGGAAAAAAGCAGGGAGCACAGGCCCAAATTTACATATTATTTGCATCTCTATTCAAGAGTATTTGCAATATCGAACACAGAATGAAAAGACATTCAGAATCCTTTGACCTGTAAAATCCAAATCTCAGTTCACCTGAAACTCAAGTTATTTCTATATTTCCATTGTAAAAGGATAGCAGCTCATACGCGATTTTCATCATTGCACACCAGAACAAGGCATAGCAGACAGCTGACCTGGGGTGACTGATCAACAGGGAAGAGGCATAGGGCATGGTACAGAGGCCCAGAGAATGAAATTTCTGGACACATTTTCCTTTCATTGAAAAGAAAGATGCACCTCACTCTTGACATACTGTTCATTTTGAAGCTTGAGATCCACTGCTCTATAGTAATTTCTAGAGCATGGTTGGATATTAGCTTGTCCAATGCAGTCAAGCCTGCCCTAGATTTGCAGCTGTATGTCAAAAGGAAAACAAATTAAGATTTGTCCTCTTTAAATTATTATCTAAGCATCACATTACAATGAGCCATGGCAAGTTGCAATTCATAAGGTTTTGGCCACATTGGCAGTTTATGGTTATCACAGGGCTTGGTCTCAATGTGTTCCATCTCCCTACAGAAAGCAGACATGGCTTATGTGAAATATTTTCCTTTGCCTGGTGCCTTCTCTCTCACCAGGTCCAAAATATAATTACCACTAGCTTGTTCACCACCCTTTGGGCTCCTTGGGATCTCACCTTCTCAACACTATTGTCAGAATTCTCCTTCTAGTTGAAACTCTCTATAGGCATTTTAGGAGCTAATGTACGTGATTACAGCCACTCCAATTGCTGTCAACTCTACAAATAAAGGAAATCTACTTTTTCTTTGTCTTAGATTTCCATTATCTGAAGTTCTCTTGCAGGAATGGATGAACACCACCCAAAAAAAATCCAAAACCACACAGCACAAGAGAAAATAGCAGTTTGGGGGACCAGTTCATGAAAAGATTTATCTCATTTAGTTTAGATGCTTCACATAAGGATACCAAAAGGCACTACCCACAGAAAGTTAGCAGAAGACAGAAGAACAAATATCCCAGGAACATCTCTAGATTTTCAGGATGTCTTAGTGGCAGGACATTTTCATAGCTTCTTCCTACAACAGCAGAGAGACAAGAGTTTATCTGACTGTGATTTCTTTTTGTCAGACATTTTCCATCTTGCCAGAGAGGAAGGTGCTATGGATAGACACACAAGACATTCGGGAAGATGCTTTTGATAAAGAAAAGATTAAGTAGTGTTCAGCTAGACAAGTGCTGAAAAGTCATGTTTCCTACAATCCAGGTGAACAAATCTTCTGTATTCAAGCTATTATTGCCTAGTATGTAGGGAAGGATTTCTAAATGTATATCCCAGAAAAGGGTTATTAAAATATCAGATCCAGGTATGATCAGGGTTCTGAACATGGTCTGCCCAGACTATAAGTTCCAGATGTGTGATGACCCCTGCATTCCTCTTTCATATATCCTACCTCCCTCTAGGCTTTGAGGGCCCAAACACAGTACAAGGTCAGGCTGCAGGAGTAGGATGTACCTTGCTGCCCTGGGAGAACATGCAGACCACATGCTGGCAAAATATTTCAATAAACCTTGGTAAAAACAAATTCAGCAACTTTATTTAACATACTCAAAAGGAGACCATTTGGAGATAAACAACTGTTTTATCAGGGATAGTTATTAACTTCAAGACAAGTCCTCTGGCATGGATACTTCTCTGCAAGTAGGCTGTCATTTCCTAGACTCATGCTGATCCCGTATATATGGCCATATCTTTAGTTCACGTAAATAACTGCAGTGCTGTTAACATAGGCAAAGCTGTGTCAATTTAGAGCAGCTGAGGATAAGACTGACACTCTGTATGACATAAGTAGAGATAGACAGGAGGGGATAAAAGGAAACACCCTTGACCACAAAACAATGAAAATAGTGCAAATCATTACAGTTCATACCTCAGCTTGTAGACAAAATAAATGGCATCATACTGGATTTGCGACAGGAATTTGCAGGGAAAGCAGGCAGGCACCACCATTTTATTCCAGCTTTCTGCCCGCAGTTTGCAACACAGCAACACTGGGGAAAACATAAAGAAAGTCTCTCCAGCCTGTGATTCTAGTTGTACAAACACAATACATTCTTTTAAAGTGGGAGAATCACATATATATGTCTTCCTTTGTATGTGTGCGTCTGAATCTCTAAGACTTTGAATACTGCAAGTTAATTCCAAACCAAATCTGTCAGAAAAAGACCAAAAAAGTGCCTTGACTAAGATAAAAATGGCATCATTAACAGCCTCACTGTTGGCTACCAGAGAGTCCACAGAGGACCTAACCACAGATTTCATAAGCTCTTTTCTCATAGAAAAATTTCCTAGTCTTTTTTTTTTCTCTTATCTACCACAGATATCTTTTCCGCACCTGCTTCAAAGAAATTTGTAATATTTCCAATTTTTTGTAGAAGAGAGGAAAGAGGACTTCAAAGCCCAGCTCATGTTCAGACTCATACTTTGCAGACAGACTTTATCTTTCCAACACACAACTCCCAGACTAGTAGATGTGAAAAACCTCAAACTTTTAATTGTTTACAGTCTAGATACAGCAGTCCAGACTGAGGATTTCAGCAGTTACAAAGCCAAATAGCTAAGAAGTTCCTTAGCTTTTGCTGTTGCAAAAGTGGCAAAACTCAGCTCCTGCTGACACAAAAAGAAAAATAATTGTATTGTAAGACCATGGGACTGGTTTTCAGCTGCACCTGAAACAGGACTGAGATAAAACACTTTCACACGAAGTTTTGGGTAAGCAGTGGAAATTTTCTCATTAATTTGTGTTCCGTTTCATGTGTGCACAACGCTTCACAATATGGGATCCTGGTGCTTATGCATGGGTCAGGACATTCTCATGTTACAGCCATTCAATTGTTGTTTTTCTTATTGAAGATTAATAACAAGGAAATGTTAAGTAAAATTTGTTTGTTGGAAACAATGTAAAGACTTTGGTCATGTGTCTTTGAAATCCACTCTAAAAGGAAAAGGCAAAGCTACACCACATGAACAAAACCAAATCCAAAACTGTTCCCCAGAACCAGGCAGCTTCCACAGTGTGACATATCACACAGCAATATACCACAGTGATATAGGCTTTGAAGCAAGAAGACTGAGAAGTAGCATTTATATTTCTTTAACACGGCTGAAGCACCAAAGAGTCCGTGATTGAAAGGAGCGCTAAGAATATGGTTTGATTTCCTCAGAATTGATCTTCTATTGTTTGCTTAGCCCGGCTGTGGTGCAACATGTAACACCTTGTGTTAATTTCTTCCTCAGTCATGGATTATCTCTATTCCAGTGATTCAAAAGCTCTAACACAAGAGTGAGTTTATTGTTTTCAATATTTTCATTTAAGCGCTCTAATCAATATCTGCCAAGACAATTAAAGGGCTCAAATGGTTTCCAAGAGGAATTTTTCCCTCAGAATCAATCTCTTTTTTTTTATTTTTTAAAAAATTATTATTATTCCCCTATTTAATTTTTTTAACACCAGCAAAAAAAAGTTAACACCATTTCCCCAAATTCATCTACTATTCTTATTCTTGTTTTATAAAGGAAATGAAATTTGTCATGCTGCTATACATCATTTACACTGCAGTACAATGTCCCATCTGTGTGTCAAGTACAAAACAAAAGCATTTTGTGAAAAATTGCTAAAGTAGTAATGATTTTTGTCCTCAACTCTTTGTTTTGCCTTTCAATAAAGAAGGCGACATGTGCCACAAATGATATATTATTGTTTAAGTACAACCCTAGTAACACAGTGCATAACCAAAACCATGTTTCACAGCAGAGAAACTATAGTTTACTGCCCCTATGGCTCTGATGAGAATATAATGTTCTACAGTTTATAAATGCTTTGAGGTCAACACATGATTTACTTCAGCCTCTTCATCCAATGAGCAGGAGGTCCAAAAATATATCAAGCTATTAGACAGCCCACTGGAAGCTTGGCAGAGGCTCCCAGTGATGGAAAGCATGCCATGGAAGCATCTCTGTCAACTGGAGATGAGATAATTAGATCCAGGTAATACATTGGAGCCCCATCAGGGAACAGGACAGCAAGCATGTCATCTTTACGATTTTTTTCTCATGCTCCCCAGTACCACTGGCCTGAGACAGTAAAAAGTGTGAAGAATTCATCAGTTCCCAGCAAAAGCACCACAGCAGGATAATCAAGCTATCATCTCTCCATCATCCTCGTTATCCAGAGACCTGGTGTTCTGTATAAACAGCAAAACAACATCAACAATAGATGAAGGAGCCATACTAGTTAGCTCCAGCTTTTGTTTATGTTCCAGGGTAATGCCACACAACACTGATGGGCTGGAATCTTGTAATACCTAAAAGAGCTTGAGAGCCTATATTTAAGTTACAAAAAAAGTATTTTGTACAAAAATCTGTTTCTACTAATTAGAGACCTGAGCTTCAACCCGTCAACTAAATATTCCCAAATGGAATATTCTGATGGATCAGAATATGTATGACTGCTGGGGTAAAGTGATTTTATACAGTACATTCAGCTGAAACCATAACACCCTGGCCTTTTCTCTCAAGACCATCACCATGTACATATTTTTTTCGAGGACCCACTAGCTAAAACTTGAAAGTGGTTAGTTGCTACAAGGAGGATCCCAGTGCATTAGAGTAGCTCTCCCTTCGCATAAGAAAAGTAATTGAAAAACGTTAGCACAAAAAAAAAGGGTTTTAGACTCAAATCAGTAACTTAGAAGATGCTTATGCTTTCCTTAAACACTCATGCACCCTTAAAAACTAGGTGAAAAAAAGAATTTAGAGAAATTGTGGTCAGAAATAAAAATAACTTTGAATACAGTGTACTCTAAATACATAATCTTTTTCATTTTCCAGGCTTTGTATATTCACAGAAAAAGCAAAAGGATAGTTTCACTCATGACTGATCTGCTGTTGAAAAATCATGGTCTTATTGTGCTCTTTGATTCTTGCTAACATCTAATTTTTTTATATAATTATATAAAAATACGCATACACATCACATACAGTAAAATTCTTCTCCCAAAAATATATAGCTGACTTATTTCCTTTCCTGGTAGCTGACATTTAGAAAAATTTTTCTACTCCCTTCTTTCTTTCACTCACACATTGAACACAGGTAAAGGAAGTAGGTTATAGGGGGAAAAAGGAAAAGAAGAATTTCTTATCTCAGCTACAGAAGTCCTCCTAAAGCCTCACTGCTGTCAGCAATACAGCCCCTCACTGGAGAAACTGATCGACTAACTTCATGTGCTTTATCCACATTTTCACTATCGTATTTTACTTTTCCTGAATATATATATATATATTCTGTGAACACACCAGGAAAGGAAAACAAGAAGTAGCTCTTGCATATTGGGAATGGATTAACTCCATTTCACACTCTAGTCTTAAACAGCCTTAAAACCTGAAGCCATGAAAATCCAGAATCATCATGATCGAGTGTACAGATTAATCATATCGAAGTTTAAATGGAATTTCTAAATAACCATTTAAATAAATACATCCATGCTTCAGAAAACATTTACTGCCATTGCATATACCCATTATTTTTTTTAGGGTTTTTTTTGAGAAAATATAAAAAGAAAAAAAAAACACCTTAATGGAAAGAAATTACTAATATTGCAAGCATGAAGTGAATTCCAAAGAGAATCACAAAACTCAGAACTCAGACAACACTACCTCTAGAAAAGCAGGCTGAATAAAACATCCTGAAAGTAGAATGCAGGACAAAAATATATTTTTTCCAATTCCCATCTAAGTAAAATTGATTTTTCTATTCTTCCCCTTCATAAGTATGACAGTGAGTATCTTCATGGAGCTCCAGGAACCTAAGAGAGCAGTTGTGGCAACTATCATTGATGTGACCAAAGGTGAGTAAATTTAAGCTACTGAAAACACTAAAAGAGGAAAAATTCATGTCTAGCAGAGAAAGTACTAAGATTAAAAATGAAAAAGCATGGGTAGGCTAGATAAAATCAATATAACTTTTCCCAGGGTGTTCTTTTATAAACATTACTTTGGTTCTTCCTTGACCACAATATATATACAGAAAATAAAATGGCATTTTTATGACTCATAATCCCAATCTTTACCTCCATGAAGTTGTTCACAAAGACTCAGAAGCTGAATGGATTTTAGACTGAAACCATAACGGCAAATCATACACTTTTGCATCACACTGTTAGGGAGACACACAGAATTTAGGATTCAAATCTATAAAAAGGAGAAGCTAATGGCAAAATCACAAAATACTGCTACAGTTGCAGGATCCAAATTTAAATTCTGCACTAGGAGTCATGAAGAAAGCTTAGCAATATAGCTCTCAGCTACATGGGACACAGGGAAAATTACAGAAACTGCATGTTTATGTCCTTCCTAGTCATGAAGAAAATGTAGAAAATGTGCACATGTTAAGAGTATGCAAGAAACTGCAGGCTGGACAGCACAAGCCTTAACATTGTCTCTGATTTATCTCTGTCTCCATTTACCTCTGATAATAGGAAAAGAAGATAAATACCTCTTCCACCCCCCCCTCTTTTTTTTCTTATTTGCTACTATAAACTACAATGTTTATCTCAAACAGCCTAGAATCAGGAAAAAGGAAATAATCCCCACAGACAAAACGGATTTGCATGCAAGACATAAGAAAAAACTCAGTTAGAACCACTTATGAGCAACAGCCACACAGGAAAACAAGAAGTAAACAGTAGAAGCTTGACTGATCTTATGACTTAAATTAAAGAAGATAATGATATCTAAGAATTTAGTAGCAATGAACTCTGGAATACCTGCCAACATTTACAGATGCAGAACAATGACAAGAGTAAAGAAGAAAAAAAAAAGAAAGCTGAACTGAAGCGTGAATACGGTAACAAAGCAGAATTAAGACTTAAGGCAACTGCATAGCAAAAAAGGGACTGGTTTAGGACAAGAGGAGGAAAATAAATCCAGAAAGCATAGGAACAAATACACAAATTAACACAGGAAATAAAGGGATTTTAAAAACAGGCAGAGATTCAACATGTTAACGAAGTGATGTTAGAAGCAGAAAAAGGTACGACTGGAGGAAATCTGGATATCCGGAGACAAAACCACAGAGAAGAAACATACCCATGGTTATCATGACACACCATAAAAATCCCATATTTGAAATTTTTTTTATGGTTCCAAGTTAAAAAAAAAAATTGAAAAACCAATTTGATTGATTCAATTTCTTGATTTTTCTTAATGGTTTCTAATAACTAATTACTTGGAATTTCCACCTCAACACTTTGCAACAGTCTTATTTGCCGGTATGACTGAGAAAACAGACACAGCCCACCATGTTGGACCATGGTCCTTCCTGGGACTTGCTGTCTTCAACCTCAGCAAAAACAGGACTGGTGAAAAACTGGAAATTGTCCAGGGATGCTTTGAAATAAACTTTCCCTTTGCGTCGGTGAGCAGGGCCACTACAGATCTAGCATTTTACCCATTGGAAGCAAGTTCCTCAGCCAGTGGGAGCATTCTCTGCAAGGCTTGTTTTCACTCTGGAGGTCTCTCATAGAAGTTCAACAATATTTAATTTCCTCACACCAGTTTGTGGCCCACACAGAGCACGATGTGCTTTTTTTAGTACTAAACATAATTTCTTTTTTAAAAAGGATATAGTGAACTCACATAAAAATTCTTAACATCATAACTTTATTTAAAAGCTTTTCAACAAACTTCTGATGCAGTTTCACTACCACCCCCAAAACAAACAAAAAAGCCCCCACATGAACCCACCCAAAGAATATCCAAATGCAAAGGTATTTTTGACATGGTGTAACCATGCTCTTTGAAAGTATCTCAGCTAAATGTGAGCAACTACCTATATCACAAGTTGTCCAGGGAAAAAAAAAGCTAAAATATGAGGAGATGATATCCTGTAAGTGGCAGGGATTGTGTTGTTGTAGTCTTTTGCAAAGATCAGTATGGGAAAAAAATACTTTAGATTAAAAATGAGCTCTTAGAAATTAGAATGCTGTCAGGTAAGATATCTGTGAATCGGGTTGTAAAAAATTAGGTGGATGAGTTGTACTGTCAGTCACCAGTAATGTACAATATCAGTACAGGAATCCATACAAAAGTTATCTACTGCATGCAGAACTAATACGGTCATGAATGATCATTAATCTGCTAAACAGTAGGAAAGATTCCCTCAAAATAACAGATTTCATTTTTGAAAGAATAATGATACTAGAAGAAATCAAAGATAGAAGTGGATCACATTTATCTTATGTAATAATATTCTTTTAATGATAACAACTGAATCTTACAGTGTACTCTATATATAAATTTCATACAAGCTACCTTCAAGCACTCAGTAGATCAATTTAATTAAACCATAATTTCTCAAAATTGTAGAATAAATTTTATTCTGGGCCATTACCACAGATTAATACAGATGAGTTTTTGAAGTGAAGTATACAGACTGTAGAGTAGATCTTCCTATAAATGCAGAGGAAACTCAGCCAAAAATATTAATTTATTACCTTTGTCTTTGTTGGTGCAATAAAGTGTAATAGTAAGTATACTTTTATGCTGACATCTAGCAATGGGAGGGTCAAGTCTGTGTAATAAAGCTGGCAGAATGCACAAGTGTCTCTGCTTGTGTTATAAATATTACATAGCAGATATTTCCCAAATGAGAATATGAAGGAATATTCCAGAAAAGGAATGCAAATTTACCATGGGCATAAGAAAATTGAAACAGCCATTGAGTTCAAATACCCATGAGTATAAAAAGTAGAACTTAAATCAGGGACGTGTCAACACTTTGATACTGCTGTCTCAGTGTGGTTCAGAATACAGCCAGGGAACAAGTAACATGTATATACAAAGTGCCTCCAAACATATATTTTTATCAAAACCTATGAGAATTATTACAAGACAGTTATTATATTTGTGAACTATTTTTACGCTTCACATAAAATGAAGATTAGATACTTGATTAGTTTGCCACAATTCCTTGAACTCTCTCCAACCGCATAAGAATATTTTGTACAGGCCATTCACCTTAAGACACTTATGAAAGGAGATTATAAATAGTATGGCAAGATGGAAAGCATTGCAAAGTAAAACTAAGTCTTTGGATTGTGTCTTTTTCATTGTTGTTGTTGTTTGCCAAGCTACAAGCTATTGGATCACAGTTCTTATGCCTCTGAATCATCTGGTACTATTCATTAGTGGATAGGTTACCAAGTCAATGGCCTTAGAATATACAAACAGGAAAATCTCCAAAACCAGATCTTCACTTCTAATCTCCAGGCTAAAGATACTGCCACTTTTTTCCCTAGCAGAAGCTGGGTTTTGGCTGGACTAGCAGACTTATGTGATTGTTGTCTTTGTTATGGAACTTCATTGAACATGAATATTGTTCAAACCCAATATGTGTCAATATTCTCTAATGACTGCGACTACTTAAGTTCTACATTCAAAGTCCTTTACGCATGCTGTATAGCCCTGCTAACATTTCCCAACACAACTGTAATTTTGCTTATGGCAAAAGAGAATATAATGAATTCACTTATGGTCAGACAGCTAAAGTCTAGGCCAGAGACAAGGCACAAGTTTCCCTTCTGAGTGATGTGGGGTATTTCCTGACATTTAACACTTTGACAGACTGAGTGTTACAGTGTGTTCCAAATGCAGTGTGCTGTTGAATACAAATGTTTGGCAGCAGCTCATTGCAAATTTTGCAGACATCTATCAAAGATGGCAAAAAGGAGCAGATGCATGGGTGCTTTCTCATCAAGATCAAGCGCACTAAGTGCCAGTCCCAACACCCACCACACCGATGCTGCAAATTCTGGTAAATTCCCTTTGCAGACACAGGATGACACCAGCATGCAAAGGAAGGGAGCCACTGTTTTTTCATCAGTTCTCACACTGTGGTCATCTCTCTATCCATCAAACAGCTGTGAACAGCATTGTGCCAGAAACAGCACCATCGTGTTTCTGTGAGTCTGCTAATTCCCTATCCTCGGTTTAATTATATGAACTGCTCCGGATACTAATCAACACATCACATTATGATGATGCAGTTATAAATGTAATTATGAAAGCAACATGAATAATTTCATTAACTACATTTCAAGCTGTCTCATTCTCTCCACTCCCTTTGTTGGCAGCCTACTATGGGTCTGCTCAGAACTTCTGGGAATTAGGCCACGTACATATGACGTGTTTGTACTAAAGAGCACAGTCCTGCAGACCTGAATCAAGGAAAAAAAGTAACTTAGATGTCTATTGGGAGTTCTGCCAGAATTATGACTGCAGTATTCAGGCCACTGTGTGCCAAGGACTCTGAAAATAAATGCTTCCTTACAGAAAATAATGTTTGATTTTAAAATCCAATTCCAGTACCCAAGTGGCAGGAAGCAAGTCTGCCAGTGGCCTTATAAACACAGTGTCAATAACTGTCCATTCTTCTTTCTGCTGCTCTCTCTTTGTAATCCAGCAGTACTTGGCAGGCTACAACAGGGAGAACGGCCCCATGTTTGCTGTGTGCTTTGCAAGTAAAGGAAAGAGAAAGCCCCAGTCTTAGACAACACATAATTCAGGATTATGAAAGGCAAAGACAGAAGGCAAAGAGTTAAAAGGACAAACTGCTCCTCCACTACAAAAAAAGCAAAACAAGAAATAACCCCAAAAATTGGGTCACAGATGGTTTCAACAGTGCTGGTGGATCAGCTTTTAGAAAATAGCTCTCTGCAGCCTCCTGTCCTGGTACCCAAACCAGCTTTTCCCTCTCCATTCTTCCCACCTGTCAGCCCTCTCCTTTTCTCAGGCTGAGACCAAGAAATTTCCACAGCCCTTCACAAGGAAAACCAAGCCAGATGCCCACCCTCCAAGACTGCTGCTGTCCTTACAAGCTAAGCCTTTGTCATCTTGATTCCTGTTTTAGAGTAGATGGCACAAGTGGAGGCAGGCAGAACTCCACCTGACCAAGTGACCTTAAATCACAGTCATAGTGTGGTAAGTAACCCCAGACTGACCACTGACATTGTGCAAGTGATGTGCACAGTCCTCAGGCTGTCATCTCTGCATGTTCCACAAGGTGCTGAACACCCAGGCCTGTCCCATTTGCCAGCTCACGCTGCTCTAAAGCTCAGCTTACATCCGGATCCCAGCATGCTCCCACATGTCAGGAATGCAGAGGGTCTGGAGTGTGATCGGCCACGGAAACACAGCCATGTCTGACAGGACAGCAGTGATGGACATTTGGCACCTGACTGGTTCAAGTACTGAGTAGCTCAACAGTGGAACTGGCAGGGTGGTTTCAAATCTTGCAGAGACTATAGATAACAATAAAATCTCAAAATCTTCCCACAGAAATGCTGTCTCTCTTTGCAACTGATGGAGTTTTGCCGAGCTAAAAGATAGGGTGAAGTTTCTTTATTAGTTTCATGTATGGGACTTCAATGTGCATGTGCTATAGGAACTATGAATTAAGGAGCTAAAATAAGCATATTTTTCAGATGAACAAAAAAAATCAATGAGAAAAGAAAAGGAATGGCTGACATGTTGTGTTTGACTCAGGCTATTGCTCTGAGTTGTATAAAGATGTTAACAAAAATTTTATCCAGAGATCCCACATAGGAAGTACACAGAAGCTGACTTCGAAATAAGAAGACCTATACTAAGCTCATGAACATTTTTAAGTCCCTTCTTGCATTTATATCCAATATAATGACAATTTTCTGTATTAGGAATGACCTCAAAACAGGAAGCCTGAATTACACATATAGCTGGGGGACAAGTTTCAGATGGATCCTTCAGAAGCATGAACTTAGAACTAAATTAAAACAAACACATCATTAAAAGTATGTAAACAGTCTCATTCATCGAAGTACTCCTTCTCTTGAAGGCAGCTTCAGTTTGGAGGACACAGACAGTGAGATTATCTTCCTGCACATTCCCAAAATGAAGGAAAAAAAAAGAGAAAACAGTTATAATTGTCTTTTCTAATGAAACACATTATTTCAGAATCATATAGGGAGTTCAGAATATATAATTGTGATTCTCGCTTCTTACAGATACAGTTATGTGTTGTTTAGGTTTTACATTGCAAATCTTATTTTTATGACTTCTAACTAGGCATAAAATTGCCCAGTATGGCAAAGAGTGTCAGTATAAGGTCTCATCTTGAGAGTACACTACTATTTTTTTCCTCTCTTTGTAAATTTTAAAATGCTTTTAAAGAAAGTTAGGCACTGTGATTAAGTTGAAGGGAGGCAACAATTAAAACTCTGTCAATCCCAAGTATTTTCTGCTCCTGTGTAACAAATAAAGAACTCATGGGTCTAATTCTTCACTTAATTTTAGTGAAACTGCAGTGCTTGCAGTGGAGTTACTTTGAGTGGCAACCACAGAGAAACAGGAATTAGAATATATTGCACTAATACATGGTTCCACTGGATTCAAAGAAAAACTAACAGATAAAAGAAAAAAAAATCAAGCAAAGTTAACAGCCATGAGAATTCTGCAATAAAATTTAGGAGACAATTATGACATTGTCTTGATGTTCCAGAAGAACTCTTCTGAAGAACTTGAAATGTATGCAGATAAAGAGCATGTGATATCTTGGAAACACAAAGGCAGCAGAGAAGTCAAACTTTGCAGAACGTGGGAGATTATATGCAGAAGGAAATAACATAGAATTGTCTCACACTTGAACAGTAGAAGTAAGCAGATTCTGTTGGAACTTATAGGAGTCCCCTTAACATTTCTGAAATATTGTGCTTAATAAAGCAGTAAGCTGTACTGTAACATGAAGGGAAAAGTGAAATTGCTGAAAATTTTCATGTGTGGAATTTCTGTATTATATTGGTCTGTTGTTATTGGTTTTGTTTTTGCCATGACAAACATGAAATTATCAACTTATTTCACTCGCTTATGCTCTGATCAATGTCAGGCATGATTTCTGCATGTTAAATTCATAAAGACAGTTTTAATTGAACTTTACAAACTAGCAGGGACCATGTTAGGTTTTGAAAACCATAGTCCTTAATTTCACTCTCATATATGTGACAGCTGGGGAAGAGCTCAAGTAATTTCAAGAGGACATCATTTTCTGTGGAAGAAATACAGAATCAGTGATGTGTACAGAGCAGCCTCATTTTTTATCTGACTACAAAGAGCAGGATATAAGGACTCTCAAAATGCATTATTTTAAATTTGGAAAAATCACACTGACAATGCAGACCATATCAGTTATAACTAAAAAATTACATATTAGAACAGCTCTAATAAATCAGTGACATTTTAAACCAGACCAATTTGTATTTAAGATATATCTAAAACTAAAGCCCTCCACTGAGAAATGGAGATTGAACGGCTCAAAAGATGTTGAGTTCACAGTTTGCTTTTCAGGTGGAGGTATCAGCCAGTAATATGTCATCCTATTGAAGGGTCTTCCCTGAAAATTTTGATCCAATCACATAATTTCCCTGAAACCTTCAGAAACAGAATATCTGAATTCAAGCAGTCTCAGTTCATTCCCAGCATTTGTAACTACTAATGAAGCACTTGAATAAATCATTTTTTGGAATATAAATCAAAATTGCAACGTCAAAAATTTTGCTCGTTGAATGTAATGCCCCTGTTACACATGAGCCTTTTTTCTTCTCCAAGTTGTGGTCCCTTTCGTGCTCACACTGAGAGCAGGTAGTCAGCATAAATATGTAGAATGTTTTGTTGTTGAACACAGAAAATATTGAGCACTAAAAATAATACATACATTGTTTAGATTCTCCAGAGGAGTTCCCCAGGTTCATTGCAGTTTTTGAAACTTGTCCACAGTGTGGAAATAGCGAAGTTTAACATGCTTTTATAGAAGCTCCTTGTAACCTTCTGCTGAACAAATTCTGTAAAACCGCATCCTTGAACACTTCCCTAATGTCAAAATAAATAAATAACAAATTTAAATTTGCTTCACAGACAAGCATGACCCTTTAAATAAGTTTTCCCCCTATATTTTGGTATGCATGATACCTCCCTCAGAGACTACTCACAGAATTGAAGGGCTTTGGCAAATATATGCAAATATGTTCACACAAAAATTTGCCCAAGGGATGGCTGTCCTAAAACCCCTTCACAAAATTCTCTTTGCCAACCTGGGGTAGTAACAATGCCCTGTAAGGAAGGTGATCTGTCACAAACTGCGAACAAATAAGTAGATGAAAACACACACATAACAGTCTGCAAAACAAACACAGGCTTTAAAATATGATTTCATAAGTGTTTTCTGACCAATTTCAAACTAAGATTAATTTCAAACTTCTCCTCCCCCCTCCAAAGAAAGAGGGGTGAATTCGCCAGATGCATTATTTACCACATCTGTCACCTTGCTGTCAATTCCTAACACTTTTTTCCCCACTGCTAACAAAAAGTTCAAAAGGGGAAGATCATCTGATCTTTCTTGACAATCCTTTTCCTATTTCCCAATCTGCAAGCATATATATTTGACATCTTTGGCTCTGGCTGGTTTGTTTCAGGTTTGATACTTTTCAGAAGCTTACTGTATGTGTGTTACCATATATGTCTCAATATGTATTTTTAAAAAAAAGGAAAGAAAGGGGAAAAAATCATTCTGTTTCAAATAATGAGCATGTGCACCTTTTTGCCTCAGGCCTTCATACACAATTTAGCCAGAAAGCCAGGGCAGATCATGATTTAGCATTTGACATCTCTTGCCTTCAGGCCAGGGGAGACTAATACAGATTTCTGACTCTGAGCACACCATGGAAAAAAAAAAAGTGAGAGAGAGAGGCCTTTTATTGACTAAATGATAAAGAGGTTTGTAATGATAAATAACAGTCATTTTATTGTGGAATTCCCCAGAAAAGATGCATTCTGCAGTGTCTGAAGAAGCCTAAAAGCCGAAGCTGGTTCCCTGTGGATCCAAACCTGTTAAGCTCCAATCTTTCTAGGCAGAAATAGAGGTCGCAAATTGCATAGGACCTGCACTATTAAAACTGTATAAGCACGATACATAATCACTGCTGCATCCAGGACAGTTAGCACTAAGAGGATTAGCTGAATGCTGCTTCTGGCTTTCTCTCCCCTCAGCCTGCATCTAAAACAAGTCTGGTACACACCCAGGCTGCTTGAGAATTTTCTGCCAGCTTTGATCGATAGTTTAATTGTAAACTTTGGGAGCAATAATGGATAATTCAGCTTGAACCGTCCATTATAAGTGCTGTTGCAGACGATGGAGCTTTCAAAATTAAACAAGAGTTGTGTAATATTATTACATTTGTACTGCTCACCTACAGTTAAATTCCATTTACAAATACTGTCTTGACAATGTATGGAGTTCAATAAACATAGGCCCAGGTGGGTTGAGTGGGGAAAGGAAAGAGGAGAGAAGCCAATTATTTCCCATCTATTCCAGAAAGATTTTTATTTTAACCTCACATATTAAAACACATAGAAATGGAAATAGGAAGAGGAGAGATAGAGACAGATTCAAACACTGAACTAAGTTGTGGTTACTGTTTTGACTGCAGCACCATGATGGAAATGTCTGTGGAGGATTGTGGTACAGCAAAACCAGCAGAAAAATATCCCAGGAAAGTGGCAAACATGCACTGCTCACCAGGCGGTATATGTTGGCGTAATCAAATTTTTAATAGTACTTGCACCAGTTGGCTGAGACAGACTGGAGATATTCATGCTATCATATGGGTCAATTTCAAACACAAGAAGACACAGCAGCATTCTGTGGTGAGAAATCATCCTGTCTTGGAAGATGAATAGACAAAATGGCCAGGAATTTAGCTATCAAGATCTCTGGCAAACACACTCAACTGTGCTACAATGCAAACACTTCCATCCAAATCGAAAATGAGGAGTGCAGAAGAGAAGCCTTTAAGGACATGGATTTAGAAATAAAAGGAGCAGCTGGGCAGGCACAACCTGAATCCTGTTTACAGAATCACCCATTTTTCTAGTTTTATTAATAAATTAGTTGCATGAACAAAATTTGCTGAAAATTTACAACATGAGGTTAGAAAAGTAGCTCATGCGACCAGCGTTCCAATGAATTTAAGAACTCAAGTCAAATTTACTCCGTATCTTAGAACACCATAAACCATTGCACAACTAGCTTGAATTAAATAAACTCCCTAATCATAACAAGACCTGTGAGTTAGGAATGAGTGTCAAGGTCACAAAGAGCTTTTCTCGCTCCTTACAAAGGCCATTGATATCCATCAAAAGTCTCCACAAAGTCCATCTTAATTTTCACAGCCAAACTTCCATGTTTTGTGCTAATGACTGGGACTCAAGGCCAGGAGAATTTTGCCTTGACTTCCTTTGTTTTTGAGAAGGTGACACCTATATTTAGCCGTGTACTCCATCCAAAAGTCAGCTAAAGCTCTCGCTACATGCTCTCTCATGCCTGACTAGCATGGAGTTAAATGCATATGATTCTTACTGCCTTTCTTATCATCCAGCCAGGACACATTGACTGGAAGATGCCCAGCATGAAGAAAAGAGCAAAAAAGGAAAGGGGTGTTTTTTTGTTTGCTTGCAAATGCAAAGATCCATTTGAAAAATTAGGCAAGTAGAAAGAAAACTGGAAAATTCAACCAGTGCAACTTGCAAACCAGGAAGCTGCTGGACTTGGCAGACAAAGCCAGGTAGCATCAACCTCTGCAGCAGAACAGCACCTGCAGTGCGTAAGCCATTGCCATTGAAAGGCTCTAACTTTCATGGCTCAGCTATCTTCAAGGAAATCTTCATCTCATTCAACTCCTTTTCTTTTACAGCAAAGAAACATTTTTCCATTTGCAATTAAGTTCTTTGTAAAATTATGCAGATGTTGCCATCATAGAATATTGATGTGTTTTAGCCTTTAACTGTGGTTTTTCCTCTTGGGAAATGAGGCAAATAAAAGTTTTCTTTGCTGATCATTGGTTTATAATGCCACCATATTGCTGTCAGCTCCAACAAAGAACTCCTTGCACCAAGACTCCCTCAGGCTGTAGGAAGAGACCAGAATTTGCAAAAAAAAAAAGTTGGAAAACTGCATTCCAGGGAATCAGGGAATTACCTATGGCTCTAATATCGTATGCTTGGAGGTAGTCAAACTGCCATCCACCATCAGAAATAGGTGGTCAGCAGGGCCAGGGCAATGATTTTCCCTCTGGACTCGGCACTGGTGAGGTTACATTTTGAATCCTGTGTTCAGTCTTGGGCCCCTCTCTTGAAGAAAGACACTGAGGTGCTAGAGTGAGTCCAGAGAAGGATAACAAAGCTGATGAAGGGTCTGGAGACCAATGAGGAGTGGCTGAAGGAGCTGGGGATGTTTAGCCTGGAGAAAAGGATGCTCAAGGGGAACCTTATTGCCCTCTAAAACCACCTGAAAGGAGGTTGTAGCCAGGTGGGGGTAAGTCTCTTCTCTCAAGTTACAAGTGATAGGACAAGAGGAAACGGCCTTAAGTTGAATCAGGAGATATTTAGATTGGATATTAGGAAAAATGTCTTCACTGAAAGGGTTGTCAGGCACTGGGACAGGCTGCTCAGGGAAGCGGTGGAACCACCACCCCTGGAAGTGTCAAAAAAAACCTTTTAGGTATGGCACTAATTTTTCGTCAGACCCTTAACCTGATCAGGCAAATATTAGGATAATGTTATAGGAACAGTTTTCAACTACAAGCACAAGGCAGTTTACGAGTAATTCTGCTTGGTAAAAGAAGTTTCAGTTTTAGAAATGTGAATGGACTGAAGCTGTTGACATAGAGCTGGTTTTCTTGGTATATTGAGGCTAAAATTGAAATAGTAGGAAAATCAAGAGTCCAAAATGTCTTCCAGCTTTTGTAGATCCTTCACATAAACAGAAATTAAGGCAAAATTCTGTGCGTGAAAATAAGGTGGAATATGTTGGCCTAGTTATTGTGGTGATTGACAGAGTTCAGTCTATCAAATTATGCGCTGTAGTTGCAAGCCACCAACCTGTACTCAGCAATCACAGATTGAAGGATATGGAGTCAGCATCCCTCAGAATCGAGACAATGTTATTCTAAGCAGTTGTTTAATAAAAGCTGCTTATTTCCTCCTCCTTTCCTGAGAAACAGATTAAGAACAATTTATACGTTTAAAGGGAAAACAATAAGGTAAAAAGTAAGCTATTTACATAAAGCGAAGTCCTTCTGTGTAATTTATAATACAGTTTGGCCTTTAGTAATAATTTCCTTTGTTTAAAATGGATAGACCAAAAATCATATAACCCAACTGAAACATCACAATTCCCTTTAACATTTCTCCCTCCCTTTTCCATTTCCCAGGGTCACCCACCAGTCTCAAGACTATCTGTCCTGTTGCTCCCATTTTTTAACTTGAGTAACAAATTTATTTCCATCAAAAAGCTCACCTGAGGTGTAACAAAAAGACATGCAAAGCAAAACCACTGCAGATAAGTACACCTAATTATTCAGTACATATAAGCTCATTCTGTCAGGGGGCAGTGCTATTGTTGCCCAAAGCTCTGGGTTAGTTTATCCAGAATGAGCTCTGTTCCTTCAGACCCTTTGTCTCTCTCTTGCACTTGACATGCAGTGAATGTCCACAGACCTCTCTCACTTAAAGCTGGATATTGGAAGAGCTATGAAAACATTTAAGAGGCACAAGAGTTCTGTTCTTTCTCAGCAGGATCATGTGAAAATAACTAAACTAGCATTTGCAACTGTGGAGTTTCTTATTTCCAATTTCCTTTGGCTCTCAATAGCATTTTTTCTCAAGACTAATTTCATCCTGGTATATCTGATAAGAGTTTTTTAAAAATACACATTTTGTGGTGAAGATATAGTATTCATGTGGGCATCCAGCCATTTCTTTCAGAAAGACAAAAGTACTTTTATGCAAGCTCTTTAGTTTTCTATTTGTAGAAAAACTTCTTGGCAGATGCTGGTTAATTGATATGCACATTTCCAAGGTCACTTTTTACAGCAAAATAAATATTTCTCTCTGTTCCCTTTCTAAATGCCTGTATTTTCCTCATGCTGATATCTATGGCAATAGGACAGCGTGTTTGAAGCATGGGGTCACAATCAATTTTTCACAAGCATACACTTTTCCTTGAAAAAGGTTTTTGCCGTCTACCCAGCAGTGCACTCTGATGGCACACATGACAGCTTGAACATCTTGGGAAGAAAGAGTTGCAGAAACATCGTGCAGAGATCTCCAGTTTGGAAAGGCCCTCACTTGCTGGCAGCAAAGTTTATAACCACAAGAAAACCATCACTAAGAAATACTGGCCTTCTGACACACTGCTTAGTAGGATCCTGTTCTGTAGCCTCCAGCTCTGGCTAGGGTCTGCTGCCATTATAAACCCATGATAAAACTCCTCTTGATTTTAACAGGATGAGTTATGCCAGTTATGTTGCTTGCTTTTAAGCCCCCAACACAGTGCCCTTATATCCAGATGAGATATACACAGATGGGTTTATTTAGTTAGTTACTTACTGTCCTTGAAGGTTTTGCAGCTTACTGTGGCCTGTGATTTACTAGGAGTGGTTCAGCTCCATTGTCTCCATCACCTCTGAGCAGCTCCTGCTTCCAATCACTTGGTGGTGCTACAGGAGAACCAGAAGGGACATCTCCAAGCCTGCCCATTGGGAACATATTTTTCCCTCTTTTCTGGAAATGATTATTGAAAAGAATAGTCTGGAAATATGTTTTAGCCAGCCAGGGAGACAACTGACCAAACACTTCACCTATATCCCAGTGCTCCACACCAGCTCTGTGGTTTTTAGCAGCTGTTGGAAAACAAGAGAATAACTCCTTCAAGGTCACAAAGTGCTCAGCACCATCAAAAAACCCCAGATGCCTTTTAAAGTTGAAAGGGCATTATCTTCAGGATTAAAACATGTCATTTACTGCCACCTGTTCTGTAGCAGCAGGAAGGGACATCAACCTGGTTGTGTGATGACACACATTAAACAAGAAGCCATGACATGCTATGAAGATCTTAAAGTTTCAAGATGAAAGAAGTTGGGCAGTAGAAGAAACAAATATCACTATATAAAAGATTTCCATTCAACATGAGCTGCAAGAATGGAGGTCACTACCACAGTTCTGACAGACTTCCGTCAGGAATTCAGCAAAGACTCTTTAGCAGGGACAGCAATCACACACTGCTTTGCATTTGTGTGGCCAGGTTTTGGTAGCAGAGGAGCTACAAGGGGTGGCTTCTGAGAGAAGTTAACAGAAGCTTCCCCCATGTCCGACTGAGCCATTGCCAGCTGAATCCAAGACAGACCTGTCACTGACCAAGGCTGGGCCCATCAGCAACAGCAGTTGCACTTCTGGGGTGATATGTTCAAGAAGGAGGAAGGAGAATATGTGAGAGAAACAGCCCTGCAGACACCAAGGTCAGGGAAGGAGGAGCAGGAGGAGGTGCTCTGGGCGCCAGAGCAGAGATTTCCCTGATGCTGCACAGGGAGGTTCACATTGAAGCAGAGATCCACCTGCCACCCATGGAGGCCCAAGTGGATATCCAAAGGAGACTGTGACCCCATGGGAAGCCCATGCTGGAGCAGGCTCCTGGCAGCATCTGTGGTGCTGTGGAGAGAGAAGCCCACCCTGGAGCAGGTTTGCTGGCAGGACTTGTGACCTCGAGGGAGACCCACACTGGAGCAGGCTGTTCTGGAGGACTGCACCCTGTGGAAGGGACTCACAGGGCAGTTCATAAAGAACTGCAGCCTGCAGGAAGGGCTCACAGAAATTCATGGAGGACTGTATTCCATGGGAGGGACCCCAGGCTAGAGCAGGGAAAGAGTGTGAGGAGCCCTCTCCCTGAGGAGGAAGGAGCAGCAGAGACAACGTGTGATGAACAGACCACAACCCCAGACCCCCATCCCCCTGTGCCACAGCGGGGAAGGAGGTAAAGAGTTTGGGAGTGAATTTGAACCTGGAAGGCAGGGAAGAGTAGGGGAAAGTGTTTTTAAGATTTAGTGTTTAATTCTCATTATCTTACTCTGACTCATCTGGCAATAAATTAAACTAATTTTCCCCTTGATTGGCAATAAACAAAACTAATTTCCCCTAGATTGAGTCTGTTTTGCCTGTGACAGTAATTGGTGCGTGATCTCTCCCTGCCCTTATCATGACCTAGGAGCTTTTTGCTGTATATCCTCTCCCCTGTCCAGGGGAGGAGGGGAGTGATAGAACAGCTCTGGTGGGCATCTGGGTCAGCCCACCACATATAAGTTAATGTAAGTTAAAAGTAAGCACAAATATGGCTCTGGGTACACCAAATTTCCACCAGATCCTGCCAATCACTTAAAGAAAAGCCCTAGGGAAATTCAGATAAACTGAACACTTATAAATGTTTTGTAAATTTTGTGGAGATGAAAATGCAGTTGCATACCCTGCAGTATATAGGAGTATAGGAGAATAAAAAATCATATATATAGGCTATCTCCTATTATCTTGTGTGAGCGTTGGTAGACAGATTTCTATTAAAATGAGGGTGCTTAATTTCTAAGACACTTGTTTTGATACAGGTGTTGTTCAAGCCTTGGATAATCAGAGTGGGAGAAAAATCCTCACAGCAGATTCTTGACATCTTCAGCCTCAAAACAGTGGGATCACTACTCTCAGAAAAGCTGACCAGACAGCTCTGCTAGCAGCCTCCGTGCACTTGGGAGTCAGGATTCCGATTTTAATGGAAACTTGCAATATGCTCTCATCCCCACTAAGGCAAATTTTCCTTGCATGATGCTTTTATGAAGATCAGCAGCTGAAGGAAACAAACGTTGCTCTAAGCTTTGGCAATGGCTAGTCCAAAATCCTTCAGCAGAGAACCAGTCACAAAAAACCAGACAGTAATTCCCTTGTGCTGACATCCACTTCCAGTCCTTGCTGTAGCAGAAATTCACCTTCGCAGTGTTAAACACACTTCCATCTGTAGGCTGCCAAAAACAAGCATTTACTTTGAGCAGAAATGAACAGACTTTCAAGCACAACAGAACTTTTTTTGCTTTTCTGTGTGGGTGCTTCTTTACTTGAAAGAAAGCTGTATGAAAGACAAGGAAAGCATCTTTGATGTGTATGTGCCATTTTAAAATAAAGGCTCCCTCTCACATACTCAGAATTTTACCAAGAAGTAGCAATTACAGGACTATCTGTGACTTCAAACATGAATTCTTTGGATGCTGTTCTTGCCTTGCTTTGTTACATTAACAATTATGTTTCAAGAGTCTGGGATTTTTTCATATTTACAAACTGTAGTTTGGTAATAAATGTGCAATCACAGGATTGCTCACCAAAAGGGAAGTTTGTTTTCTGTCTTGTTCTAACAACTTTCAGCAGGTAGATATTTAACATAAAAAAAATTTCTTCAGTCCTTTTACATGGAGAAAGAGGGTAGACAAGCTGTGAATCTCTGAATGAGGTTTTTGGGTTTGGCTTTCATAAGACCTGATGAAGTGTGCTTATTCCTCCAAAAACTTTACATTTGAAATTTGGAAAAGCTTTCTTCAAGGCATCCAGAAAATTATGCAAGCACCAAGAAATTCTTATCAGGCAAACTACCAGCTGTTATTAGCATTCATGCCTTGATCAAGAAGATGGGAAATTTTGTTCAAATAGCTGGCTACAGTCTAACCACAACTCCAAATCAAGGTGTTTCGAAAAGCTGGGGGCACAGACACTGCTGGGGAATGGGGCTGTGCCAGGTGGTGATCTGCATTAAGGGACAGAACAGGCAAGCTCTGCAAAGCCACAGACAAACATTACAGAAAAGGGCTCAAAGATTGCCTTCTGAGGTGCCCTAAAATGCACATTGGGATAACAACATGCACAAAGGCCAGGACTCTAGAAAAATGTTTCAGTATTGGAATTTAACATGGAAGAAATTTTGCCACTCCTGTGATTCCTTGGGAAGCCCCAGGAGAGGAGACACACAAATACAAATACCTATAAATAAGACTGGAATCCAAAGGTTGCAAAGATCTATAAAGTCACCTCAGCTTTCTTTTATGCACCTTGGTCTGTAAGTTGGACACTACATCTTTCAAAGACTTTTACTGTTACAATAAACACACACAGTTCAGCTGAAAAAAAAAAAGTGGGGGGTGGAACAGGAGGTAATTGAGCATGTCAAAGCCGGGGTTTTTTTCTGACAGAGTTATTTCAAAAATGCTAAGGGTTTCACTGTCTGAAATGTAAAAACAGTTCTGCTTCAATATTTTCTAAAGAAAATTGGTTTTCCCAGAAGGACAGTTTTCATTTAAAAACTCACCTACAATTTCAGAAAAATAAAATATTTAAAACAAACACAAACCCCAAAACCGCGCATTTATACAGCATGATGGAACAACTCACTATATGCTGGTCAAAGCACACTGACTGATTGGAAACATTCTTCTTTTTTTTTTTTTTTTAGAGAGAACTGAAAACATTCCGTGCTGGTTCAACCCAGGAAAAACAAAATATCCTTTATTCACAGCAACAGTCATAACACCTGTGCAAGCCACAGAAATACTATTGTTCTCTTCTTGAGGAAGCTGAGCACAAAATAGTCCAGTGACTTACCCAAGATCACATAAGAAGTCAATATTATTGCACAGAATTATTCCCTTCCCCTTTCCTTGTTAGCAAAAGGTATTAACAGGGCCATCACAAAAAACCCATCATCTCGTCCTGCCAGTCTCTGCAAACAAAATGAAAAAGCCCACATGAAACAGGAGTTGGAGGTAGATCCTATCAGAGCCACACTTACAATTTTTCATTCTGAGTGTAGTTTTTCTGTGGCTGTTAATTTCTTAAAACCGTGCAGGCATTGAGCATATCAGAACATTCAAGAACACTTCACATAAGATGGAAGCCTCCCATGCTTTGGTTTTTCCTTTAGAGAATTCCAAAGCCATATTCTGTCTAAAATACTTCCACCTACATGAGAATTTACACTTGGTTACTTGACGTAAAAACCACCAGTATCAGAGAGAATTACTCTACCCTTCAATGGCAGCTTCCAGGTGATCCTGAAAAACAGTTCTCAGCAGAGCAGGAAGACCAGGGTATTTAGAGCTCCTCGGGATGACTGCATGTGTGCACAGAGAGGAGCTTCAGTGCACAGCTCTGTCTCTCTGCTCTAGTTCACCCTGCAAGTTAAATCTCTGCCCTGCAGGAATACCAGAAAGATATTTACAGAAGGAGGTCTCTGAACTATTTCATCCTATATCTAGGGAAAAGTGGAAATCCTAACACTGTGTGAAACAGTGCTTATACAGTTGATCTGCCATGATCACTGCCTTTGCTGCTAAACAGCAGAGATTTGTTGCTACCCCATGAACCCCAGGTTTGTGGGCACCTGATATACACAAACCCCACCTTAATTCCAAATTTGTGCATCATCTCCCACCCTGAGGTTTTAGCCCCTTCCTGTATTCACACATTCCACTACTACTTCATCAAGAAGGATGAACAAAGGCTACTTTATTTAATCAGATTGAAGGACATCTTTTATTCTCCAGCAAAATGCATGACCATGATGCCTCACAAGTAGTGCGAGTCTTTTAGGTTTACATTTTCAGTTTGAGTGAGTGGAAAATAATAGGTTTAGCTTTTGTAATTCCCTACATACCTCTCAAAAACACTCCAGTTCTATTCTGACCACAGAAGTCCTTGCTTTTCAAATACAGGCATGTGTTAGATAAGCCTGGATAGAAACAGGACTAAAATGAGACCACAACATTCCTTTTTACCTTTGAATCTTGGCACTGAAATATGGGCCTACAGAGATGCCACAAAGCCATTTTGAAAACAGTTTCCGGAGGACAAAGCTAAAATCTGGGCTTCATTGCACTTTGTCCTGCAGATAAAGATTTGTCCTAAAGTGATTACAGATTGCAAAGGAAGCAGACATGCGTTTTGCCTAAATATGCATGAAAAGATGATGGCAGACTGAGAAGCTGATCCTGTTCTTCTAGTGTGCCATGCAGATTAGCACAGAACACTTCGTGCATTTTTACTTACACAAATATTTTGCCTGCCCTATTGAGGTGACCCAAAGTAAGTAAAGGCCACAAAATGTGCTTTTTTTAGTGGGAGAGTGAAAATACCAACATTTGCACTGCCAAAGATTACGAGAAAAAAGAATTCAAACAAAAGGACTCCCACACAACTTCAGTACTGTAGGCACTCCTTTCTAACAAGTGTTCTCATGTGAAGAAGTAGGAGACTGGCCTTTCACATGTCCCAGGAAGTGTGCACAATTCCTGTGTAGTTTAACATCCCAAAGACAGCCACATGTAAGTAAGATGATATTGCACATCCCTGAATACTGTGAAGGACTGCGGTGAAGACCAAGACCCAAATTATTGCTAACAAAGCTACTTCAGGAATGGCAAGCAGCGCTCAGAAGGAGGCTGAGCACCACTGACCATGCCAGCACCTCTGCACAGAGCTGCACCAGGTGTAAAACATCACAGGGGAAAGGCCTGAGGTGAGTAGAACTGCTCAAAATGCTTTGCAAAATGCACAGTGTTATCATGGCCAGAACTCCCTGCAAAGCCATATTTCCGTTTTCTATTTTGCCTGATCTGGGCTGAGCTACTCTACTCTAAACCAAACGCATGTATGCAAGAAGGCTTTAAACAATTTACTTTTTGTTACCAGTAATGAAAAAGTCTAACCCTAAGAACAACCACAAAACGACTTTTTGTTATAGCTCCATCCTAATTATTGCCTGCTTGCTTGTTGTCTGACTCTGTGCAGCAAAGAATATGTAATTCAAGACAGATTTGATGCATGTTTTTAGAATGTTGAAAAATTATCCTCATATGTATCAAAGTCACTTTTTAAAGGCAGCATCCTGTACTATTTCCTGAGAGCTGCTAGGGGTCATCAGTTGTCTGTCAGACCTCCTCTCACACTCAAATGAATTTACTAAAATTCCCATTACAAAATGCAGAAAAGAAGTGCAGCTTCTTCCTGCAATCGTGTTTTGTAAGTATTAAATCTAGATTACACAAAGCAAATTGTCAGCAATAAATTCAATAGAGAATGGTGGTTGTAACAGACTATAGTTGTGTTAGAATAGTAATTTCCTAATTAATTCATAATTGTATACCACAGCTTCTCTTTTTCACTTTTCAGTGTTAAGCAGTAACCCTATCTATCCACACCCATTGCATATCAGTGAAAGAAACCTAAGAGCTACATACTGAATCATATTTACACTTTGAAAAGGTATGGAACACAGTCTGAAGCACACATCTTTTCTCAGGGCCCAGAAACACTGCCAGGTCTAGTTGGTCTGGGTCTAAATTGGTCAAGATTTAGCCATAAATACTAAGCAAAAGATAACACAGGAAAACAACAGACCACCAGCCTATCCTTTTCCAACATTTGATAGTAGCATTTATTTGTTTTGAGACTGCAAGAGTCTTTCTTTTGCTAGAAACAAGCCTTTTTCAGCAAACATGTTAATGGAAAAAAAAAAAATTATGCTATAACTTCATGTGGGAGCTGAAGAACACAAGGCCTGCAGACTCAGGCAAAAAACATTTAATGCTGGAGACCACAGGAATCAGGGACTAAAAAGATGTACTAGACTACAAGAGTCAAATTCCTTGCAGACATGTCACAACAGAGTGTATGACCCACAATTTATCAATATGGAAAAGTTGTCAAAGATTGTGTCACAGCAGGAAACAATGGGGGCAAGGGGGGGTGGGAAGAGAAATAGTTTAAATCATAAGTCAGAAACTGCCAACATTGAACCAAAAGTTGAGAGAGAGATTCCAACTTCAAGGTCTCAAGATGTCCACACATCCAGTTCTAAATCAAAACAAAGGCTCTTAAATGACTCCAAAGTTGTTGAAAAATGTACCACTATTGTCCATGTTACTAGTAAAAATGTGAAGAGCATACTAATACCTTAGAAAAAATTAAAAAATATTTACTAGATAGCATAACAAAAATAATAGACAATAATAGACAATAGGTAGGAAATTAGTTAAATATACTCCACATGGTAACAAGCTGCAATTATACATGGTATATAGAAGAGTATCGACCTGTTCAATAATTTATTAGTCTTTATTGGGCAATGGTTAACTTATACTAATCATTTTATCAATATTTTTTTATATGAAATGTGAATGAAAAATGCTAGTGGCAATCCCAGATATGAGAATAACTCAGTTAACATGCTGACACAAAAATCCAGGGAAGATCTATAAAACAGGCAATTGAACATAAATTCCATAATGTAAGCCTAAGAGTTTTCAAAGCATTAGGATTGGCTAGCAGGGTCAAAAACTAATTTTTTTAAATTAAAATAAAAATATTTGAAGAAGCATCACACCTAAGAAAAAGTTTCAGCAAAACTCAAGATGTAAACAAAAATAATAGATTACAGGAACATCTTCCAGTGATTTAGAAACCAGTTACCAGTTTCCAGTTTAGGAAGAAATAAAACATCGGTCCAACAAACTAAACAAAGAAAATACGTGACCGGGAAAGACAAGGTAACAGAGAGGTGGGGAAATGTGTTAAATTATGAGAGAAGCTAAAGAGGATTAATAGGAAATTTAAGGGGATCTAACAAACCTAGGGCATCTTATATTTGAAAATCAACACAGAAAATTAGTATTAACTTTATCTGAAAGGAAAAAAATTCTTAGTTTCACACATGTATAAGTAGCTACTCCAGTGAAAAATAGAAGAAAACCAAGAACACTGTAGCAATAAAAGGAAAACAATTTTCACAGCTGTATGAAGGTATCTTACTGTTGACACCAGCCTACATGAAACCTTACTACAGTTTCCATTTATGGAATATCAATGACATAGTAACTTTTAAAATTTATTACATTTCTTTACTTCTAACACTAACTTCATTATGATAAACTCCATCTGAAATAAAACATAGCACATAGAGAAAGGGCACAGAAATTATTAGTGGTACTAAAATACTTCCCCAGAATTAGAAATAAGAAACTTTAACACTATCGCACTGAAAGGAACGCTGACAAGAGTTAGCGTAATGGGGAAAAGGATGGGTGCAAACAGGCAATTGACAGTGCTGCCACTGGCTTAGAGTAACATGGCTCCCTTTGCACTGGGTTCAGGGAAATGGAATCTTCACTCCCAATTTTTTCACACACAAGCTCTGGGGTCTGCCCTGCAAACACGAGCAGGTACAGCCACAGTGGGTGAAGCTTTATTCTTCCCTCTTAACCACCAACACTTTCCAACACTTGTGGTTCACTGATGTGATATATGACTGCTGACAATCTTAAATGTATAGTTTTGCGTCTTTATCATTGCATTTTTGGGTTAGTGTTTTATGAGCAAACAGGTTTCTTTCATGTATACCATCTTCCAAAATACCTGAGCACACAGGGATTGACAGAAAGGATGTGGATATCTGTTAATGTAATTATTATCTATTTAGTGAACAGCATAACTTATTAAGAAAATATTTCTCGGCTATTATGCAGAAAATATTTTCTTTTCGTATTATACTATTATTTGAAACAATTCCCAAACTCATTAAGGTACCCTCATGCACAAAAACATTGAGGAATTTCTGAATTAACATGATGCAAGAACCCCAAGACCTGGGTCATAAGCAACATCTTTTACTTTCAAAGTAAGCTTCTATTACTGTGGGCACCGATTCAAGCCTTGCCTTAACAGGCAAGAAATGATGAGTGAGTCAACAGCACAGAATTGCCATGCTGAAAGACAAGGGGAACTGTTCAGTGCAGGTGCAAAATTCCAGGGGCTCGAGGCACATAATGTCAGTTCTCATAAGTAATCATCTTCCAACACTGCTATTATTTCAGGTGCTCATCACTATTTACATGGAAAAGAGTTGTCATTATTTTGTCATCTGGCCACTTCGGAGAACTCCGTTAGGATTTAGATAATGCTTCTAAAAAATTGCATGGATTATTGAATTAAACCAAATTGATTTGTTGGCTTGAGAAAGGGGTGAGAAAAAGAGCCTTATTGCCATTACCCAGTAAGTTTATTACAGATTTCTCACTAAACAAAAATTACATGCTTTGTTTGCATGTTCTGTGACAAACTTGAAACCGCAAGTGTTTACATGTGCTGCACGCATACACTTTGGGGTTTTAATAGCTGGTTGACAAGAGATTAAAGGCAGAAATATGGCATTTTATTAAAGCAAACATATCAGTATGCCTACCATGATAAAATGATCTAGTTTTCTTCAGACACAAAAGTTTCTGTTGAGTGATACCTTTGAAATTCCTTGAGGGCACCCTATTATTCACTTTCCTCAGCAGAGAGCAGCTGCAAATGGTCTCCAATTTTCAAAGAGTATTGCCTGGTCATTCTTTACTGTCAAAATGAAGAAGAGCATAAAAGTTAAGTCAATAAAGTAATATGAAATGCTTAATATAAAAATTCAAGAATGAATGATTAACCATTAAAAACTTACAGTAGCTATTTCAGCCAGGAAAAAAAATTAACATTTCCCTTGAAACCTATTAACACTCCTTGTAAACAATATTCTTTCTTGAAATATATGACCTTTCCTAATGCTCTCCATACACATGGCATTTTTCTTATATCCACTTTACCTTCACTGATATGTAGCTGAATTCCTCGGGAGAGAGTGTTTAGAGCCCCTTCCTCTGATGCTCTGAAAAAAAGTATTCTTTTATTGCATTCCCCTTCACAAATACACCTAACCTTCAGCTTTAGATCTTAAAATCCTTTCCTCATCTGAGAGTCCCATGACCTGTTGTAGCTGTTGACATGCCACCACCATTCCAGCCACAGTCAAGTGCTGAGCATAAAATTGATTACTCACCTGCACCCGTGGTAGCTACATGTATGTACAGCAGGTGAAATTACACTTCCCTGCTGCATGTAGCTGAACAGCACATTTAAAAATCACACAATTATCTCAGTTTCTGAGCCTTGGGTGACTGCTTACACTGAGCACTTCTTGTACAAACTTCTGCACAGGAAATAGGATCCAGTTTTTAGGAAAACAGCAATTCTCTCATTTCTGGGCTTTCTTAGCCACCAATTTTTCCCTACAAGTGCTGAATGTGTGAACTATGTATTGTGCAGGTGACCCTGGGGAAAAACTGACATGGAAAATGCCTGTATTTTGCATCTGAGACTGACAGATGTATTAGTCTAAAACAACCAAAAGACGACTTCAGGAGTACACACATGGCTAGGACCTGAGATTCCACTGGTTCCACAATGACAATGCAAGCCCAAACAATGTTAAGGTAATTTGTAGCATGCTGGGAGCAATTACATCATTAGGAAGCGTTTATGACAAAAATTATTTTAACAAACAATGGTGGAATTAGAAGGTGCACAGCAAAGGTGAGCATCCATGCTGTGTAAAGTCACAGCATTAAGTCCCCAGTAGAAAAAGATGGCAGAGGAAGGGGAGGGTGACTAGCAGGGCTGGCTTCCTGTGGGTCACTCATAGGCAACTGTCACTGGGACTAGGACTTCTCCCTCGATTTCTCCTTCTTACTGGGATTTATGGGAACAGACAAACAGGCCAACATCCTGTGCAAGGCAGCACATCACGGTGACAATGACTACAACAGACTTGTGAATTTCATGTCTACTGGACTCTACATGCAGTGTGTGAGACAAGAAAACACACTTGCGGATCACTCCAGTTATATCATAACCAGATAACATAACCCATAACATGGGACTCCATCTAGACTCAACCCATACCAAAATAATCATGTCTGATTTACATATATCAATAAGGAACTTGAACAACTTCCCTGAAGTGCTGCTCAAATATATCTCTAAATAAACTGAAGATGCATCTACATTCTTCTCTGTACAAGTAAAGGTGGTCAAAGGAATGTCTTCTCACACCAGGTCTGCAGAGGCCAGTGAACTGAAACGAGCTCTGCATTAAAAGGCTAAAGCTAAAATTAAGTAGATCTTTCAAGATCACAATTTACAAAACAGAAAGCCACAAACATTAGTGATCGATATTGCATTTGAAGTCACATTCAAAACAAGGATGGTAAGATCTGCATTGTATCTGGTGAATCCCTTGAGCTAGTGCTGCAGTGTTACAGCATTTACTCTAATAATCTTGGAAATACACACTTTATATATACTCTGATTTCAAACAGAAATAGTACAAACATCTGATATTTAAAACCTCAAAAGATTTTCCACAAAGCTAGGAAAAAATTCAGTGGGGTGCTGAATTTAAAATATGAATTTTAATCAAAATAGTCAATTCAAAGATAGAAAAGTGAGGATTGGTCAGACTGGCTAACACAAGCTTATCGAAAATCTTGTATCTCTGCTTAAGCCAATATACTTTGATAAGTCCCACTGAAATTTATAGCTCTTAGTTTAAAAAAATAAGTTTTAGTTTCTTCATTTTTCTGACAGGAATCTCAGTTTTCATGGTCTGACATCATTAAAAATTGCCACTCCCTACAAAGAATGATTAGGACAACATAGTTTAACACTTCTTGCTGGTTGACCTGAAAAATTTCTTTATCAGCTGGCCTTAGTGAGAGCTACCATGACTGGTTATAGGCTACCAAAATATTTCACACTTCCTGTTGCAGTAAGAAATTAAACTCACCTGTGAAGTAGACACCAAATTAGAGGAAGTGGGATTGGATCATATATACCAGTAAAAGAGGATTTTTTTAAAAAACAGAGGAAATAACTTCACAAAATTTAGTAAAGCTTTAAAGTCAGAGGTCATTGAAACCACTCCACACAGATGGGCACTTGCAAGAGAGGAAGCCCCAAAAGCAAGACACAGGATCTGGTAGGGCAGCAAAATACTCTAATAAAAAGCATGACAGATTTAGCAGTGATGTGTGGTATTGATAAATTACATATAGTCTCAAAATGGAACAGAATAAGTATTAGAGATATGCTAATGAAGTCATATGAAAACTTAAAGACAAACCAGAGAGTGAGGATCAGATACATCGGAATAAAAATAGATGTGGGTGGTGTAGACACGTACATCTGAGCTCACTGTCCAAGGACCCTCTTACATAAAGAGTGGTCATCTAACCATGAAATAGCAGCACAATTCCAGAAAAACCCATCTTGTCATGGCTCTTACTGTAATTTTTTCTGCTTACACCATACAGTAGAAAACAAGTGCTAGCACACAGTTATGACAAAATAAGTGTGCTCAAAAGTTACTTTCATAAGTTTACTTACCTTCTTGAAGATGCGCTAAACACCATCTACACTCAATAAAATGTAAGCTAGAAGTTGATGTTAATCAACCTTTTCTAAAAACTTCTAACTCAGACTTTCTTCTCCCACAGGAAAACTATTGGTCAGGCATGAGTACTCAGGATCATTTTGTTTGTTTGTATTAAACCCATGCCTTTCTCTAGATGAAGATTCTGTGAGTTCTAGCTAAAAACTAAATTACATCCATTCAAACATATTATTGGCGTCCATTTTGTGCTCGTGAGTTTAATTCCTACAGGTCATTTTCCTTATAAAGGAACATTAAAGAAATAAGATGATGAAAAATGTTAAAGGTCTGCTGTGGCATATTTGATATGATTTCCTGTGATAAGCACCAGAAACCTTCTACACTTGAACTATGTTCCACTGCCAATCAGGCCATGCGCATCAGTGAAAACTGCAGCACTCATTTGACTGTTGTCTATAACAAAATGGAGTTGTCACAGAACAACTTCAGAGCATTTATTATTATATTATTAAGCATTTACTGCAAGCAAAATACACTCCCTGGTGCACTCTCTATATAGTTACTACTGTTTGGGAGGTGACCACTACCAACAGTGGTAAGAGTATGAGCAGCTCCAGCATGTTTGGGCATTCTACTTCACTCTTTTTGATGACACATTTTTATATTGCTTTTCCTCAATAGACAATTCTAAAAGCCACAAATCTCAGAACACTGAATGAACTTTTCTCAGTTTTAAACCAATCTCATGGTTTTGGAGGATATGGTTTGACATGTGAATTCAGCAAGTGTAGCACCAGCAGGGACATGGCACTGCAGCAGATGCTAGAGACATCAAGGCAGCCCTGCATAACTAATAGAAGAAGACCCTACAATAATTTTTTAGGAACTTAGTAAAATTCTCCTAAACCATTTTTGTAGTTGAGACAGTACAGTTCAATCTTGATAAGTGCCATTTTAGCTTGTCTTCCTCTATGCATTCATTTATGATTTATATTCTTTGCCTCTGCAATGAATTATGGGGCTCAGTTCAGGAAGAACATGATTGCATTCAATGGAACATCACTGTTCTAACATACACTTGAGATGAGAAACAAATCTCTAAGACACAGAATACACCAGATCCTGAATCACACTAACCTTAAGCACAGCCTATTGCATTCCATTTTTATTGTATCTCCCCACCAAAGCAATGGCACTCATAATGTGAGAGAGCTTCTAAAGAATAAAATAGTCTGAGGAGGAGGCACAATTCTACATGGCGACATTTTATTCTAAGCTTTCTTCAATCAGCCTCATAAAGTATAGGAGAAACTGTTTCTTTCCCATGAATATTCAGTTCACAGCCTTTTGTAGAAAATCATTGAGAGCTGTCCTGATAGAGGGTGATATCTTGATCTCACATTGACACATTACATTGCATCCCATCTTCTCGAATCATAAATGAAAAGAGTGGCTGCATTCCACAGTTTCTGAATTCTTTCAAGACAGCTCAGCAATCTATGAGTGAAAGGTAGGATAAATTATTACAGGAGACTTCTCAGCATGGCTGTTCTAAATCAAATGCTGTCAAATAATTTTTAACTTTGATCTGCACTCAATCTCTGAGCTCTTTGCTGACCTATAGCAGAGACTCTCCTTGATTTCCACTCCTTTCTTTTTCAGTCTCTCTGCTCATAAACTTTTATTTTCCCTTTTTTATCATGTTTGTATAGAAATATATAAAAAAACCTCTAGATCCAATGGCTTGGTGACTTTTATATTATAGTTGCTTGAAAAAAACCCACCAACCTAGTAAGTGTGGTAGGAACCTAAAAAGAAATGAGAAAAAGTCAGGAAGTTAAATAATCTTGCAAGAAGGAAAAATATGATGTTTTGGGCTGAAAAAGTATTCTCCCTAAGGTGTTTTATGGTTATAAGAGGCACATCACACAAACTCCATATCTGATGGCTCCTACAATATATTTTATAGGAATAATGACTATAACTTAAAAAGCTGGACAGAGAGGTGACTTGGGCAGGCAGGAAAACAATAATAATAATAAAAAAAGGAATAGTAATGTTAATGAAGATAAATAAATGAGAGTAAAAGGGGAAACAATATAGACACAGAGTAAGACAAAATGGAAAGGAAAATATGTGGATTAAGAAATAGCATAGTAAAATTAAACAAATTAATCCACAGTAAATGCTGACAGCATTGATTGTGATTGCCACTGCAATGGTGCCTAGAGACTCCAGTGCAGGGTCCCTTTGCATTGTGCACTGCGTTGCACTGTATGGGCAAACTCCAGACATGAAAGACACTCAGCTGTCTTTCCAGGGTGTAATAGATGAATATGTGGACAAACAGAGATAAAGAGAGAGAACACAAGGTAACAGTAGGTCAAGACACCATCAGTCTGAGATTCCACACTCTTCTATTTACTTTGAGGAGAAGTATGGAGCCTAGTCCATATGCCCTGAACAGAGCTACTGTTCAGCTTGGCACTCTTTATACCTGAGCAGCTTCACACATGAGCTGAGACCCGGATAAAGCAAATGTACTTAACTCCCTTACCAGGCCCTAAACACCTCCTTTTCAACACCTGGGTTTTCAACTGCTTCATCTGTGATAGCAGAGCACAGTCACTGCTATGCAGTGACCCTTGATTGACTAAAGCTGTGACAATTTATTAGTTTGGGGCATGGCCTCTTACTTCTCCAATTCTCAGAAAGTGCAATGTAAAACCTCAGAACTAAAATGGCTCTCTGTTTTGCACTACAGCACATAGAACATACAAGCAAGAATTTGTCCAGCCTCCTTGAAAATCTTCACTGGCAAAGACTACATAACCTGTCATTCCAGGGATTAACTCAGTTACAGCTAGAAAGTCCCTCCTAACATCAGTCATTTATGTTGATAAATAACAAACTGCTTCCTGTCGTGAATTTGCTGGACCTGGAGATGTGTCCTTGATACATCAGAAAACTGTTTTGTGTCTCTGCAAATTTCTTTTTTCCTGGAAAACAAGAGAAACACCATCTTTTAAAAGGCTTTCCTTGGTAAGCTGTACATCATGAGCCTTTTTTTGTGTGTGCTACCTGTTAGCCTTCTCTTGAACATTCCACAGCCTGTCCATATTTATTCCTAAAATGTAACTCCCAGAATGTAATGCACCAAAAGCTATTTCAGTTGCTGGACAAAGATGATACAGGTGTCTGATTTATATTTAGTAATATTAAAGTATGTTATAGAAGTTCATACTTGATACTAAACACAGGCATGAACCATCCCAATTAAATTCTGCTTAAATGCCAACACAACTACAGTTTCCACAATAACACCTCACTCTGCTACTGAAACCATGTTTCAAATTCTCATTGCTCACTTCTCTTAATACCAGTTTAACTCTATTGTGAAGTTACAGGGAATTTGTGGGATGGGCAGAGTTGGCAACTCTAATTCCTTGCTAGCAAACCATCACAGATGAGAGCCATGAAGAAGGGGGAAGAGCTACTGTTTTACATTAAAGAGGGTAGCCAGGCACAGATACACCCTCATAGCTTGACTGAAAAGTTGCTTAAAAGAAAAGGGACAGAATGTGGCAGTTGGGTTGTCTTCAATTGCCAGTGCATAATGAGAAAATACTGTGAACTCTACCTCTAAGAATTGCTCACACCCTTTTGTCACCAAGCATCCTGAGACTCCAGCCAGCAAAGACAGAAATCTGTAGCAAGTGTTTTCATAGTCCAGACTTGCTTTCCTTTCACAGTTTTCATCCCTTCCCACTTGCCCCAGGAAAGTTACAGCTACTGTTAAAGCAATGAAGATACCATTGCTCAGCTTTGCGCTGTTTAAACCTGAGCAGCTACTGGAGTTCATATTTTGTTTTCCATATTTCTCCTCTTATGCATTCAAATTCAAATTGACAAATGCCTTTGTATATAATTTTAAACCCTCCCCATCTCTAATGCATCAGTATCTTGTTACATTGCCTTTGATTTCATTGTTTGCAATGCTACTATCAGCAGCATGGAATTGCCAAGGCACTAAGCAGCCCAATTTTTCTTTAATTTCTCAGAAAATTGACAGCTTTATGAACTGTCTCTTTACCTATGCCCCATAAACATGTCAGGCTGTGGAAAACCATTCTAATTAAATCCCGAGGGATTGCAATGGAAGATTATAGCTTCTTGGCAGGTTATTAAAAAACAGTTGTTCATATATACACAAATATCTGTACTAGAAGCTAGCATTTGACAGAACAGCCAAGGAATTAACCCCACTGGCAACTCCAAATGACACTCACCAAAAAAAAACCCAAAACAACAAAAACAGAAACCACCACCACCAAAAAAAACAACAAACCACCGAAAACTAAAACCAACACTAACCCATAAACCACCAGCAAGAAACCCAAGCCAAACAAAAAAGCTAAGGAAAAACAACAAAGTTAATTAAAATGGGAGTGGGCAGGGACAAGTGGGGGAGGTGCCCTTGTATTTGATTCCTTTCCAAAAGCTGGTAATTCAAACTGTCATCTGGAATCATCACCTTTCATCCTTGATTACCAGCACCTGATATAAAAGAAAGCAGAAAAATTCTCGTGAGGTCTATAGACATGGCCCTGCTAACTACATAGCCTTGAAGTAAATATATTAGAGTGGATAGATAACACGAATCATTTGATTCAGCATAATATTCCTTCTGTCTGCTCTGATCATCCAAGGGAACACATAAGAACTTCTGATAGCAAAATGTTTGTCAGAGGTCAGTATGTGTCCTTCCCAACAACTTCCTCAAACAACCTTGCCTTTGAGAGTAACTCTTGCTGCCCCTGCCCTTGCACCTGAAAGAAGTTGACCAACCACTCATCTCAGCAACAGATATTCAGGATTTAGATACCGAGGAATTTCTGGGAGACTGTGCAGCAATTTGAGGTTGTAACCTGCGTCTGACTTTTCACAAATGAACAGTTCACAATGTGAAAGCAACTTCCAAAATGTTATTTTGTTGAGAGAGCGTCTTAAGCAGCAGTTGCAACAGGCAACTTTTGTCTCTCCCCTAGGGCCTGTCATCTTCAGTGAGAGCAGCCTTGTTACCTGAGAGGAGAAGGGCAAAGGGAACAAATTACGTGTTAATGCACCAAATACAGCTGATGAAGAAACAAGTATAGTATCACTGAGCCAGCTGTGTAATGGGTTTTGCAACTAACCGAACTTCTGAGGAGTTATAGATGATTTTAGTATTTATTTTTTGAAACATGTTTCGGTGTTACCAAATATAATATGTCATGCAAATGTTTAGTACATCACTGCTTAGATTTGCTGGTGTTCTACATTTATGTGAATAGAATTTCAATCAACACCAAGCATGAGAAATATCCAAGACTTAAAATCTGAAAATACTGATGCACAAAGATGAACTGATTTCATGGTCTCTGATATGACAGAGAATCACACTTAGAGGACTCCAAGTGTTTACTGAAGAAAACTGCATTAGTTGCACTTTACATAAAAGGAGCTTTAAAAGAAATACCTGCTACTCTGACAATACATGTGTGAAACACCAAAAAAGCCGAGTATCAAACTGAAAGCAAGATGAATAAAGAACAAACACAGAGGTACCTGAGTATAGCACCAGATTGACTCAAGCTTCCAAATTCAGAATTAAATATATCTGGTATCATCTTTTCATGTGCACTGATAAATTGAAAACGATGCTCCAGCATCAGTTACCCAAAAATCACATTGCTACCAATGAGAGTGAAGAATCAAGTAAAGATAAGAATTAAAAGTTACATTTTAGAAGTACATTGGACCTGACGGATGATTTTTCCCCCTGCCAATTACTTGATTTATTTGTTCATATAAAATATATAAGATATACCACAACTTGTCTATTACTTGGCTAGGAAATGATCCAGTGATTAAAAAAATATATGAAAGCTTCTCCACTGTTCACACAATACATTAAAGCTAGGGATGGCTACTGGCTACATTCATGCCTTATGTGACTATTAGGGGTTTATTGTTCTGCTTCTATGAGGAAATGTATTAACAGATAATGGCAAGTAAAACAAACATTGGAATTTGAACCCTGATAAGGTTTTTTGGATAGGTGAATTTATACTTTAAATCACCTCACAGCTTTCAACAAAGTGCCAGTCTTCCTGTAATTGGTTTAATTTTAAAAGGTGATTACTTTCTTACTCTCATTGGAAAAATATGACAGATTATCTGTTTGGTTGTAAGCAAGAACACCTTCTAAATGAGGGACATTTTCCTCCACAAATTAATACATTTAATTTTGAAAGATATTCTGTCAACCTACAGGTTTCTTTCATGGTTGGTTTCGTCATGCTCAGAAACTTTCATGTTAAAAATGTACTAATCAAACTATTTGAAGAGAGAAAAACCAAGACAGAAACCATGCTTGCTATTCATTAAAAAAAAAAAAACAAAGAAAAAACTGTCTTTCTACTGACACAAGTCTATTTTATTCAAGATCAAATGGAGATTGTAGCTCTTCAGATAAATTATGTCATTTTTATTCTACTCACAGTTAAGTGGTAAAAGTTTGTAGCTACAGTAAAATGTTGAAAGTGTATACTGAACAAGAAAATACAGAGGTAGGCAGGTGCCAGAAAAGGATCATGGTTACATTAAGTCACACAGCAGGGAGGTCACGGGATGAAACCCCAAGGGAGGAAGTACCACTCACAAAGGTAAGTCCTCACCCTTCCCCTCCTGAAACAATGCCAGAATCAGACACCTGAACCTGTTATCCTGGTGTAGCATCTCAGGTCTTCCTGTGAACAAATCAGCTACCAATTCACTGTTTAGAATACGATGTTACTTGGAAGGTACCTAATTTATATCTTCACACACTATGACAAAAGAAGACTGCAGTCTTCTGAGAAAAAAAAAAAGAGAAACAGTAAAACAAAAATATCCAGTATTACATTCTCACTTCCTCATTTTATATTCACAAATTGGAAAGGGGTGGAATATTTGACTTTGGAGTCACTGCACATAACAACAAGAGCAGTGACTGTATCTACTGCAGTATCCCTTCTTTGTCAGGGGAGAAAAAATAAATTCTTCAAAATGAAGCCACTTAGATCTGAGTTCTATAAAAACACCCATCTTTCTCCAAAACTTAGAGTTAACTGTGATAAATCTGGCTTCTTTGCTTTCTAATAGCTAGGTTTTGTTTACTGGAAGCGGGGGGGGGAAGTGATTTTGATTTATATTCCTGCAATCACAGGATGGGGAAAAAAGTCTTCAACCACAACCCCCAGTTCTCAAAATGAATCATTTGCTGGTTATAGTTGAGTGGAGACTGAACTGATCTACCACATTAAAAAAAAAAAAAAAGAAAAATATTACTTTTCAGAAAAATGTTTACCAAAAATGCATGATAAACTCATTTTTCTTGCTCTCCATTATAGAAGAGGAAAGAAAACAAAAATGAGGAAGATATAATATTAAGTATGAAATAATCCAGCATTCTGCCATGTTCTATATCCAACCATTGCCCAATCCCAGTGAAAGTTTAATGTTTAAGAGTTAAGTCAGAACTTTTTTGGAGACACCAAGGCAACAGAGTGGCATGAAACCTTGAGCAGCATACTTGGTTGATTTGTAAAAAAATACAGACTTCTTGAATACTTAGGTGCACCTGCATTATGTGGTTGTCAGTGTGCCCCTGACAATAATATTAACAGGAAAGTATAATTTAAGATGGAGAAAAGGTCTTTGAAGCACAGAAGTGATCCTTAATTTTACCGAAGGTGAATGCAGAACCAGAGATAAAGTCAGAATTACTTTAGACTTTTTTTGGCTGTAACACATCTAGCATTTATAATTAATACTATTATTAATTAATAATTATGACTGGTTCTCTGACAACTCTAAAATCAGGTTCAATTCTTCCTAAAGAGCAGTAGTGGCTGAACCTCTCCATGTTCAATGAAGAAGACTAGGGAAGTTAAGTTAGCCTTTGCCAGAGGCTAGGACTGTGAACACGAACAGTTCTTTTCCCTCTTTAATATTCATTTATACAAGTCAGATTCTGATCCCATTTATAATAACATAAATCTAGAATGACTCCCTTGCAGTCACTGGAGTGAGTTCAGATTTACTGCAGACTCTGTAAATAAGAACAGAATTTAGCCCATACACATTTAATTATCTTGTCTAACAGATTATATCTCTTGATGAAAGAAAAAAAAGAAAAACAACCAAATTGCCTCAGACTTGGGAATGAGCACTAAAAAAGTAGCACTGAGCAGCTCCTGCACCAGCAGGAAGGTCCCCAGGAAAGGTAGGTAAGTACAACCTAAGGGACAAACCTATTTCTTTATGTTTTTCTGAAGATCTTAAATTCTGTCAAAAGTATATTCAGCTCTGATAAATCGTAAATATACTGTAGACTTGCTCCATTTCCTAGGTGTGTTGCTGATTGTTAGTAATTTACACTCAAGATATAGCAACGATTTGCCATTGGCTTGGGGGAAATTGTTTTGCTGCCTATGATTTATAGCTATGATTTGCCTAAGAGTTTTATGAGGCAGTTTTTCCTGAATATGCCCTCAGTGAAAGGCCCCCAAACAGAGGCAGCTTACAGAGACCCTCAGACAGTATCTTATTTCTCCTTCACCCAAATAACAGGAGACTGTTGAAATTTTGTATTACTTTCACCCTTCTTTCTCTTGCTCCAAAAAAGTAAAAAATAAAAGCACACCATGAGGCAAGGCAATATTGACACTATACTGACTGAGTGCTAGGTTTTCATGGATTTCATTATATGTAGCACATAGAGGACATGCCTATCTTGGCATGATATATCACAGCATTCTCAGTGACAGTGACATATCAGTTAATCTGGGCAAGGTAAAACACATTATGATACAAGTGATACCTGGTTACATCTGCATCTTGTGGGAAGGAACCCAGAACTTACAAAGCAGGAAGGTCTGATGACTGGGGGAAAGTGCCAAAATCTCATTTCTGAATACTTGAAGCAACTGTTAAGAAGGGTCCATTTACCTTGTCAGAAATATGCCCAAGAGGATGTTCTGTGGACTGTTACTGCTGAGTACCTGACTAGGGAATACCATCTCATCAGTCATGTTTTGAACCTAACTCATCAGAGGGCTCAGAACAGCTCTCATTATTTTGTCAGTTTCCCATAAACTACTTCCCTCCCTTTTTCTTCTGTGGCAGATATCTTCCCCAACTGTTATAACCAGTTTTTGAAAATATAAATGGTCAAAAATTTTTCTGGATATTCACAGATGTTCTATATTTTATTTAATTAGCAGATTCCCTTATGCTATTGATTACTTTTTATTATGGTTGCATTAGAACTTCTGAAATAATGGGATCCCATTATTGTGCTGGAACTTGGAAAACACAGAACAGACTAATTCATTATAGCTTAGACGTAGTTGCATGTTAAACTTCCCAAGGTCAGCACCAGAAATGCTGAAACCAACCTAGCAGTTGTTTATTCCATTTCAACACTTAAGCGGATTTAGACATTACAAGTCATTTGTTCCAAAATTATTTGTCCAGATCCCTGTCTTGCATGTATGTTCTCAAAATATTCCATAGTGACTAGTGACACTCAGTGGCTCATTATAATAATTTCCAGTAACCCCAATAGTCACATTATAAAGGTCAGATGATGTCTAAGTGTGTCACATTGGAGTGCCAAAACCTAAAGTACTTAAAATCAGCACTGTAAGCAAGAGGATCACTACACACTGGGTGTTTCTCTTGTTTTGTTAGGACATAGGCTACACACATAAATCCACCAGGTTGCAGATAAAATGTCATGCATGTTTATTGGCAGAAAAGGGGAATCATAAGGATATTATTTCTTAAGCAGTATCTCAAATATGTATTTGGCATCCTACTTTTCTCAACACTACCATTCTGCTTTGTAACTTGAGGCAAGTCATTCATCCTCCTTTGATCCATGTCAGCCTCGCCCAGTCAGGTAGGAAGCTGGCTGGAAAGGATTCATCATTTTCCATGTGGATCCAGAGAGAAGAGATATGCTCAGCTGACACCAAGAATTCTGGCATGGCAAATGGATAACAAATTTTAAGGCATGATTGAACCTCCAGAGAAATCACTGATAAACCTCTCAGTTACTGCAGAGGGTTTTGGATGAGGTCCATCCTCAGTGCCTCATCTTGAGAACCTGACAGGAAACCTGCTTAGAGAGAAACCCACTATGGGAGCCAAAACCAGAAGGGAAATGTTCCTCCCCATTCAACTCTCCTCCTCTGTACTTGAGCATTCATCTTCCACCACTCTGCAGCCCATCTTTTCAGACATTATTTTCAGGAATTATCTGGTCTAAAAGAGGTGAATGTGGCAAGCAAAGAACCAAATACCAAACATGTTTATTCTCTGACAGACTCAGAAGACTTAATTGTACAGAAACCACTCTTCTCTTCTGTCTGGACAGCCCCAAGTGCACCAGGCCAAACCCTCCAGACCCACTTAGTCTTATCTTGCTGTTTTATGGGCAGCAGCATGGACCTGAAACACCCAGCAGAGAAGGATGCATTTACCTAACTCAGATGTGATGTGCTGCCTAAACAGCCATTCCCCAAAACCTCAGGAGAGAAGTCACATGCTGAACCGTGCACCATCCTACATTAACTACTCAGCACCTTCCCAGAGTTTTGCTTTAGTTTCTACTTGAAATTCAGATTTCAAGTTTAAACAGTAGGAATGTTGATTTATATACTAAACACAAATTTCTATAACTTCAACATTACTAAGTCTTTGATCACATATCATTCCCTTAAACTCCTAAATATAAAAACTTTGGAGGCTGAAAATGTGGCTGAAAACTCTTCTCTTATTACTGAGTTAACAGAAGCCATTGTGAACTGTGTCTAAAGCCCATCTTTCCACCTTGATCTTAGCAGCTGAACAGCAGAGCTCTGACGGCTAGCAGAGCTCTGTGGTAACATAGCATTCAAAAGACCACTGGACACTCATTTTGTTACTATTCAATTAAATTACTTGCTTTTATTCACTTCTTGCCATGAAGTCTAGGGGAAATTAGACACCTAACACTTGTCAGTAATGCAGCTTGTACCGTGCAAAAACAAAACAAACAAAAATCTCTTCTCATGACCACAGAAAATACAGGAGAAAAGAGGAAGATGGACCATTCTGCAGCAGTTCCCCAGAGCATGAACAAGGGCGATAGCTCAAGTCCACATTGCGAATACTGACTTTTCTTTTAAGAGCTTTGGCAAGGTACACCACAGAAAGTTGCTGCACTTGCTTAGCTGAGGATTCCCACAAAGTAGAAAAGGTAAGTGTTGTATCTGCCAGAAAAATCTTAGGGTGTAGATTCAAAAGGATCAAAGCAGGTTAGGTTTAGGAATACCTGTGAATGCCAATGTTCTCTGCTACTGCAGATGAATGAAAAAGAGGGACAAATTTATGCTGACACTTCATATAGGTTCAGAAATTTGGCTTATTTTGTATATGTGCATCATTCATTTGAATAAGTCCTATTTACATCAACTGTTTAAGGAACTGCCCTAATCCTACTAGTGTTATTACTATGTTATTAGAGAATAAGAATTTATTTTTTATCAATCCTACTAGTGTTATTACTATGTTATTAGAGAATACAAATTTATTTTTTATCATGTCATCTCAATAGTATAAAAAGTATACTCCCAATTATAACTTAAATCCTGTTTCTAAAAATATTTGCATAAATAGCAGTTTGACAAATCATGTGTAAACAAAGAGCTGTTGGTCCCATCAAGATACAAAGTGCCACATGCCTGGGTTAATCCACATGCTTATAGCCCCAAAAAAAACCCAGAGATGAAACTATGATCTAATAAATATTGCTGCTATCAGCTCTGAATATCAATTACATATATTTCCCTTTAAATAATTTATAATCAGTGGTAAACCACAAGTCACCTCCAGCTACCATCCATAAAGTATAGTTTTCTACACTAGGTATGCAATGAATTCATTTTGAAGCATGTCTGAACTTTTTTGTCATGAGCATCAGACTGAATGTCTGTAATAAAAATGACAGGTAAATAAGAATAAATGGTTTAATGTTAGCAAGAAATAGGGCTCTGCTGTTTCACCTCTGATGACAGAATCACAAGTTTAGCTCTCCCCTGAAGTTAAATGCAATGTTCTCCCGCATCAAACCTTTAACACCTCTTTTTTTTTTTCCAAGATTGCAGCAGCCCAAATGTAATTTGAGCGAATTCACGAAACGCACTTTGTAAACAGATATTTATTGCCTGCAAGATAAATAGTCAAAATACATCAGATTTATTGATGCCTTGGGAATACAGTATTATGGCAGTTTAGAATGGAACTGTGAGCAAAAATCACTGCAGGAACTGACTGTGGATCAGTCTGTGCAGAGAGTGGGAAAAGCAAAAACACAGGAAATATACAGGAGACATAATGTTTAGGATAACATGACTAAACCAAATGCACAGCAGTTTTTGCAGTGAACATGTTCAACAGGAACATGCACATTAAGTGTCTAGTTTTTGGTTTTTTTTTTTTAAGAAGCATTTTATACTCTTAAGGGAGAAAGACTTTTGCAAAGAGGAGGGGAATAATCCATTCTACTTGTGCACTTTGACAGGGTAAGTAGTAACATACTTATATTTCAGCAAGTGAGATTTACGCAACAGTGAAAACTTTCTAATAGTAGGAACAGTTAAGCCTTAAAATAGACTGCCTAGAGTGATTGTGGAATCTCGGAGGTTTTCATCAGGATATTAGACAAATAGCTGTCAAAACAATACAGATAAGGTTGACTCTGCTTCTCAATACTTCTCAGACTTTTTTTCCATTATTCTATGAAACATTTACAGATCGCTTTTTAAAGTCATCAATAACTGTATTTTACATTTAAAATAACATATGAAAATTCTAATGCTGCAGAATGAGAACAATGTGGATTTCACTAATTTTCTTTTATATATTTTTAACTGCCTCTGAGGTCACACAAGAAGTAGTAATCTTATTGATTATACTACATAACACTGAAGTGCAGAAGGCTCTAACATGTGAGTTGTGAAGCAGGTAACCTGTGTGTCCTAATACCACAGGGCTGATACAATGACCAAGTATTTTTGATATTAAGAGGTCTGTGACACTCCTAGCAGTGAAGGAGTGATATGCTGCTGTGTGAGTTTGATCTCATCACTGATACAAGACTTTAGAAGAGCATGTGAGCTATATTTGGCCATGCATATATATATTTATATATATACACGTTGTACACATGTGCAGAAAGCACACTATAGCAAGACTGTAGAAATTCTTATTCACTCATCGCACTTATAACACTCCTGACATCAGGAACTGTCCTCTCCCTGACCTATCCAGTTCATAAAAAAGCCTGCCTCAGACTTCCTTGATTCTTCCAATTCAGGATGTAAATATACATTTATTTGTTGTTCATTTATCTACTACTTTACTTTTAAAATATGCTTTAAACATTGGTCTATGTACCTTAATAATATCATGTACAAATGTTCATTTCAAACTAGGTGTGTCCTCTCTATTCCTAGGTTGCAAAGACCTCTTATTTTAACCTCTTATTTTAACACCCAAATAAACATTTACCTAGGTCCCATGGGAATTTATTACAGGTAGTTAGGTTGCCAGTGCTTCTGAAAATGTCTGAGGTTTTTCCATAACTATGTACAATATTCCCTAACCCATTTTAATTTTTTTTCCTGAGTTTCCTGGAGCATGGTGTCTCCTTTTGTAAATTTTAGAGGGATTAGGTACATTTTGTATCTTATGGAGCATCAACTAAACCTCAGTGCCTAAGAAGCAATCCTTACCAGTTACACTCAACCCCCCTTCATTTGGGCCAACAAACACGACGTGGAAGAAGTATCTGTCCTGGAGTGCCATTATGAAGCCACTTTTTTCCTTAACTGTTTCCTTAATGCCCAGGGCTACTGCGCCTTTCAGATGAACCCGGGGGGCGGGGCCGGAGCCAGTGTCGGTTCAATGGAACCGGCACCTGCAGGAGTCGGGAAAAACGGCTCGGTCCAAGGGCCCGGGAGAGACAGGGGATGAAGAGACCGCGGCACTGCTTTCTGCCCTGCTCTTCCTTGAGGGCTTGGAAAAAGGGTTCTGTTTGTTTTTTTTTCTCCCCCCGGTCTCCCTCTCTCCCTTCCCGCCTCTCCAGCCCGGGGAGTCTGAGGAGTGGCCCTGGCGCCATCTCGGGAAACCGGGTATCAGCTCCTTGCAGGCACCCTTTTCCTTTTCCCCTCTTTGCTTTTTCCAGTTGTACTTTGTGTTAACAAATAGTTTAGGTTTTTTGTGTTAATAAATCATGGGTTTTTTGTCACTTTCACCTGTTGCAGTTAATTTGTTTCATTGCAGAGGGAAGAGGGGAAACCCTTTCTTCCTTTTGGGAGGAGGTACCCTATCCCAGAGCGCCTCCTCCTGAAAACTTTGTCTCTAAAACCGAGACAGTATCTTAACAGCATGATTGAGCCAGTGTGAGCTCGAGCTGGTTGGTACCATTTTTGTAAAAGTTGTTCTACCCTGCTCACCACTAAGCTCTCTGTCTTCTCACCAGCTATTCCTTTATTTGAAATTTTTACATGACAGTAGGAGCTGGAAAACTCTCGTATTGCATTTTGGAAGTACACTCTACACACAAAATAAATTTGTGATGAAGAGAAGAGTCAGTTCAGCACTAACAATATTGAACTATTGTTTACTGCACACAACAGGGAGACATGAAGGGAGCATGCACAGCCTAACTTTGGGCAGCAGTCAGCCAGGCCAGCTGTCAGCAGAGAGAAATCATTCCCTTCACTGGACCACAAAGCAGCTCCTGCCCAAGATGCTTTGAACTGTCCTCTGGGGTAATACATCTTTTTCTACCAACTAGAGAGGAACCCAGGGCTAACGAACGAATAGTTTACTACCTCAGTACACCACATAATGGAACTAATTTTTATTCAGATTTTACAACAGGTTCGAGGTGAAAAGTTATCAACAGCCATGGCTTCCTAGAAGACATTTCCTTCTCTTTCTTCTGCTTGACTCTGAAAATCATTTCCGCTCTTGTAACACCTGATGTGTGCAGGCTCCCCAGGACAAACAAACCCATGTGTAAGCAGACTATTTATTTTGAATTAGAGAAAAACTTCCTTGAGTCATTCCTCATAAACCAAACAGGTGACATTAAAGGAAACAGCGGATTATCTCCTTTAGTTTAAAAAGGGTAATGAACAAGTGCCAAATAAATTTTCACTGATAATACAAACTGATTTGAAACAGGCTGGCTGCACTCTGACCTGCAGTGGTAGGCTGGTTGGTGTTCACTGCTGTGTATTTAAATTATGGACCATCTCCTAATGCCTAGAAGCTGGTATTCATGGGAAAAATATCTATGCCTATTTCATATCTATATATACTTAAGAATCTTTTAATGAGAAGCAATTCAGAGAGGCTTGTATCCACACGAGTCATTTAGAGAACTCCCCCAATGCCTTCTGCAGCTAAGGACTTCTGACCCACCCTGTCAAGTGCTCACCCTGCTGAGGTAATCTCTGCAGCCCTTCAGCATTGCCTCAGCCAACAGCCCTTCCTGTGCACCTGGAAGGTGCTTTCCACCCATGAGTGAAAGCTGACTTACATCACCCAGCTTTCCACAGCCAGCTTGACAAGCTCCCCGAACTGGCTCAGCACTGGAGCTCAGAGATTCAGAGCAGCAGCACAACTTTTGAGTAACCAAACCAAAAGCCAGGCAGTCTAAAGATAGCCTTACAATGTCCCCCAGCTTATATATTTATTTATTTATTTATTCATATTTATATATGATGCAAGCCATCAGAAAATGGGGATTTACAAGTGATTTTTTTTTTACAATTTTAGTTTAAAATGAACAAACAAAAGTAAGAGTCTGCAAATCCATTAGCGTAAAACAATAATGTTGCCAGACAGCCCATCCAGCTCGAAACTGACCTCCCACTGTTGTTTGGGGTTTTGTTTTTTTTTAAAGACTTAAGACTCAACCCTCGACCTTTCTTCCAGATATCTTTAAAGATATCAGTAAAGATAGAACAGAGTAAAGTTTGGAATGTAAACTGAAAAATAAATTAATGAATAAAAATATTTAAATCATGGTTCATCTACCACTCAAGTCCTGACCTGGCTAGCCAGAGCAACTGCCCAGGTATTCCAATATAGGGGAAAATCCCCTTGTGCATAAGAAGTCCCATCGAAGACAAAATTTTGAAGATGGACCCTGTGATTTAAGGGAAGTGGAGACAGAAATTTAATTTTTAAATTATTTCTAGTTTCTCTCTTCACAATATCCCTTTGAGACCCTTTTGTTTGCTTCAGTGTCATTCACAATGAGGTGGAACCAGAACAGGAAGCTGAAATGCCAAATGACTGGAAGAAAAACTGTGCTTGTGGTACTCCTGACCACACCAAATGCAAAGAGCACAAAGAGCTCATTTTCTTAAATCTCAAAACCCATTTCCACCCCAAAGAGCTATAGAAAAGCCTCAGATGAACATCCAAATTTCATTGCTTATGCCAACTGAACACTTCACAGGTTTTTGGAGACTAGCCCATCACTAAAAAGGAGTAAGAAAAGCTTTCCATAACCAGAATCCAAGAAGTTTTGTCTCCTTCATGGCCGTGATCAAATACCTTTTTTTTTCCCTTCTTATTTTCAGATTTCATCCAGCAGACAGAAAAACAGATAAGCACACTGTATGATTCAGGTAAGTTTTCTTTTTAGAATTTACAGATTAACATAAAAACAAAACCAAATTATAAGTGCAGCCCAAACAAGTTGCACAAACAGCCACCCAACTCTATCGGTCAAATTCCATTCCTGCAACAATTTTACCCAAAACAGATGTATAACAAACCTCACAAAAACATTCGAGTCCCGATTTTGGCTGCTGGTTAAGAACTTCCTGTGCAGTCTATTCCTGTCAAGCACACAAGTAAGATACTCTAGACAAAAAAAAAAAGTGACCCTCAGAAGCATGCATGCAAAACTTATTAACTGACTCTAATTCTCTAAGTACACACGGACAGTGAACATCATTGATTTTAGGGATATTGAGCATTTAAAAGTAATTGGTTTTCCTCTAGCATAGCTCCCCATCCCCACTAGCCTTAAATGGGGAATGATGCAAAGATTCAAGCCCAGGATTATTTTCCTACAATGCACTAGACTTTCTAGACGATTCTCAAATACTCACAGACCATGCACATCGCTCAGAATCCAGCACAAGACATTTTAAAATTCTGATTCCTGCTAAAGCTACTCAGTGAAACATGACATTTCAAAAAACTATAAACTGGGAAGACCTATAATGGATAAAACAGGGAAAAAAAATTTTTTTAAAAAAAGAAACACAAAAAACCCCACAAAAAACCACAAAAAAACCCCAACCCCCCCCCAAACAAACAAACAAAAAAACCCAAACAAAACAAAACAAACAAAAAAAAAAAGTGAAAAAGAGTTTATTTTGGGCTTGTCTGCAAAGTATCACAGGATATATTCTGTCCCACCCTACCCTCACATCATGAGCTCACTAAGAGGTGAGTTTCACTGACAGGCTTCACATAAAAAACCCCAAATCCACAACATAGGCATTCCCCAAGGGGCAAATTCCTTCCTCTGGGCAGGGGCTGCTAAAAGCATTAAGAGGCCCAAGAAACAGTTCTGTGCTGTGAGTGCTTTTGGTATGTGATCCCAGGCTGGTCCAGAGGAAAGGTCTAGAAGATTTCTGAAGGTCTGTTCATGTTTTTATACCTCCACAAATAATTTCCCCATGAAAAGTGAATACAGCAATTGATAGGAAATGGAGCGCAAAGTATTGCACGGATGCCTGTTAGCAAAGGTGCCAGGTCTTGTTTCTCTCAGAAATATATAAGGAGAAAATCCTGCATCACAACTAAGACCTCTGTTTTATCTCAATATTAGATAACCTGGAGTTAAGGGCTCACGTGGCTTTTAGGCAAACCAAGTTGAAAGGCAGTTGTCCCAGCTCAATATGTATTGAACTGGAGAATAAAGATCACTGAAGCATGAAAGGTATAGCATAAGAGTAGCTATGGACATAATTACTTAAGTAATTGAATGAGAATATACCCCACCCTAATTATAAGCAATAACATTTTTAAGTAAACTAACTATAAGATGTCAATATATGATAATCAAAAATACATGCAGCACAGCTCTTGGATTTTGTGGGATCAAAGCATCTCCTTCTAGTGGCATTCTAAATTTCTTCCTTCGTATGGGTCACTACATCATCCTTTAACAACCTGCACCTAGCCCCACTAAAGAAAAGAGAAATCTGAATTGACCAGTGTTCATGATTCACTCTGCCAGAGTGGCACTCGGTACCCTCCTGTCCTCCCAAGGTGTGGATCTTGCTGCAAACACGAGCACACACAGGTGTCCCATGAGACACGGTTCTTAGCCTTTTCCGTGAAGTTCTGTGGTCTTCCTTCACGGAGGAAGATCTTGCATCCCTGTTGTTACTGAAGACAGTGTAATTTCTCTTAAAGATAAGCTCTTGTTAGTTAAGAATGAAATAATTTCTTTTTAAAACTCTTTTTTCCTGTGCTGACTTTGTTCAAGATCTATTATGCATTCACGGCATCTTTACAGCCAGACAGCACAACCTGGCTGAGACAAACCCTCCTCCAGAGCCTGCACTGCCAGTTCAGACTTCTTTCCTTCTTCTTTCTCTCCTCATGCTTTTGTTTTATGTTTGCTTTATTTGTGAGTAGAAGAAAGAATAAGTAACGGGAGGGTTTAGCTTGGATTGGTTGAATCTGCAAGGGTCAGAGGTTTCAGATCGCCTCCTAATCGATTTGTGCGTGCCGACTTTCGTAAGGGACAAAATGTTTTATGCTTTCTCCAAGCGGCGCAAAAGCGCAAGCCTGGTTCTCTCGACTAACAAAGATTGTTTCTGAGCAGCTTTTCCCGAGGCACCGAGTGATGTAAAGGATGACTGGCAGAGTGCGTGGCTCTGAATAAATGAATAGCACACATATGTTCTTTTTTTCTCTTTTCCTTTTCCCCTCTCTCTTCCGAAAGGTTTTTCAGCCCCGTTTCGGAGCATGCACTTGCAGAGCAACACCTGCGTTTCGCTGGCTTCTTTCAGGAGACCTGGCAGGCTGACACTCCCACGGTGAAGGGCTCGCTTAATAAACGCTTCTGAGGCAAAAAGCCATTTTTTTGGGGCTCGTTTCCGGCGCGGGGGTCGGCTGGTGCCATCCGCACGCCCACACTGCCACCTGCCGGCACCGGCCGAGCAATCCCGCTGCTCCCAGCACGGACGGGAGCAAGAAAAATGAAAAGGAAAAAAAGGAAAATGAAGTTACCGTTGTTGCTTTGATAGGTGGAAAGCGTCTCAGTAGTACCCCGAGAAGAAACAACTGTCCGGGAGTTGCTTTTTTCTGAATGGTGTTAATGACCCAACTTGCTGACCATATCCAGCTGAGACAGCCCAGCACCCTGCCTTGCATCCAGCCCTAATGAGCTCCGACAGTTCCCACTGGGTTTAACAAATAGATGGCTGCCGAAGAATCATTCCCAGTTACTGTCAAACGTGGCTGGAGACCGTATTTGCTTTTTAAAGACAATTATTGATCTGCAGTTGTGCAGTGGCCATCCATTTCACTTACCCCTATGCCACTAAGAACTGTGTCCCAAGTTCCCAGTTCAATGGAATTAGATCACTTGGGCAGTTGCCAGTTCCACATGAGTTACTTTAACTCCTCTGCTGCCACACTGCTTTTCCCATGCCATGATACTCCTGCAAAACCGGCTTGATCACTGTTCTGAAATATTGGCGCCTTCTCGGACACCAGAAGCTCACAGGTAAATGCATCTTAGCTCCTGATCTTGGAACAGCTATGCAGGAATCAAGCCATGACACAAAACAAAAACCCAAAAACAACAACAATAAATTTTAAAAAATTAAAAATCAGAAGTTCTCTCACCATCTTGTTGCCCCAAGTCACACTCAACTCTATGAACAGAGTTGAAGAACCATAATCTAAAAAGAACACTTAAATTATCAATGAAAAAAATGGCCATGGTTTGTATATAGAATTGGATTTTAAACATGTTAACTGATGTTTCTTTTTGTGAGCATTTGTGTGAGGAAATTTTCCTCCATGCAAGTGTTTACAGTAAACAAATTTGAGGCCCAGTACTCTAGTTGGCTGATGATAAAACAGAATGGTATTCCACAGTGAATTAAATTCTTTTTGTAGGGAAGAGAAAAATTCTACCTTCCTTTTGGGATGAATACCATAGAATAATACTATGTTTCTGGCCAGAAAACCTTAACAAAGAAACCACTGAAAAATCATACATCAGATTATTCTGACAGGTCCAGTAGACCTTCAAGGCTTAGAGAATATAGAACTCATTACATTCAAGCTGTCAGGTGCAAAATTAACACCAATACAATGCAATTCAGGTGACCAATCATGCAGCCAAAGTATCCTAGCATTTCATAGGATGACAACAGGGACAAATCAGATAATGATTCACAGGCTAAAATGTGCTTTAGCTTTACACTTAAAACAGGAGAAAAAAAGCCAAAAAACTCTCCACAATTTGCGGGAAAAACATTCTTTGGCCAGCTTTAACTATGATTTTTGTGACCATTCTGATGTCAGAAAACAATGCTCGTGATTCTTCAAATGATTTGCATTCTGATAAAGCACCTCCATCAGTAAAATGTTCACTGGCCTCACCCTATCATCTCTAGTAACTACCATGCACAAAACAGATTGCCCTTTCTGTATCAACTCCAGGTTCTTTAAACTGTACCCTGCATTCAGCGCCTTCAGAACTGGACTTAGAGGATCTTGAGCTGGAGGAATTTCATTTCCAACACATTCTGAAAATCCCTGTTATTCTATTAGACTCTTTACAGCAGTCTACCTAGCCCAGCAGCTCAATAAGATATAAAAAAATGACTGCAGTTTCTTAAGTGTCCTACTTACTGAGTAGCAATGCACTTATCCAGGACAGTTCCATCTGCACCCTCAAGTTTTGGAACTCCTGTGCAGTCACACCAAAGCAGCAGCCTTGGCCACAGCAGCTCCTCTGACTGGTCACATGTGGACTAGAGGGGTCACAGCTATTACAGTAACATTTACTGCCTTCACAGGCATTGCATACTCTACAGCCAAGCATGCAGACCAGATTAAATATCTCCTTACTTTAATTGTATGAACTTACGTCACTTCAAAATAACCTAATTAAAAAAATTTAAAAAAAAAGCTAAAACACAACTCAGAATTAATCACCACCACCATAACTGTTCAAAACTAAACTATCACTTCAAAAGTTCCCACTACAAATTCTGCCAGTTAAATCCCATAGAGGTAATCAATATTTCTTATTAGCTTTTAACATGCTACTCTTCAATGTAATGAGCTAACACCTGTGATTTTGATAGAAATAACTAGGGTAGATAAGGTAAGTAATTTCATGTATTTACAATAACAATGTTCTGGGATTTTCACCATCTGAAAGTGAGTTGGTACAAAGAGAATATAATAGAGAGATCTCTTGAAGAATCCTATATAAAAAAGTCCCTAATAAATGGTAGACAAATCCTTTGCTCTCAGTCATGTACATGCTCTGAACCTCAAATCCATTTTAATATATTAAAAATATTAATATTAAATTAACATTTAAAATATTAAAAATTATTCTTTTTTTGGGCTGGCTTAACAACAACGATAAAGCAATATGGATTTTTTTTTTCCATATGAGACTTTCACAAACTAGCATTTCAATGTTTTTTTTCTACAAAACTGTCTCAAGTGTTTGACACTAAAAGTTTCATTTCCATGCTATGTGTTTTAAATGAAGAAGAGGTCAGCAATATTTTAAATTTACCAGAGCAATCCTGTCCTTTCCAAGACCACAATATTTTAGAAAATGGACTATTTAGCAACTGATTTACATTCATTCTTAATTAAATTTTAAGGGAAAATAATCAATGAACATTTTAATGAGAGAAGAATATGGGTCATTTTTGAAACCTGGATAACAAAAATAACTTTCTCCCAAAAATAAAGGGGAACAATGAGTTTATAAATTAAATTCACCAATTATTTGGGTTTCTTTATTTTTAAGCAGTTTCAGTAGAGGAAAATTATACATCAGAAAATCTGAGTACTATATTGCCAGCATTTAACTGAATACCCCTATATCCTGTTAATTTCCCCAGCCCTCTGAAACACCTCATATTTCAGTTGTACATAAGGTTCCATCAAATGTTTGGGCAGTTTGAGTTTCTACAGTACTCGCTGAAAATTTCACCAAATTCTTTGCACTGCAGAAATCACCAAATAAATATTTTCAAGTTGCAGAATACTAAAGCATTACAGGGGCAGTGCTGACTCCTGCCTGGGAAATGGGGGTCCTCAGAAGTAGCCATTAATATTTGTAGGCAACAGGCTCAAAATAATTGTTATAAAGGGAATAATTGCATGTCAGCTCCTTTTCAAGGCCAAAACCTGCCATCATTTACCTAGGCAGCATCCCTGCAGTACACACCCAATCAAATGGATGACACAGCCTGTTTGGGGCAGAGCTCCTGCTCTGGCTGCTGAACACTACTGAAGGGAAAAGGTTGGTCATCTGGAGAGTTCCCTGCTCTTCACCTTAGGTCCCCTGACTGCCAGAACTGCAGAGATGAAGGAAAAAAGAACACGAGGTTCTCCAGTGTTATGGCTCAGGATTCTGAGAAAAGGTGCTTTACTACTAAAAGCAAGGTGTTCATATCATTTGCACCATTATTTGTGTCAGGACTTAGTTTGCCTTGTTTTGTTTACTATTAGGTCAAATTGGACCCCACATCAGAAATATTTGATTGCTCTTTGTTGATACTCCTGTTAAAAGGGCATTGTAAAAATTATCAGAATTTATTTTCATCTCATTGCTATGAATGATTCTTTAACAGATTCATTACAAAATTTAACACAGAAAATATTCCAAGGCACAACTTATATCAAAAGTGATCAGTTGGAAATGAGCATACTCCCTCACTAAACCTGGCTTTTCTTTCTGAGAGACACAGCACTGTAAACTTCCCTACAATGTACTCCTTCTGAGAGCCTTCTAACAGAAAGGTCTGCATTAAATTATTCTCCAGAACTAAAATTTAACAGCATATGATATTATCCACACTGTTGTTTTTAGCAGTATTTAAAAACAAAATTTAAAAAATCAATCCCACAGCTTGTAGAAACACAGTTAATAGGAAAAAAAGTTTCATGATCTTGGAAGAACACTATTTCTGCAGATATAATTAGACACCAAATTTATGGTACACAGCCATTAATAACATTCATAGGTATATAAAAGAACAGCACCCCTTGGAAATCAACAGTATTTTGGCTTATGCACAAAGTCAGACCTCTAAATACTTGTATCCAGTCTGATTTACTCATTTACACCAGTCTGATTTACACTAGTGAATTATCTGAAATCAATAATGTTAAAAAATTTGGAAGCACAGATAATGTTATCTGGAATATCACAAGTTCAGGTACTTTTTTTCCATGTTTCTTAGAGATTGAACCCTGAAGTCATGAATGCATCAGACTTAATTATTTTAAGAGATAGTTAAAATATTGATAACCCTTCGGTTACAGAGGGTAGACCAAAACCATGAACTCTGAAGACTACCCCAAAAGCTAGAGGGAAATGAAAATAATTGATTTTAATCACAAAACTTTAATTGGTACTGTTACTTACAGATGGTGGCCTCTGGTACAATTGGGCTACTACACACCTAAGTGAGAAGGCATCCCCTCCTTTTCAAGTGAAATACACAACCCTGTGTTTGTGACTAAACTGCAGGTCCTCTCCCTTTTTCACCATGGTCTGGGTCCAAAGTATCCGTCCTTAGTGTGCTTTAACTGGACCTCAAGTGTGAGGCGTCCTTGCATGGGTTTCCCTTAGAAAACAGCCCAAGCAGTAGCTGAAGACAGATCATTGCAAGCTCTGGGAGATACACTGGCCTGCATAATCTGTCTCTGTCAAGATTAAAGCCCCATCAACAACTGTATCTGCTGCAAATTCTATACAACTTTTCCTGTAACTAACTGAATAAAACTAAGAGGGCCTGGATTCCTGTGAACTTGTACTTGTTGGATCATCTAATGTCTAATGAAACCCAAAAGAACTCCATAATTGTAATGCCTTTCTCTTGTGCAGATTCCCAAGAATCCAATGTCTGACCTGAGCTTGTGTGTCAGCACAGGCACTAGTATAAACTCCTTTTCTTCCATAGATTTATGAAGCTCATGGACACTTCATTCCTTCAGAACTGCTGCTCTCCTGAAAAATTTGGCTGAAGATTTCCAAGAGGTTGGACACTGTGAGGATGGACAGAAAGAAGGATAAACACAGGCAGAGACAGACAGAATGACTGCCTCAGCCTCCTCTCTAGGGAAGCAAGCTAGAAGTGATAACGTTTGCAGAATTATATGCTGAGACTGTTTCTGTCAAGTGGGTGGCTCTTAGTTTTAATGTAAAACACTAACAGAATTAAATCTACTTTTATTAAATACAACTAATTTTGAAATGTGTGTCGGAGCACTGCAGTGCTTCTGAGTGCAGTTTTTAAGACACTGACAAGAACACAGTATTTTTTTTCCAATCTATTTCAATTACACTTTTATAATGGCAGAATAATGGCAAGATTAGTCTTGTTTATCATTATTAAATCTTGATTAACATATTAAATAACCATTGTATACTAATTAACTCTATTAAATGCAATATCCAATACATTGTTCTACTTCTGTAGACTTCCAATGAAAAACTAACTATCATTGGTATGGTTATTTTTTATATGGTGTTTTTAGTATCTAACACAGAGTTTCACTATGGACTAAATACCTAAAGGTATGATTTTGATAAGCTAGTTGGGAAGACTTTATTTTGAAAGAAATTTGCAGATAAGTTACAATATGAACAGAAAAAAATACACTGTTTAAGGGAGCATTTCCAAACTTGCCCTATGCAATCTGAACACTGAGGATATAAAATTTAAATCTATACTCTTGTAAGGACTGCATGAAGTTGAATTTTAGATAACCTTCCAGTTCAATTATGTAAAGTGGCTTTACAGTATTTTACAGGATGCACAGATGAAAAGCCATTACCAGGGATTTGTCACTATTTCACAACTGTGAACAACTCTAGGCAAGGCTTTTAACCAGCAGTTAAAAACTCCCTTGTGTCCACATCTTGCAGTAACTTTTTATTCCACTGGAAACACTTTAGCCATCTAGTTTCCTCTGTCATGAACACTCACAGGAACTCAGACATCTGCAGCCTGATTTTATTGTGTTGCAAACATCCTCTAAAATACAAAATGAGAGCAGCCGTCCCTATAAGCCAACACATTTATGCCAGGTTTTCAGCCAACTCTTAAATACAGTAGGGGGGTTTTGTGCACAAAAACATATGGATTGAACTGAAATGAAAAAATAAATAGATTTTTTAAGTCTGCCTATCCACTTCATGAGATGTCTCAAATCTGCAATGGGTGATGACGCAAAATGCTCGAACTCAGACTTGTCTATCTTGGGGCACTTAGTTGAGGCATCTCCACTTTCTCAAAGGTCACTGAAGGGACTCTTGCACCTCCCCATGCCAATTTAGAGAATAAGTGTAAAAATGAAGCAGCAGAAGTTCTTGCTGTGACAGAAATGAGCAATAGTTGCACATGTTGCTTCCAATAAAAGGCACAGTTGTACTTCAAGAAGCACGAATGCACAGCTGGGATTTGTCCACCCCAGTAGCCTGTCTTTTCCTACTTCTCTCAGTTCAAATCCGACAACATAACAAAAAATACATTGTAAGGCAGCAAGTAAACTTCAACTTGGTGTTATGTAGCACCTTTCTAGATAATTGGATCCACAGAAGGGAAAATTAAGGACAAGCAGGAGCCAGCACTATGTCAGGAAGCTGCAAGGTCCTGGCCCTTAGGCACAAGGGGCCAGGAGCTGGGGATGATAGCACAGCTGGCAAGGTGGGGTTTCACCAGGCAGGTGGCATGTGCCATTGTCCTCAAGTAAGACAAGGGCCAGGGATGGTGGCCAGGTTCAAAAAAAGAGATCATCAGGCAATTTTGAGGTGATGAGGAGGTCTGAGGTCAAGCCAGGAAGTCAGTCCACAGGTCAGGATCAAGTCCTGTGGAGTAGCCAGGGCTGGACAAAGCACCTGGTCTCTGGGGAAGGTTCATGGTGACAAGTCAGGTCCAAGGTCAAATGAAGAAATCAGTCCACAGGTCTCAGTTCAGATCAACAGGGCCCTTGGCCAGGCACAGACACAGCTGTAGCTGAGCTGGGGAAAGACACAATCATAGCTCAGGCAGACACTGAAAATCCAGGGGTGACTTAGAGCCCACAGGTAGAGGATATGGTGTGAAAACCCAGATGACAGTACTTCACATGTTGGTAGGAGAGCATTCTGTCTCTCCCCAGATATGATGCACCAGACATCATCTGCCAGTCATCTTCTCCTTCTGCCCAGAGCCCTGAGTGCAAGAGACACAGAGCTGCCACACAGCAGGCAGGTCACCCATGCCTTATTGCAGAGGCTTGCCCTTAAGAACAGTCCTGCACCCCCAAAATTCCCAACCAGCCCCAGCACAGCTCTGTCCTGTCGCCTGGGGGTGCATCCAAGGGGAGGGTATCCCTCTTGCCACATCATCACACAGACCTGTGCTCACCCTGGGCCCAGATGCCTGCGCTCCTTTCCTCCCTTCATGTGATCCAGTAAAAGCTGTTGCACACACTGGGACTCCAGGATGTAGAGAGGTCTGCCCATGTGGGATGCAATTATGTTGAATATTTTCATACAGCTCGACAGAAATGTAAATGTCAGCAACAAATACCTTTGTCAGATTTCCAAAGTATGAACAATATACTCATTCACAGACAAAAGGGATTGTTTCTGAACATGATCTCTGCCTTCAGGCTGTAGGACAATGCCTTTTTAGTGGTCTCCATCAAACTTTGTTTGAAATTATGTTAACAATTGGCAGAATTTTTTAATTAGACCACCAAATGGCAACCTTAATGCACAGGATATACAGTCATTGGCTTTTACTTTGAATTTCTTTTATTATCTGGAGTGAAAGAATCAGCAAGAGGAACTGGTTACTACAAAAGCATGATAACGACTTCAATGCCTTAGCTATAAACGTACAGCAATTAATCAATTAATGCAGATCACATACATCAAGGAAAGATACAGTATACAGGATGAAGTCAGCATAATCCTCTTGTATAGTTTTATGAATGATCTAATCACTCAATTACTCCAGATTTACAGTGATACAGAAGCAGACAGTAGAACCAGAACCTAAATGAAAGAGCGAGTCCATATTAATTAAAAAAAAAAAAAAAAAAAAAAAAAAAAGAAGGAGAAGGAATGGTATCTGGTGAACTTCAGAGATTCTGATATTCATTTTGGAATAAAAATGCATCATGACTTTCCACAGTCAGAGCTCAATCAGAAAAGCAAACCTATTCAACAAGAGCCCTTAAAAATTAATTATGTATTCACGCCCATGTAGCTTTAGCACATGCTTACAATTAACCATTACCTTCAATGCATTTGGGATTAAGAAACAAATTCTTCTGAATTTGGGAATAAGCTAAAACAGTCATAAACACTTTTTATCTTTGAATACTCATTTGGTAAATGAGCTTTATCATAAAGGGCATTTTCAGGACTAATTAACTATGACTGGGGAAGCACTTTCAGACCCTCTGATGAACCATTTCATGTGTTACTATTCTTTGCCATCCTTTGCATTTCCAGTATCCGTCTTTATTATTTCTTTATCAGAATGTTTGGATATGTATATGTCTGCATACTCTACAAATAAGTTCATTGTTGTCTGTAGCTCTATAAGGTAGAGTTTAAGAAAATTTAGTTCAGCTCCGAAGCCTTTTTTTTAATTCCCTCATTCTTTATATGTATTTATTAATGTTTCAATTTACAATCTGAAGGAAAAAAGAAAACAAATAAAAAAATATATTGAACTGAATTTTAAAAGCAACAGAAGATTTTTTAGGAATTTTGAGGGCATAAACACCTTTTTGATTACAGCTTATGTTTCATATGAAAGTGTGTATTCACCAGCTAAGCTCCCCTATCCACAGGCCTAAATTACAAGTCCATGGAAATAAGTTATTTGATTCCTTGAAAACAATTCAATTGAATCAATTTCTAGTTATCTTTGGTCATGTTCTTTAAATTAAAAGAAACAAAAAATTTTATTATTCTATAACTGGCTTTTCATCTGAAGAAAGTATCATGCATTTATAATTTTGAACACGGCTTAACTTCATATTTTCATCTGAAGACTTCCCCTGATGTTGTGTGTAGTTGTGTGGCATTGATTTCAGAATAAGCTTCTAAGTCAAAGTGTGATCAGTTATATAGACAGGCTCACTGCACTTTCTTATATCTGAAATATCCCTGGAGGCTTTTACCATTTCTCAATGTCATAGATTTTAATCTTTATGGAGCTGAAATCCAAAATTACTGAACAAAAAGTATCCCTCAGTTCAAGTACAGTACATGATAATCACAAGAACCCCATAATCCAAAATACAAGATTCATATAGAGACTAGTCCACTGTTTATTGAGGTCCATTCTAAGTTATATTATTCCAAGTTAATGAGTTAATTCATTTGCTACAAATTTCCTCTCAAAATTCCTTCTTGGAAGGAAAAAATATATATTGCACAACAACAAGATAATTTGATCTCAAACATATTTAATCTTAATGTGTAATATTTCTTTAAAAGTCATAATAATGCAAAATAAATTAAACCACCTATATATAATGAAGCCAAAACAAGAATTAAGACCTACTTAGGCTGGAAGAACAAATGTTGACTAAAATGTTGGTAAGCATTTTAATATAAAACTTGTGCCCCCTGGACACCCATGAACACATCCCTGCAGTTCAAACTGACTCAGATTTCTGTGACTCAAACAATTTCTGCAGCAATGAGGTTAAATTATTAACCTGAACTGAGTTGCAAAGCACATGCACCTGTACAGTTTGATCCTAATCACGCTGTTTTTGGACTGGAACTAGATCATACCTTGCTCACACCATCACAGACAATAACTGAAAATAAAAAGGTTAAAAAAACCCAAACTATATTCAAAAGAAGAAAGTTAAAACTTGTTGAGATCTCCAGAACGTGTGAGGGAGGGTGAGACCAGGAGATACAGGTGCTTCAATAAATGGCAATTAGTTCATATTTAATGTCTGGTTGACACTGATGCTAAACCACAGGACTGAGATTCAGGTCTGGATTTAATTTCTGCCTGTGTCATAGACACATAATATGATTTTAGATAAACCACCACAATCCTAGTTCATTTAGATAAGAACACACATATTTGCAAGAGATTAATTAGATGCTTATGTGAGGCAGGCGCTTAAAGCACCTTCCTCAGTCAGTGCAAACCTTAGTCTGTGTCCAATACTACAGCATAAAATGGGAATAAAGGCATCCTGAATACACATTCTCCTCTTTGGATTTTTCACATTTCAAGGGCCTTTACTGATTCCCTTGTCCCCCATTTTCTTTGTGCATCACCTAGCGCAAAAACTCAGGATTATTCTAAAGCCTGGGGACCTTTAAATAAAGTGATGTAACAGTAAGTACTTAGCACACTCTCAATACAGTCTCTACCAGAACCATTTCTCACGGTTAACAACAATCTTTGGTGAAAGACAACACGTCAGTGTACTCTCTGGGAATTTGGACAGTTTTCTAATTAATTTCTGAATATTTGTAGCACAAACCAAGCATCAGTAAACTATGCTTAGAGTATTTGGAACAATTCCAACCTCATTTTCTTCTCTTCTCCCTCTTCTTTCACTAGAAGAGCCAGATAGAGTCCAGATAGAGTTAAAATCACACCACAAAAATATTTCTTTACAGAACGCTTGCAGCAATTACCATTTTTATAAACTTAATTATTTCACATTTAGGGTTTGTCCTCAGCTGATCCCGTTTCAGGTCAAGAAGTGACCCAATAAATGCAAGAAGCAGATACTCTAGGCATCCTGCTTAAGTATATCTCAATATAAAACATGTTACTGGTAAAGTCTCTCAAGAGCACTTATGAGACAGAGAGAACAACACTTAAAGGAATTATTCATACACTTGTTTATGTTAGTATTTATAGCATTAGCCTTAAAATGAGCACTTCACCACATAAAATCCACTGTACCTATAAAAAGTTATATTGAAAGCAAACCAATCAAATAAATAAAGCAGGACTGTTTCAGACTATCTATTTGCACTCAGTCACAATCCTACTTAGGTCTGTCAGGTTTAATTCAGGACTTAGGTGAAAGGTCTAGGTAAGAGTCATTCAAAGTCCACATTGCACAGCCCACAACATGTTGGCAGACACCTCCTTTCACAGTGCTGTAGGGGTGAGGCCAGGGTTGTCCTGCTGGGGGTCCCAAACACAAGAGTTTTCTCAAGTGACCCATATTATTTGCAGATTTGAGAGCTAAGGGGCAGCACCAGATACTTCCTGAAAAATTACTTCATCTAATTGTCAGGTATTTCATTAAAGCAAACACCACCAAGACAAACTCTTCTCACACAACTGATTGTGGTGTCTTCCTTCCTAAAATTCAGAGGTCGTCTGCCCTGACAGACACAATTATACAAAGTGCTGCAGTACAAAGCAAAGACTGAGGCAGTCAAATCAAACAACCAGATCCATCTACCACAATACTCATTTCAATTCCACTTCTGTATCAAGCATCATCTTTACTATGGTCTAATTCTGCCTTCATAATCCACCTCCTGCACAGCAAGGAACCTCTTTCACTAGCTCAGTTACTGGGCTCAGTGTAGAGACCCTGTAAAAGTCATTACAGCAATGTAATTTCTACTACTTGCATTTTCACTATAGCAAAATCTCACAGGGATCAGACCCACTTATGGTCTTAACTAAAACTAGCCATCTGACTTAATTAACATTTAGAATTCATCAAACCTTGCAGGGCTCATACTGGGCTCTGGGGCAGCTTGGCAGTGCTCACATCGGGCTCCTGCTGGGTCTATGTCTCCGGTAGCATTGTTTTTCCACCAGATGACACACTTGGTGTTAAAGCTTAGGAAAAATGAAACTAAAAAAAAAGAAAAAAAAAATTCAGTTTCACAATATCTCCACACCATGCAATGCACCACACAGCACAGGGAGAACAGGAAGCAGAAACAGGAAGAGCAGCAAGTCCTAAGAGAAACTTACATTGCCCTTATATATTTGCTTTATAAGTTGTAACCCAACAGCAGTTGTGCCTTTTTTTAATACCCTTCAGTACAATAAAAATTCTGAATGCATTTTTGTTTTACTCTATACATACACACCGATATTGAAAGCGGCATAAAGATTTGTTTCTCTGAAGCTGCCACAGATGATGGAAAAGTTTCCCATAATTAGGAGTGATGTCAGTAGGGAAACAGAGACTTCCATCTGGGCCACCCAAAACATCTAGATTTTTCAAGACCAGAGTATCTATGCTCAGAGCACTGATAGATAGACAGCTGCTGCTCATGGTCTTGGCTGCTTCAGGTGGGTCTGGGGCAGATCTATGGAATTAAAACCTCTTTTTTCTTTGTGGCCTCAAAGCATATACTCTTCACATAAGCCTGCTTTGCATTTCTTCCTTCTTTGTACCTGAGTGGCAAGTTAGTAAGTAGTACTCAGGTAACCACCAGAGACAGAGCATTCTTTCAATGACATTAATGTGTGATGGCTTGATGAATTAGACTTTATGAAGTGCTTTATTTTTCTACTCTATACGAAAATGCAGTTGAATGTATAAAACTTGTTTATTAAGAACTATCATGAGATTAAATATTTCCAAAATGTTTAACCACATTGATATTGAGAAAAGGAACGTGTCAGCTGTATAAATATACTTTTCCAACACGCAAAGTGCAACAAAGAGGCAAACTTCAAATATTTAGTATGAATTTCCACTACAATTTGAGTTCTTACCTTCCTAAAGCTTCAAAAATTATTTTTTCTTTGGTGTTCTCTGTTCCTCAGGGAATTTATTATTATTATTATTATTAATAACAATAATATTATAATTATTAACACCATAAGTCCTACGTTTTGTCATATTTGAAGACTAGAAATGTCAAGACACAAAGGCTGTGTGTTATTTTCACTGCATATCAGTAGCTGCAGGCACTGAGGAGGAGTAATGCAGGTGCATGAGAAAGACAAAAATACCACATTCTGGCACAGGTTTTTCCTGAGAAACTATAAATTTCCTAGAGGACAAACAACATATTTGGTGAAAGTGAAAATATGACAACTCTATCTATCAATCCAACCAAGTTTATGGTGAGGTTTAAGCATTTCTTAACTGTCAAACTATAAAATGAACCTAGAAATAATAAACTATATTCTGAACTATCTGCCAGAAAGCACACAGGGAAAAAAAAAGATACAAAAGATTACTTCCAAACCATAAATAATATTTTTGCAGTCATACTTGCATCCTTGTTCCTGAAACCAATTTAGAAAACAATTGGACAGGGCACCCTGGGAATAAAGAATCATTTGCCATTAGACTTTAATGTGTGATTACTTAGTAATGTAATTGAAAGCATGACTGTAGCACATTGCCAGCTTTCTATTGCCAGGAGATTACATTGTAAATGATACAGAGCATTTCAAATTATTTTTTTATTCCATATTTTTTGTGACAAGAAGTTTTGCTTAATATTTGAATTTGTTTTTCTTTCTCGAATACTGCAGGATCAAGGAGGGGTGGTTAAGGATGGGTGATAGCCCTCATTTCATCATTAACATGAGAAAACATAAAATACTAAATAATTGCCATGATTGCATTGTCAGACCTGTGGTGGAGGCCAATGATGTCTGAATATGAGCATATATGACTGACACAATGATGCACCTTTAGCACTCTATTTTTGGCTCTGATTCTGTGAATCAGAGTAAAATCCAAGAGCTAACTGAGCACCCTATGTCTGTTGGAGGAACTCCCTAGAAATCTGTTGAATTATACTGACATTACCTCCTGGAGACCCAACCCAAATCACCAGTACTCTGCAAAGCCTCACAATGTTTAAAGGCTTGATCTTCAACCAAGGCAGCCAGGCAAAGCTGGGTGGGTTTTTGGAAGAGTTGTGTCCATTTACACCTGCAGAGACCCTGGACCTTCATTAAGAAGCTGCACTGCCAGCTACAGAAGAGCTACAGAAATTCAGGGCTCCCCTTTGCACAGAAAGCTTTGACTCAGCAGTGTTTCCCTCACTTGTTTTTACAGCCTTTCCATCCAAGCATCCTGTGACTTCAACAACTTTCACAACAAAAATTCCAAAGGCTTTACTGGTAAGGGGAGCTTGTTCCCCCATATCATCGAACATGGTTGAAGCATCCTGTCTAGGTAACTCCTTCCTTCTCAGAGCCCATCTAGTGTGCAAAAATTACTCTCAACAGGAAATAACTAAAAGTTCAAGGGTTTTTGAGCACTGGGATTTTTGCCCACATAGACTGGGGTATAAATCATGCCGCCCTGGTCCTTGTACAAGGAACTTATGTCATCCCATCCACATGAGCCCCACGCCCAAAGAACTTGCCCAGCCCAGGAGTCCCTCTATTCATACACCGTAAACAAACACCATCAGACAAATTCTGTAGAACTATGCTGCCACAGAGCTACCATCAAATGCTACATCATGCATATTGGATTGTTTTATGCCTTCAGATTGCCTAAGATGCATTTCACATTTTAAGGCCAGAGGTTTCTGGGATTTTAAAGCTACTTTGAGAATTCAAGAGGGAACTGTGAGGAGCTGAAATTCACAGTGATTTCCTCTCCCTTGCAGCCCATTCTTGCACATTTTTCATCAACAAGCAGGGAATGGAGCCTGAGTAAGGATTCTGGTATTTGGCTCACAGGCTTTGTTTTGTCTTTATCCTATTTTGCTGAATGTCAGATGACCACAGAGGCAATACAGAACTCCAAAAAGAGTGGATGTTTCAGAATAGGAATTACCATTCACAGACAACAGTCTCTCTCCACTGTCACACCAGCAGTACTGAAACCATGAAGGAAACAGTAAGACGATAACTGCAAGGTAGCAAGGTGACAAGTTTTCCTTCCAGGGACTGATTCTGGGCTAAATTTCCCTCCAGTAGAAAACATGACTGCATCTTGAGAGGAGCCCTTCAACTACAATATGCAATTCATTTTTCAAGAGAAACTTTTTATTACAAGACTTCTTATAAAAATCATTTGCTTCACAGCTGCTTTTACATAATTTCTTAAAGTGTTTTCACAGTATTGAATGATTGGAACAAACCAGATTACTTCCTTCTAATTTGTCCTAGTGACCTACTGTATACATTAATAAAGGGGTATTTTTTTCTGCCTATAGCCCTCTTTCCACTGAAGAAATCTATGCCAGTTGCATTAAAATACTTTTAACCTATTCAGTTCATGACAGTGGAAGTACCAGAGCCTTCTGGGCTTTGTAATATAATAGCATCCCTTTATCACATTGAATGGTTTATTGGAACCAGCTTGTACAGATGATTTAGTTTACCATCATGAGGCCACTACTGCAGGGCTCCAATCTCTGTGTGGGGACTCTTCTGTAATTTTCAATGTTTCCTGTTTGGCCTTCAAATGTGTTTGTTTTGGGGTGTATTATGGCTGTTTTTTAGGGGCATTAGGGGGTTTCGTGTGGTTTCTGTGGGTTTTTTTTCACTTTGCTTCCTTTTAACTAACTTTTTTTCATATAACTTCAGTTAGAATTTTCATTCTTTGCCCTCTTAGTATATCTATTCTTAAGATACAACCTGGTGGAGATAACATGCATTTTGTGAACAGATGATGACCACTCATTTTCATCAAAACAGGAATTGGTTTTGTCCAGCATGAGTCAGAAACTCTATTTTATGTTGCCAACTCTATTTTATGTAGAAATACTAATATGAGAAATATTACCAAGTCAAGTATCCTCACTCTATAGGAAAGGACAACCATATCAGAGATCTGAGACTGCACATGGACTGGGTCAGCTAATGAACCTGGTGACTTCACGTAGTAGCTAGCAGGCTCAGGTGCAGCTAGCATGGCTTTTAGCATAAATCTGTGAATTTTAACCTACTTTTTGCTATGACAGACATAAATGAAATACAACCACACACTTGTCCCAAACAGCCAGTATGGCTGTGCTCAGGGAAGTAGATGGCCAAACTCTGCAAACAACCTGTTGATCATCTAGAAGTACAAAGATGTGCAGAGTTGCCTGGAACAAGCAGACTACAAACACCACCAATAGAATGTGCATCTGTGAACAAAATCCACCTAGCCTTTACACTGTCATTTTGGCTCAAACCATGACACTTTGGCAGAAGAGAGCAGTCCTTCCAGGGCATTTAATGGAATCTCTGCACATGATAATCTGCTGCTCATCTCATAATATGATTATGTGTCTGGGTATATTAACAATCAAATAGATAAAAGATTCTCTTTCAGCATACAGATGAGTATGTAAAAACATAACTTTATACAGGTTTTTTTATGATTACACTTACATACAAAAGTATTTCAATTGCATTACAAATTGAGATTTACCATGTATCTATAGAAAAATATCCAAGCAGTTACTTTGAAAATTTTTCTTAACTGGTAGACTTTCACAAACTTTATGCAAGGTTTGCACTGGTACCAAAGTGAGATTCTCACCTCAAAAATATGCAGCTGCCTCCTCTACCTTGAGCTGTCGAGCAGCATGTATTTGATTCAATTTAATTTGCTTTTGAAGACTTCCTAAAAATTCTTTTCACAAACACTGTTCCGTCTGTAATTATTCTGTTGAATAATTTTGATAAGGGGCAGGCAAAATATATGGAATTTTTCATCCTTTATGTAAAGACATTCCATGATGGGGGGGAAAAAAAGAAGACACTTTTGAGTCTGCTATTTTTTCCCCTCCAGAAGAAAATTTGACAATAGAAAAGTCTGAGGCCAAACATATAAGCCTTGCTAAGCACTCCAAAGGAAGGGAGGAGTGAAGAGATGAAGGAGAAGAGACTAATTGGTGATGATTTTCCAGGAGCGTGCTGGTGGACAGAAGCAATGTCCATCAGTGAAAGGACAAAAAGCAACAGTTACAAATAGCAACAAGAGAAATTCCAATTATATATATATATATATATATGTAAAAATTCCTCACAATAAGCATGGCTAAGCACTGAAACAGTTGCCCAGACAGACAGAGAACTTCACATCTTGAGGATTTCCAGATCCTTGTCTACAGTGCCTGAACATCCTTATCTAAAATTGAAATGGGGCAAGATGAGCAACCTCGAGCAGGCAAGATTAAATGACCTCCAGAAATTCCCTCCAATCTAAATTTTTCTATGATTCTTCTATTCCATGTTTACATACTCTCAGAGAGAGGATGATAGTAGGGGTATATGGTTACAGGCTCTACAGTCACTGATACAAAAGTTAGCGCATATTGTCACTGGTACACAAGCTCTGCTGTCATGGAGAAAATTCAAGAAAATCAGCCAAAGAGACCAAATGACAGACCCCCAAGAGAGCAAATGATTTCTACTTTCTGGTGAGCAGTAATTATGTCTTGATGCAGAACTGTTGGCCTTGGAAAGGATATTGCTCTGTACCTTACAAAAAGCAACACAGCAGGTATAGAGATTGACATTAATTTAATCTGGGAGATGAAACTAGAATCTATGATGTGCACATTAATGAATTTCAACAGCTTTCCTTTCATATGAAAATATTCACTTCACACTATTGTCAGATCAACAAAGCTTGCAGTGTCTACTGTACAAGTACCAGTTGTGAGCATCAGATACCCAAATCAGAGCTAATCCATTTTGAACTCCTGCAATTTTCTTCCACTACTAGACCTCTCTGGATCAGAGGATGCAAATTGCACTGGATCAGAGGACGCAAATTGCCCTGGACTCTGTCAAATCTGAGTAGTTTGTCTAATATGGACAAATTTCTTCTGGTGACATGCTGGTAATTGAGACCACCGAACGCATTATTCTATTGAACTCCCATCACATGTGAATCCAAGTTCACAGAATTAGAAGGCAAAGACGTAATTCCAGTTGACCACAGAGCCTCCAGTATGTAAATTAGATTTGGCTAGTTCTGTGCAACAGAGCTATCAAGTAAAGTGGTGAAACATACCATAAGAAACCAGATACAAGAGCCTGAAGTAAACTACAGTTGGTTTGTCAAACTTTATAAATACAGTTATGTTGACTGAAAAAAATTATCCCTGCCAGTTAGTCCAATTTGGGGAATTACTTGGGAATGCTAGCTCATGACTCAAAAAGTTCAGTCATAGTTACAACACATGGAATGTATTAAGTGAATACTCCAAAATTCTTGTGGGATTAATTTTTTATTACAGGTCGTGACAGGGTTTTTTTATTTTCTCTCTTACAGCTTTTTGTCTTTTGCTAACCATATCAGTGTATACCAAGTGTAGACTGGTCCTGGAGAACTCTAACCCCTCTTTCTAAACTACAATTCATCAAACACCACAACCTTCCCCACTTCAACACCTATAAAACCACCAAAACCTTAGCCATACTACTTTGTGCTGATTTATTTCTCTCACAACAGAAGTGGATCAGTACTTGGCCACCTCCGGAACACAGTCTCACTGCAAAGAACACATCACTAATTAAGCGCTGGCTGATTTGAATTACCTGGCCAGCCTCAGAAAGGCAAAGTAATCTCCTACAGTACTGGCACAGATTTCACAGGCCAATATGGTTTATTTATATCCACCTAGCCCCATTAAACTCTACAGAAATTACTCTCACCGAAGAGAGATTCCTTCAATTTTAAGATACAGTCAAGATGCCCAGAATATTTTGGATTATCAAAGAGCCTTCTGGCACATTTAAAATAAGAACAGCAACATTAGCTTCATCACCATCACTGAACTTGATAGTGGGAAATTACATCTAGGAACTGGAGCTGTATCAAAAAGAAATTCCTGTACAGCATCACTGTATGCTCTTAAACCACTGCTAGTTTTTGCCCCAGAGACAGGATATACTTCAATGATGTGTGAAGTAATCTCTGTATACTTTGCAGTTAGGTTTACAGTTCTTTTTGTCAGTCCTCAAGATAAAATGGCACTAGCCAAAGGAAAGAGTATATTTCAAGTGTAGGGTTGTTTGTGTTGGTTTTTTGGTTTGGGGGTTTTTTCTCCATTTTTGTGTCCAGCAGTCCAGTTGGTGGAGACTATTATCTAGTCTTCCTACTCTAAAAAACTTTCTGTGGAGTTGACTGTTTTGGAAAAATGCTCCTCATTCTGGTATCTGCCAGCAGCACACAGACACAAGTTTTCGCCATCATCACAGAAAATTCTCTAAGTAAAGTTCAGTTAGATAATGGTAACTTTCTCTCTACAGTTCCATTCCCAAAAAATTAGAGGAATCATCCCCCTAATTCTTAAACAATGAAGTAATTTCCTAAAACTGTAGCAGCAACACTTTTATGGACACTGTAGAAATAAACTAGCTTTTTTTTTTTTTTTTAAGTTTTGTTGCATGTGCTGTAATAAAATATCCTATTGAGATCTCTGGAGACACATATCCTATTGAGGAACATATGCCGAACAAACATCACCAAATAGTATTCCTTCAGTATGCTAGAAGAAAGGGAAAAAATATTTCCTTCATTCACCACTCCAATTCAATGCTCTATCAACTGGCTGCTCTTGGCATGTCTACTCTGGTAAATTTTGCCACTTATTGCTCCTAATACCTCTTCTACACAAAAAGCCAAAGCACAAATTTAAAACAAAGTAAATATCTAAGTCTCACACCAAACTGGGCTAACATAGCTAGTTTGAGCACAACAAGTATCACCTTTCATGGTTTAGTTTAATCTGCTCAGGAAGAGGGCTAAGGTTGGCCAAAATCCTATAAGATACGTGCAAGGCACTGGGTACCTTCGGAGACCAGCAATTCTATAACTGGTAACATATTTCTATAAAGCCCAAAACACGACATATTGCTGAACTCATGCCTAATGTTAATCCATTTTACAGTAAACTAACAAATCATACAGATATCTTCCATCATCAGGTCATGGCTAAGTGTTTTATCAATCCATACGAACTTTAAAAGTAACTTCTAAAACACCTTGGTTAGCTCTAACTTTTAGCCAATAAGTCTCTTCAGAATACAGCCACCTGTGGAACTATATGGATCCATACTGTATGGAGGCTTTCTCTCAGAAAACTTGGCAACCCTCAAAAATTATGATCAAGACTCTATATTTGATCTGGGGTGTCCACAAAACCAGTATTAAGAGTGGCTGATTCTTGGGGACTACCTCCCTTTGAGGAAGATAGATATGGTTTTCTGGTCAGAGTATCTCTTCAGAGTCCTACTGATGGCATCAAACGATGGCTAAAGTCATCAAACCGGAAATCAACCCTAGTGCTGCACTGCACAAGGGGATGAGCAGCCATGATGCAGCAGAGCTGATATAATGCATTATCTGGCAAAGCAACATTTTTCCAACTCCTATTGACACTGGCTTTTCTAAAGTAATTATCTCCTATTGACATTATTGCAACTGTGGCCACCATAAGAGAGCTAACATTCACCTAAAAAAGCCCCGACAATCACAAAGTCACCAGTAGACACAATGCAATTTCACAAAATGTTAAATGCTTCTGTCCATCAAGAACCTGCACTCTTGACAAGGGCCTTATTTGAAACATACTTGGTTGTCATGAATGCAGTGATTATCTTTTCCTTTTCCCTTTTTATCCTGGCTAATCTGTAAATAACATTGACTGGTAAGTATCAGAATATTTCATTTTTACCATGGCCATAAAATATGAAGAAGTGAAGCTGAAAAAAATGGCATCCCATTTTTTTTTCCTTTATTTTGTATATGTGTATCAATATTGATGTGTCTGTTTCAGAAAAAAATACAATTAGGAATCCCTGTGGAAAGCTGCCTTCAGTCATATCTTCACAGTCTATGTCTTTGATATAGATTTTAGTGACAAAAACAGTAGTATTGATGTTACCATCTACAACAGGGACCAAGTAAAAGATTATATTTTGAATTATGAAAAAATGTTGAAGACTCTTTCTTGAATGCCATAAGCAGAAAATCAGCATTAAATTCAGCACCTCTTCTCACTTCAGATACTCCTGTGTAATTAAAGGGTACTGTCTCTGAAAACAAGAATAGAATCCATCAAGAATAGTCAAGTCTCTGACAGGTTTTGGAAAGGTACAGAGCTACTGGTAGGACAGGTTCAAATATGGGTTTTTTTTTAATATAGCAAAATCACATAAACCTGATAGGATTTGCTGACAAGCTACAACAGATTGACAAAATAATTTGGGCAGACTATAAACCCAAAACTGTTAAGGTGAACATTGTCATTAGTAGAGCAGGTGAAAACAATTAAGAAGACACTAGGATTTCAGCTAGAATCTTACCTAAAGTTTTCCCGTACAATTTTTTTTTTTTAAATAAAACTACTTTTCAGAAAGATAAATTGTCAAAACACATGCTTCTTTGAAGGGATGGGAAAGGAAGGTTAAAATGATAATTTCTTTATAGACTTCTTGATAATATAGTGTCCTGTGAATTTTCCTTTCAGAGTGAGGGACTGAAAGGGGTGAAGCACTGGAGTGATTTGGGAATTTGATAAAAGTGCACTGCTATAGAAGTGGAAATAAAAGACGGCTGTTCCTATCCATGCTGGTCCAGGACACTTGGACACCTTCTTCTTACCTTCCTTGCTGTCAAAATTGCAGTGAGGGCAACAACAAGCTTGGCACCAGCTTCAGTGTGCCAAGTCACAGGCGAAAGAGAAAAGTAGGTAAGCAAGAAAACAAACAAAAAAACCAAGAACACCAACTGCCTCAGGGAGGAAAGGAAAATTAGGCTATTGTTGTTATGAGCTGCTCCTAAAGATACTTCAGAAATGTGCTCAAGGGTGTGGCATAAAACCTTATTAGGCAAGAAAATGAATGCCATAATCCTCTGAACACTGCTTCTTGGGGACAAACATTTAAAACCAAAACACTTTTTTTTCCATATCTGCTTCTTACCTGGCCTAATATACCCATAGTTAATGAGAAATTAAAGATCTCTGCCTTTGGTTATTGTTGCTAATTAAAGAACAAAGTAGAATATTTTCATCTTTATCCATGATTTAAACAGTAGTTGAGCTTAAATAAGAATTATCTAAGGATTGCAGGGTTTGTCCCACTATGTTACTTATAATCACTCTTAACCTACATAAATAAGATAACAGTATCCCCAAAGTAAACGAGATGTCAGCCTTCAGCTTGTTTCAACAGCCCATTCAACCCATCGAAGGCACTGAAAATCTCCACTGACTTCAATGGACTTTGGATCAAACCCATATGTCTTTAAACTATTTCGGATTAAAGTGGATTTTGGCAGCTGTCCAAAGACAAAAAAGACTTAAGAGCAGCAGAGGGGTTACTGACAATTGTCAGATGACAGGTTTTCCTATAGCAACAGACTTTCTTTACAGTATAATTGTATCGAGCCTGGCATTCATTTAAAAAAAAAAAAAAAAGAAAAGAAGAAATAAGTGGTCCATTATAGGAATCTATTTGTTTTAACATAACTATTGTGCCTATTTAAATGTCTGGGTATTTATCTTTAGGGGAGAGAAAAGCTTTATGGATAGCTAAATACACTCTTAATGCAGGTTAAAGTATCTTCTCTGAAATGTTTTTAAGGTTTAACTTTAATGTATGGCATTATTACTTTGTGGAAGAGAAATTAAACGTAATGTAGAGGAATCTAATGGCACATGATGTATCTAATAAAAGCTTAAGAGAGAGCATAATGCTTTATGGATAAGAGCTGCCACTCAAATTGCAGCATTTTGTATTCCTTTAAATGAGTAGATGTTACGAAGATGATCACGATTTCATGACTGATATTTTAGTATTGTATTAACAGTCACACATATATGCAGGTCACAGCTTCAGGACTTGTGTTCCCCACCTCTGCTCCTCCTGAACTCTTCTGAGTTCTGGAGAGAAAAGAGAAGAAAGCACCCTATGATTTGTAAGCCTTGAAATATGAAATTTTTTTCATTTGTTTTTATATTCGATCTACATAAATTACTTTCAACAGAGCATTTTCTAGATGCCGTACATTGCTTACCTCAGCACAGAGATCCGGTGAATGTCAACATTGCCAGCGATTTCACTGGAATGAGCTGTTGGAACACTGGAATGGATGGCATTTTCCAGGCCACCAAGGCTACCCCAGCTGCTAAGTCAGACAACTGAAGCCCAGACATGTGCATTACATTACTATTATCAATTTTTTTCATTCTAACTTCTAAAGGAATTAGAAGGTTTTGGGTTTGTTGGTGTGGTATTTGTGTTGTTGTTGGTTTGGTTTTTTTTACTCCCACTCTTCCTATCAGAGAGATATTCCAGAACCTAAGCTCTCAAACAGAACAGAAATGTCTTCCTCATTTCTATGCTAATGAATTTATGGCTGTTTTATTTCCATTTATTCTTATGCCAGTGTTGCTCATTCTTCCTTCCCATCTTTTATTCCCTGACATATAAAGACAGCCATGATATCTCCCCCCAGACCTTTAGGCATAAAAGGGTGATGGTGCAGTAAAGTCTAGAGCTGAGCAGCAGAAGACACATCCACTGCTGAGCTGTTCATCTTTCCTTAGGCTGGTGGGGTGCCAGCTTCAATTAGCCAGCTCAGTTATATACAAGATACAAATCAGTCCTTGTCTAAAGATGTTACATTTTATATTGACTATATTCCTTTAAAACTTACTAGCTTCACATTCTTTTTATTTTGGAGCTCTGGGAATTTTTAAGGGCAACAGACAAATTTCTACAAGAAAATATTGATGTCCATATGATCACAGAACAATTAAAGATGAAACTAAAATATGGAAATGTCTTTCTATGAGAGAAGAACGGAATTGAGAAAATTTTCAAAAGAAAACTTGTTTGTTTTGTTTCTTACAAGAAATGAACAATTTCACTTTTCTATTGGTCAGTTCAGTTGCAACTGAGGAGTTCCTGCTTCATCAGTTGCCCAGCATGGTTAATCAAGCGAACAAGGACAATTTCCATGTTTCTGGCTTTGAGAGATCATGCCATACTTCATGATAGGTAGAAATTAATACAAATAGCTAGAAATTAAGATGAACAAAGGAGAAAGTGACACACTTTCAGCAAACACACCAAAAAACTAAGAGAACAAAAATCTCATCTGCACCCCTCTTCAAGTGAAGTTAATGCAAAAGAAATTGTAATCAAATTCAGAGGATTTCTCATCTACTAAAAATAGTTTAACCATCCAAAGATCTAAGGCCTGCATCTTCTGAAAAGCAGGACACAAAATATGCTAAATCAAAGACTGATTCCTTGGAGCGCATATTTTAAAGTGTTACCTTTAAGCAGACTAAAAAGTAACTTTCTTATTCCACCCCATTGAGAGATCCTCCTACTGGGCTGTTATCCAATTGCACTTGATATCCCTTAAAGTTCAACACCTTGAGCCTCCTGACAGAAAACTCTCATCTTGGTAATTCTAAGAGACACACAGATGAAAGAGACCAGGCAAAAACGAAGTGGGAGGGAATTGTACATTAAGCATCAAGTGTCACTTTATTGAATCTGGGAAGAGTGTAAAGTTTCGACTTCATTTCTCAAGTCTGCATTGCAGCTGGAATGAACAAAAATGAGGATGTACCACTTTTTAAGCACTTCAGTACTTGTGTGCTGCCTGCTGACACTGTCTGGAAAGGCAGTACTCAATCTACTCAGGTGCTCTTCCCTAAACAAATGAACAAAACCCAGAAAAACTCCCTGAAACAAACAGACAAATCCTCCCCTGCTTCCTTCCCCCCCCCCCACCAAAAACAAAAACAGTCACCAAAAAACCCCACAACCTATTATGAGTTTGTTCTACAATCCAGAGTTGTGCGTGTATGTGTGGCTTTAAAAAGACTCTATAAAATCTCTCTGAACAATTCTGCAGATCAGGCAATCCACTGAGGAACCTTCATTAATGCCTAAAAGGGTTATGGAAAGACATTTTATTTGCAGAAAACCAAGTAAAAAACAAAACCACAAAAAAATTAATTGACTGACATACTGGCAATGCCCCCTGAACTCAGGCATCAGAAAATTTTCCTCCACACTCTTCCAGATATTTATAAAAATATGCAAGTCAAGGATTTTTATGATTGTCTAAGAGGCATCCTTCTCAATGCTCCACTCACAGGTGGATGAAAACATGCACAATAGGAAACAGCCTCCTAATGATTTTATCCCTTTTATGAACAGAGTGCCAGTAACTACCTCATATCAAAATATCACTAATTGTTATACCATCTAAACATAAGGAAATTTCAAATCAAGAAATAAAATTCAATAAGTAGAATTTAACCTAACATCTTTTCTTTCTTGTTCTAGTCCCTCAGCTCTATTTCTTGTAGCAGCTGGATGAGTCACCTGCCTAGCAATTACATTTAGGCATTAGCATTTCCCACATGTATATTTCAAAATGTTTAAGTGCTTGACTTACAAATTCATAAATATACCCATGAACAACACAAATACACTGCCAGCTTTACTAACAGGGAACGAGACATAGGAGATCACTTTATTTAATCCTTTATCAAGCCAAACTCTTGGGAAAGCCAATGATATTTTGGTGCAGCAGAGGTGCACACAACTTACCACATAATATTAAGCATATCTAATACCACTTACTGAGTCAGTGCCGGCAAATGTGCAGAAGTCTGGCTTTTACTTTCTACCCTGACCAAGTTAAACTATAAAGCTTTAAGTTCTTAAATCACCTGGCAGGCCATTTATACTGCAGAAGCTGTGAATTATGATTCTTTGACTCCTTATGTTTTCTTCCTTACTGCAGAGCTGCTCTAATGACTTATATCTTGAGCACTACCACAAGATGGATGTTTTAGGCATTTGCAGTGGAGAGTGAATGTAGTAGTGATTCTTAAATGACTGCAAGGAATACTTTTAGTGTTTTAAAGTGAGGAAGAAAATACCTAACAGGATTCTTTAATTTTTTTTCATCTTTCCTATTATAAAACACAATTAATTTAATAAAAGGACCTAAATTGCCAATATTGAAAGTGAAAGCTACAGAGACATCTTAGTACTGACACAGAATGTTAATATAAATGAAGCCCCTGTTAAAATTAAAAATATGCTTATGAAATATCAATGATTCTCTTTACATATAGTTGTTACCCTTGTACATATTCAAATAATTGCAGAAACACTTTTCAAATAATATATTTCTTGCAATAAGTCCAGTAAAAATGATAATATTTGCTATTTCTATTGTGTTGATTCACATGTCCTTTACTCTCTACCACAAATTTAACATTATCCATCTGTGGATTCATCTATTTTACAGATGCAACCTGTTCTGGAGAGAGGGTAGAATCAATTTCCATTTTAGAAACAGCAAGAGGGAGAGGAAGGAATGTAGAATGACTAGGAAAAAACCCTCATACTCAAGAAACTGCTGCTGGAGAGATTTGCAGCTTCCAGGAACTGAAATGCTCTGTGAGTTTCTTTCCAAAGCAGCTTCCTTCAAACATCATAAATTCAGTACAAGACAGGCTTCAGAAACCCAGGTAAAGAGAGATTTGAGTTCTGAACTAAATGAGAGCCAGACAAGGACCATCAGTAAGGGTTGTTGTTATTTGCACAATGCGCCTAAGTTGCTCTGCACTGACAGCCCTACAAGAAAAACTAATAGTTTACACGTAAAACTGAGATATTTTGTCTCCTAGAAACATCCAGTCTCTCCCAGCTCCAGACAGAGGCAAGGAGCATGAAATGCAAATGTGATTTCCCTTGGGACAACACATTATTACAAAAGACAGAGGCTAGATTCTTGACAGCTTTCTAGGATCTCATGACTTCAGATCTGCTTAGATGATTTCAGATCTCCTTTTATGATGAATTATAGATTAAGAACAGTATCTCCCATTTATTTCGTCACCTAAATCAGATCAGAACATGACTCTACTTCATATTTTCAAAGCCATCAAACACAACCAAAAAATATTTCAAAAATAAAGCAGAACGTGAGAAGACCAGCTAAGCCATTAACCTGTTCACCATAAAACAAAAACAGTTTTCTTCTTAGGATCTAAAGTTACATACAGCCAACTAGAAGAATCACTTGTAAATACTAGAGGCAACAGCCTGGATGCACTGAAGTCAACAAGGTTTCTGCTACTGATCTTTAGTTTCTGAGGTTTCACCTCATCTTTTGTGATCTCCTGGAATTACTGCTGCAAATCACCACACTAGTCTGTCTAAGACAAAATTCCTGCATGCAGAAGAAACCCATAATTCCTGCTCATTCATAGAAACCACAATTCAGTTAGTGTTATGGATGCCAGGGTTTAGCTAGGTTATCATCTGAAACAGGTTTAACATAGAGCCTATAATCAGCAGGATTCTTGGGAAAACAAATAGCCTTGAAGGGATAATCACTATTTGGAAGTCAAGTTATGTAAAACATATTTCCCCCTGTGTTATTGCTTCAAGTTGTTTGATTGCACCTAGTATGTGTAAAGACTGGAAATTATAGAATCTTCACCCTGAGTGGTTTAGGCTCTGTTGTTGTAATAGCTACTTAAGTTTTAAAGGGTTTTCTTGCCTTTTTCTTTTGGTCTTTCTTCATGCAGGTAAAAGCTGATAGGAGCAAAGTAATGAGGCGGGATAAAGAAATTTGCAGCCAAGGAAACTCTGCCAATTTTATAAAACAGATGCCAATGCTTTTGGCACCTTCTTGTAGTTGACTAAAAACTGAGTCCAAATTTATCATCAAAGAGCTATCCAGGCATGCAGATTGCACACATATCTCCCTCAAAGGGAAAGCTTACAAAGTTAAAAAAACTTCACAGTATCAGTCTCTCTTAAAACACAGATCAAATAACCCTCCTTCGTTCCTCCCAGCACAGAAAACACTATCTACTCCAGTATACACATAATTGCATTTCTTTTTACTCTATTATTATCTATGTATATTGTACACATAACAGACAATAAGATATACTAGAAGTAAATATAATAAATCCACACATACCAGTGTGTAGCTACTATTTACCCCCAAATATACCCAACACAGAAACTGAACTAGAAAATAGGAGCATCAATAGACCAAATATCCCTGCTCTACTACAGACAAACTACTTCTTTCACGGTTTCATCCTGTCAGGAAGAATGCCAAAGCCTGGGTCCCTGACTTTCTTCAAGCAAAACATTTCCTCACATGTATTCTTCAAGCAATTACTAGAATTGCACAATGTAACTACAATACCACTACCCCTGGCTAGCCACGGTCTTCAAGGTACATGTGCATTGTTGGACCTAACCCAATTTCCCACATGCCTAAGTTTTGTTTGTAAATAACATGCTTGAAGAGAAGTTAGAAAATGGGAGGCAAGAATAAAAGTGTAACAGCCGTTGTATTTTACATTTCTATTTCATTTGCCCTTCTGTTTTCCTTCATTCACAGTGTCAGCCAACAGCATGGAGCAAGCATAAAAATCTTCACCTTCCAACCTGGACACAACAGTCCTGCTGCCTTCCTAAAGAACCTGAATAGGTTTTCTTATGGAAGGAGTTGAAAAATGGAAGATGTTTCTTAGAAAGAGCATTTGCATATAAGTACAGGAAATTAATACTGTTTTAAGAGTTGTCATTCTTTAATTTCCTGACCTGAGAGTGTGAATTGGCCTCAGTCATGCTAAGATTACATTCCTGAAGCTTTGTATTGCATAATCATAATAGGTACCTTAGCCCTAATATAATATGCATAATCGTAGTATGATGAAATACATTAAAGGTACAATAGAAGGTAGAATAACACTGCAGGAACACACTCTTTTAACGGGCCACACTGTGCTTAACCGTGAGGCAGATCCTCAGGTGGGGAAGACTCTTGTAAGTCAACCCAAAGCTAAGAAGCCAACTATACTTAGCTTTGTTGAGAGGGGAAAAGAAAAAGAAGAAGAATTAAAAAGAAAAAAAAATAGAGAAGAAAAAAAGACTTTGAGGATTTCATTTTAGTTTTATTTTACTCTAATCATACCTACTTGACAATTAGAGGACAAACATTTTGACCATTTGATGTGTGTGCAAATTACACACATGTACATGTGAAATACTGTGTTCATACATGTTTCTGTACAGATCATACATGTAGCAACTTTCCAAGGTTCTGCTTGCTCTCTTACACAGGAATGTATTTTATAGGCAAATAAAATAATATTCATTTTTCATTATAGTTATCATTTCAGGAAAGCAGAGTGTTGCCAAAGTCACTTAATTTTCACATTCATTTTACAAGATGGAGATTACACTTTAAACAGATAAAAGAATCTAAATGAACTAGAACAGGCAAATACATTTTGTCAGTTTTGCTCGAATGTTATTAACTCAGGAGGTGAAGGTCATGCTTCATGTCCTTTAAAAAAAATAGCTTTCCTTTAAAATTGTATTCCTACAGTCTCATTCTGTAGAATGTTTCCTGAGATGACTTTTTAATTTTCTCTAATTTTCAGATAAATAGACATACATATACCCCAAAAGTGACTTAAGACAACTACTTTAATAAGCTACACATTCTCAATATCATTCTTAATGTATCACACATGCAATAGTCTCCTAGGACTACGTTCTGCCCTCTGCTATACAGACAGCTTATTATTCAAAATATGCAATGAATCATTAATGATACACACCCGCAGAGGGGAGATCAGAATTAAGCCCTTAGTCGGTGTGTAATATTTGCTCTCAAACTTCGTCTATCAGGAGCAATGGTACTTCACTTACTATTGCCAAAAAAACAAATTGGAAAAAAAAAATGAAAAATTTAAAAGGTCCATATGATTTCTCTCTGTGACCTCTACACCATGTATTAGAGACAGGTACTATACTGAGTGCTCTCCTATTTCTGCTTGTGCATAGATATAATCCAGGAGTTATATGTTCATGTGCTCGATGTCCATCTTTGGGGAAGGGCCTATACTTCGAATACTCTCTCTCAAGCCACCTGCTATCTGCTTACAAAAGATTTTTTTAGAAAAAAGATAAAGAAATGGCTTTCTAAAAGAACAATTCAGAAGAATATAGCAATGACTGAGTGAGTAGTGACCCTGACAAGACAGCAGAAGCAGCTAAAGGGGTTGTTTGTCAATCATCCCTCCCGCTAAGGTAGCACCATTTTTAGCTTTGTTTACATGTATTACAAAGAAGCATACAGCTTAGCTCCTTTGTCTACTTCTATTTCATTACCAAACCTGAAAAGACTGAAAGGGGTGCCCTAGAAAGGAGAACCTCAAAACATATCCAGTTCCCAGATACCAAGACTCACAACAAGCCACGGTTTTCATTTTACAACTCCCGGAATTATTTTTGGGTCGCATATGTCTGCATTTATTTTTATGGAAAACAGGAAAAAACTTTTAGCAATTTTGAACAAAACGTACTTCTAGAACTATAATATTTTCTTAGATGACTATTACTACAATATTTTGTCATAGACGTCCAATTAAAAAAAAAAACCTGCAAAAATAATACAAATTTAATACAAAGAAATTTAAAATGGTTTCAATGTTCCTTGATGTTTTTCTCTACATAGATATTTTGCAACTTGCTAAGCATGCATTATGGAGACCAAAGACCTTTCTCAATGTGCCCATAGTTTCCTTAGGGCCAGACTCCAAATTACTAATATAACAGCATGGTAGAGTTAGACCTATCCACCTCTTTGCAGGCTTTATTTGGATTCTCTGCATTAAAGCCTCAAAGTCTGGAGACAGTACGCTCTTGTAATCCCTCCAGAAACTTTTGAGGAAAGGAAGCAGAAAAAATGAGAGCATTCTTCCACTATATTATGCACCCACAAGCAAAGTCAAGCCCCAAAATCCAAGATTTAAAAGGGCTTTCATCACCTGTGCCTATAACACCTGATGTGCCAGATTTACTACACATGCTGAATAATTGATCATCCTTGGATCTGCCCATTCGGATGAACTAGGTGTGCAATAAGTGTTCTTTGCATATCATGCAGTACTTTGTCCATGCACTTTCAATGGCTTAAGACAGTTGTGAAAGGAAGCATAAACATTAAGGTCACACACCCTGCACCTGAAGCTCACCCCAAATTTTGTTAACCTTCAATTCTGGATCCCAGGTATGAAACATGTTTGTGTATGAAATTATATACATGTACATGTTGAGACAAAAAGGATGAGTGATAATTTCATTTACACCCCTCTTTGAAGGTGAAGGCAAGTAGTTTCCAATAGCCACACCTTTCCTAATGTACACATTCATCTTAAAAGCCAAATGAACGTGAGCAGCAAGGAGTTTGCTGCAGCCCTCCACAAAGCAATATTCAGATATGAAAAGGGTGAAGAATACATTTTGTGATTAAAACACACCTATGCCTACTACTGCCCTATAGTGGGGTGCAGGAGAAGGAGGGAGGAGAATTTTTATATGGATATACATTGTTGTCATAGCCTGAAGAATTCTTTAGGAGTATGGTACTTTTTTTTATCAGATCTATAACCAAAGACAAGTCTTTACTAGCAGAGATAAAATAGTTTGAGAATAAAATGAACTGCATCAGTGCTGGGTAAAATTCACATCTCAACCAAGGGCTAGTACCTTGAAGAAGCACCTCACTTGTTCAGTTCCTATAGATGATGAAATTAAGCTGAGAGGAAGAAGCCTGTGGGACCCACCACCTCACAGAAACAACTTTTCTGTTAACAAAATTCAATAAACTGCTGGACAAATCCTAATCCATGCTGTCTTTATGCACAGGTACCACGCTGCTGACAGATTAACAGATTGTTTTACAGCAAGATATTTTGGACACCTAACTGAGTCCTCCTGGTGGGCCCCTCCTGAGCTTACTCGTCTGCTACCAAACACGAGACAGCTGACAGGTTTTTAAATGATGAACTCCTGTGGGTCACATTACTTAATTATACAGTACATCCAGGGATACGCACATGGGTCTTTTATGGTAAATGATATGACTGTCTTAAAAACTCATTAATATGTCATTAACCAAGCAGACATTTACTAATTAAACAATTAGCCCCTCTCTTCTATTCCTTTGTTCCACTCAGAGATGCTCATTTACTGCGATCCCCACTCAGATTTTTTTTTTTTCCCTTTCAATTTCTCTTTCAGGAAAACTAAGTGTCTATAAAACATTTCCTTTGTTTTTGTCTCAGTTTAGTCAAATAGGAAACCAAAAAACGTCTAGATTCCCAGCTGGTGAAAATCAGCTTTATCTTATGGAAGTCAAAGGAGTTATGGTGATTTACCCCACCTGAGGATTTTGCTCCAGGCTTCCCAAATACAAGTAATGTATTGATTTCAAATGCATGTCTACTGTCACAATATGCAGGCTTTGCCTGTCCAAACCAATACTGATTTTTACAAAACTTCAAGAAATGCATTCAACAACCACTCTGAGCTGCATAATTATTAAATACAAACAAAACCCCCAACACCAATAAAGCAAGTATAAATATGCAAAGATCAAGGCCTGGAAGCAGATTACTCTGCATCACCATGTGAAGTTAAACACCAAAGGAGCACGCTGTATTCCTACCTTTGAAATTCAAAGGTTTTTAATAATTTTACTTGAGCTGTTTTCTGCTGATAAATGTAGCTTGATCATGTTTGATGTGTTTTAACTGTGTAGTAAACTCTGATACAAAGAAGGATTATCAAATATCTCAAACTGGAATATAGTGAGTTTCTTTTTGGAGAGAAATCCCCCATTTCTCCTTTATGATCAAAAGGCAAACAATTTTATTTCTACTCAAATGGCCATCTTTTTTACTGTATATACAGTAATTTTACTAACATATAAATAACTGATATATAGAGGCTGAAAGAAAACAATCCAAAAAGAATGTTTCTTCTACTTCTTAAATTTCAAGTGTTCTAACTCCTATAGTTTTATTTTCTCTTGCTTTCCAGAAAACAATCTTTCAGGAGTACCAGATCATTTGCAGAGGATTATAGAAAGGGTTCAACCAAGCACTAGCAAGGGAAGAAAGACAAACATTTTAAATGACCCATCCTCATACTGATAACACAATGAAGAATTCTGCCTTGCCTCTGATTCTTCCTGCACTGTATCCTCACTCAGAATCACACTGAAGAGCAAATCAGGTTCTAGAGGACTGGGGGATCACTGGCCTAAGTAAAATACCACTTTAGCTACAAGGAGGGATAAAAACCATACCTGGGTTTTCGCCTAGTATCTCAGGTGAGCAATCTGTGGCAGCAGGAGGCTGGTATAGTCCAGTAGCCTAAGTCACCAGGGATGATGAAGTAGCTAGAGTGGTTAAGAGCAGCTTACACCTCAGCATTCACCAGAACCCAACAAGCCACCAGAAAAATGCCAACAGCTTTACTACAATGGAAGATCTGGACCCAGAAGTGTGAGGTAGTGTGTCAAAAGGCCAAATGAGTACAGTATTTAAGACCACACAAAACTTCAGGAGTTCTTATTTAGGAGAAGGGTTCTGTCACAGTCATGAGACAGGAGTCTTCTGTATTCTTTTTGGACAAGCAGAGTGTGGGTAATGATAACAAAGGGGTCTCCCACACTTCATCATTGAAATGCCTCTTCCTGAACCAGAAGAACAACAGTGTGGGCTCTGGAAAAGTCATATCCTGTCCTCCCTGGCTATAAGTCCTGACTCCTGCCCAGTCACATATTTAGTATGAGCAGCCCTTTGGAAAGTAACTGTGAGTCCACTCTCGCTGACTTAATTCTGTGGTCTGTGAGGGATCAGTTCAATTTCAACCAACAGGAACCTCCATCACATATCCACGGCCACTGACAGAAGGTGCTTTCAGGCCATCAGGAACATGGACCATCCTGCAAAGCACCACGTTGCAATTCACAACTACACGCAGCCTCTGCTTAATTCCAAATCACTTAGGACAGTAATACAACACAAAGTCTATTATACTGTAAACTTCTCTCTTACACAATATCTATTAGGCATTAATTTTGTGGCAATAGGTCTTTTGCAGCAACCAAAACTTATAAAGAAGCTAAAGCCCAGATGAAAATTGATCTTTAAGGATAAATCCCTGACTTTCAGGTTATGGCTTTTTTTAGACAAGATTTCTTCCTAAATTGCCGCTTATTTAGATAATAAAGGCAGTGTGAGAATGGAGACACACATTATGAATGCAATGTAAATCATGCATAATTTCAATAGATTTTCAAGAGGCCTTTAGACAGAAGAAATATCTGTCTTCTTCGTGATTATTAGAATCAGCTACACATCTGCACATTTTCTACTAGCCAAGCCACCGTAATACCACAATCAGGTATTGATTAAGTACCATAACAAAACGCTGTACTTCAGATCTTTGTTTTCATCACTGCCACACAGACAAGAGCACACAGGCAAGGAAGCTGCAACCCCACTCTTTAATAACTGTTGCATAGAAGGACAAATTTTCAGAACTGGAAACATAGAAGAGCGAAGTGGTATTCGCGTGAGAAAGACTTTCACAAAGGAAAGATCAATCCCCCCTCCGCTGACTGAAGAGAAAATTAATTACTGCAGTTGGCAGAGGATAAATGATTCCAATTTACAGAGTTGTGTAATTATAGCAGCTGCAGAGTCGAAGACTGGATGCTAACTTTGAACCTCCACCCCAACATGACATTTCTACTTGCATTTAGTTCTGCCACTTGTGAGCACGTTGAAAGTTCTCTCACTGTGACTTCATAATTATATGTTGGTTCAAAAAATAATCATTGGCTTCATTGCATAGACGAAACCTTATCATCTGGTTAGCAAAAGGTATGTTGTATCGTCTTTGAAGTGCTGAAATCCCCACAGTGGAAAATTTATTAGGGGAAAGTGATGTTATGGAAACACAATTAATTCTGCCACAACATGCAGAATTAACTACACTGTTAAGAATTAAAGATTCAAAGAAGAGTTCAAAGGAAGAAAAATACTATATGTCAAATCATAAAGTATAACCTTTGCATAAGGTCTAACAACACCATATTTTGAAGCAGAATCTCAGTGAGACATCTAGGTAAAAAAAAAAAAAAGGAAAATAAATGGTTAAGGAGATGGGGAAACATCTTTAGCATTTTACTTGTTTTTCTCATGGGAGGTTGTCAGTTATGCTTGTATAGAAAATTCTGTTCTCTTTTTGAAGCCAAGAGGAAAGTTTTTAATCTCATCTTTAACTTTAATCCTTTAAAATATGTAAGAGATTTAGACGTGAACAGGGTAAATTTGGCAGAAGATCCTAGCTATGGAAGTAAGGTAATTTCTTTCAACTACTGATTGCCAAGGGAGTTCAAAGCCTGCCACCTAAACTATCTATCAATTCCAGCTACAAGCTGCAATCTACTGATTTTTTACATTTCTCTCTATTGATCACAAATATTTAGAAAAGTCACCAGCTACGAGTGAGTGAAATGATGTGATTATTATAGACAGGGATGAGGGCTCTCTAGTGTTGTTGCTTTTTTCAGAACAAATGAAGAATGAAAGACTTTTTCTCAAGCAATATGCACAATAGCGTCTGTGGTGACTCTGTAGTTATTTTATGCACCAACAAGAAAAGAGCTAGTCCAAAAGAACAATTTCAGAAAATCTTAGAAAATTGGCAACCGAGCCAAACACTTAGCTTTTAGTACAAGAAAACTTTTGACTTTAACAGACTGTTTTGTACCATCTAAAGGTCATATAAGCCTGATGTACAAGGCAACCTGCTTACATTTCATTACTGAAATGGAGGTATAGAAGCCATGGTACGACTTTTTCCCCTAAAGTACCAGTACATCCATACATACACTGAATCAATACACAACCATTGGGCTATTGCAGTTGAGCTGAGGTCAAACCCCATGGTATCCCCTAAGACTGCATTCCTGTTCTATTGAGCACTTCCTAATGGGAGGAAAGAAAGTTTCATTTTTAGGGGGTTTTGATTTCCAAAAGGCTAAGCAAAGCTGGAAACTAAAGAAGATATTTATGTGGAAAATTGGCATGAAGTAACAACATACCTTGACTAAGGTTACACAGAAACGCTTGGAAAAGCTGAACATTGAGCCAAACATCTGAAACCTCCCTCTCCTGGTCATGGTCAGCCTCTGGTTTTAATTACCTGGGTACGAATCTACCAGCTAAAAGGAACTAACAGATTTACACCTCTCTGTTTAAACCACTCTATTTATTAGGCAAATTTGCAGTTTTCAGTGCCATTGCATTAACAAACCTAGAAGTCAGCTGAGGCCTGTTTTGAAGGACTGATGCAAAATGACTAGAGAGCTCAGGTTTTGGCCCTATGCAACTACAGTACAACAGATGAAGCAATTATATAATCACATAGGCTTGGCCTTGTGTACTCTTTGATCAATTCAACATGTGCCAAATCCATGTCATATGAATGCAAAATCTAATCCAGAACGAAATGACTAAGTCATAGGAACGAAAAAATAATCCAAGTGGGCTCACATCTGTTCTCAGTCACATCAGACCCAGGACAAGCTGAAATGCCATTGAACTTGATGCATTTTATACCAGTACTAATAAGATTAGGATTTAACTTCCTCTTCCCTCTCTTAAATAATGTACAGAGTCAGCATAATTAAAAATCAATCTGGAAGAAAATAAACTGCTGTAGTACTTAATGCAGATATAATAATCTTTAAAATACCATAAAAGCATTTGCTTTTTTTGAATCTAATTTGTAAAAGGTCCCTTTGTACATATGAAACACTTTATTAATACACTTAAACCAGTTATTGCAAAACTTTCTTAGAGCATCACCAGCAAGATCATGAACACCAGTTACAGGTATAAGTTATGCTTGATTAAACATTCTGGAAATCTTGAGCAACCATTTGGTATATTTATAAAAGTTATACAGTTAAATTATAGGTTAAACTTTTGCAACCATACTAACTTAGGATATAGGAATCTGTATATTTGAAAAACTCCCAGAGAATTCAGTAAAAATGCTGCCTGAATAAGGTATTCAGAACCTCCCAGAGATATGAAGGGGCTAGTTTTACCAGAGTTTTGTCAGGAGCTAGTCCAAATCTGTGTAAAGTCAATTCAGACAACTCTGGAACACCTCTCTTAAAAACATTTTTATCCTTGAGCAAACACAGAGAGCATTTAAACAAAATGCTTTTTACTTTGTCTGTGATTTTTCCCCAAGCTTTCATCCCCACCACTGGCAGCCTTCTGTAGCCGGATTTTGCTTACCTTCATAATACTATGATTTGTTGCCATGGAAATTATAGCCATGTCACAAATAGAAATTTATGCCTTTGTGGAAAAAACAATATTCTAACATAAGAAAGCACGAATACCAAAAGTGAAAACTGACAAAAATAAAGAAGCTTGCTCTGAAAACTTAGCTAATGTTGAATTTAGAATCAGAAAGAAGCTTGAGCATATTTGCAATTTCAAGCTGTTGAAACGTCCTTGTGTGCACGAAGAACACATTGGGTAAATGGAAGTTTTCTGACTATAAGTCTACTACCTCCTTACTGTATTTAGTCAGAAAATAAAAATTGATCTATACTAGCTGGGCAGATTTAAGAATTTAAATGTGAATAGAAACCAGTATCCCAGTCAGGAGTCATGTTCTTTTGAAATATATATAAGGTGTAAGAATGAGAGTAGGGAGACAGTCTTAGCACTCATGTTAGAAGTTTATGTTCCTATGTTTCCTACATACCTGAAAGACAGGAGATTCCTTCAAAAGGCACTTTCTAGAGACTCAAGACAATTCTCACAGCACTTGATCTAGAGTCCCATTCTGACCTTCTGGGAGAACTGGGCTTCTTAATTATTTTATTTTTTCTGTCTCCTATTTTTTCATGTGCTTTCTATGAAGGCTGCTGGAATCTGTTGTGGCCTTATCTGCAATGACAATAAAAGTAACTCTGAATGCTTATTGATCTACTCTTTTTTCTTTCTAATACTCTATAATAACATGAAGATCATCTGTGTGATCTCTTAAACCTCACTTGCTGTGGTGATTTCATTTGTGTTATTCTGCCTACATTTCTTCTCTCTGATTTCCATTTCTGCCTATGATAATTCCTTGCAAACAAAATTATTTATTAATTTTCTGCACATACTTTTCTGGATATTTAAACTACAGTGTTAATTAAATCTAGACAGAAAGTTCAGAACCACATGCCTTCAGATAGACAAAGGAACTTTTCAATACCATGCCACTCATACAGTTTTTCTGCAGGAATCCTTTACAGTTGAAACAGTCTCATAAAAAAGAACATGCACCAGAGAATAAAGACTGATAAGAGGATGTCTAGCTGCCAAGTTCAAGAAGTTCTAGAATTCACAATTTCCAGGCAAAGACTACTGTTCATTTTACTCTCTGAAACCATCAATCTGCAGAAAGAACACAGAAGTGTGAATTTCCCTAGTTTTCCTGCAGATCCTTGTAATTTGAAAGATTGGGCTCCTAAATTCTTTTGTCCTTCATCAGAAATGAGAACTGGATATGGTTAACATATAATAAGGATGCTCCATCTTTGTGAAACTGGAGAACATCATTCCTCATGTCCCTCCACATTATCCTGAAATATGACCTCAATGTAATAGATTTCATTGAGGGAAATTTATTCCTCCTCCTTTGTTTTCTTTGCCTTCCTTGTTTTTCATTCCAAAACCAGGGAACGAGAGAGGGGAAAAATGTCAGGAAAAAAAGCAACTTGAAAATCAGAAAGGTGCAGATTATGAACACAAAAGTTATCCTATTACAAACCTCAAAATAGCAAACAACCCCATAAATAAAGCTTTCTGGTCTGTTTAATTGTTTTTATTATTGCCATTTTCTCAGTTAAACTAATTCAGCTGACCAACATTTCATTCACACAAATATTTCCAGAAAGATTAAGAACAGCAAAAGTTTGTCCAAATTATTATTATTGTTGGTGGTGGTGGTGAGTAATTATATCATTATATTATTTAAGAATAATAACAGTAATAATATAATACACTGGAGGAGATGAACAACCATATTTCTAAAAGCTTGCAAAGATTAAAAAAAGGTCTTCTTTAGTACAACTCTTATCGTCTTCCCAAAAAAACAAAACAGACTGTTACTGATGAACCAGCTCCTGAGAAAAATCACAAAAACCAAATGACAAATTCAATTTGTCAAGCAATCTACATGGTTAAGGTTTGATGACACAAATAATTACCTAAATAAATTAAAGACTCCACTTAAACATCAATCTTAGAATAATCTAACATTGACTTTCAGAATTTTCTAGCCTCTCTGGCATTGTGTTGAAGGACAAGATGCTGAAAAATAGACAGAAAAGGAGGGGCGCCAGCTGGGGAGGGGAAAATGAGTGAAACAGTAAGAAAATGAGGCAGCAATCTGAGACATTATCAGGTATAAGATACATAAACACATTTATGACATATAATGTAATATTATTACCATATAAAAACATTTCTTTTTCTTGCAATGTAAAGAAGTTAAGGTACTTAGAGTATGAGGACATTGCTCTGCAGAGATAAGAAAGCATCCTCTACGTAGTGACACACAAAGGCTTTACCTGTCCTTGAAAGCTGTAACGCAACTGCTGTAATGGTGCCATTTCTTTCACTCTTAAAAACATATACTGGTCTTAACATATTTCACTTACTGCAGCAGACTAAATCCTAATGTCTGGAAGTAAATATGAAACAAAAAAAAATTTCACAATTATGAGCATTTCACAATTATGAACACTTAATACAGCTGATGTGAATCTTTTTTGGCAGCACTGGGTATTTTCAGTGGTCTCTTTCGGTTCATTCATAGCACTCTTCCACATGTCTTTGCTAAGCTTCTACAGTTACCTGAAATTTTTTACTATATGCTTGCTTTCTTTGACTGAATAAGCTAAATGACAATTCTTTTAAAAGGAACACATTTAAAAGCAAAAAACAGTTAATGTGTTTCTTATATTCCACTGCAGTTTCTCCTAAAAAGTCCACCAATTTTTTCTTTTCCTTTAATAGAAGTGGAAGAGTTTAATTCAATAGCTTTTACACATGGTACATAGGCAAGTTATAAGGTGACCAGGAAAAGAGCTTAGCATAAATAATAAATTAATCAGAAAAGGGTTTGGACATTCGCTTGGAAATGTTTAGAGATCTGAAAATCAAGGGACTTCAAAAGTGACTGTGCAGCAATATCAATATTACTTAAAGCAGATGAAAGTCTCCTCTTTGAGGAGTATATAATGCTACACAGATGACAATGACATCAGACTTTGATGCAAATTTCACTTCATTATTGACCTGATTTCTGTCTTAAGTCATGTAAGAACCATGCAAATATTCACTTCAGTAGTCCTTAAGTTTCACAGAATTTCAGTACACAAGACATGCAATGATACAAAGCAAACTTCCTTGCTGATATCAGATATTTGTTAAGTGAGGAGAGTTTTCTTAAGAGGTTGTTCTTTCTTCTAGAAACATCTTAATTTTATCACAGGTATTTTCAGTCCTGAAAGTAAAACAAAGCACTGTGTTTCAAGTTAGTGTTATTGCAAACCAAAACATTTTGGTTTGGTTAGTTACAAATCTGCACCAGCCCTAGCCCACAGTTTCACAATCAGGCTGCTGTCCCTGCTCACCTCAGCAGGGACATTTCCCATCAGAGAGTGGCCTCTCTCTGATCACACAACATGAGCCACTGTGGGATACCCAACAGTGCTAATGGGCAAAAGCAAACACAGAACACAGCAGCACATGACAGCTGTCACGCAGCAGCAGAGCATTTTGGGCAGGTGCAGTGCTTCCACTGGAGCAAAACCAGCACCTTTCCACTTCCAAGCATTTTGCTACTTTGGTACCACTTCTAAACAATATATAGTGTACCACAGAAGCAGTATTCCACTTTTTAACTCCACATGGGGCTAAAATGAGAGTCTTGATATATTTCAGCCTGAAAGAGAGTTTTGTATAGATTTGTGCAAGGAAAAAAACAATAAAAACCAACCTTCAATTTGTGAATTGCATTTGTGCTTTATAGAGCCTCATGATTCTGCTGAGACAAAGCTTAAATTAGCTGTCATCTGCTCAATTTCCTGAAGCTTGAGTAAAGTTTGATTCAGGTTGTGACTTCATTGAATTTTTTATTCATTGCTTTCTATTAATTGGGTTTTTTAAATGCTTAGGACACAATTTTATTTTTGTTTTCATGTTTTAATGACTCAGGACAACTTTTCCACCAAAGAAAGATGCAATTGATATTCAATTTTCTTTACTATTTTTTAGTCTTCAGGAGTGTACTAGGCATTTCATAAGAAGTATGAAGGGCATCAGTGAGCTTGTGAAGGTGAACTGCAGTTTGTAGGCCATTACGCATTTTATGAGATCAATTAAAGAGAGATACAAATTTCAGATTAGGTATAATTTTATATCTTAATGCAATTACAAATAAAATTATCTGCTCCTCCTCAAGATATTTAATATCAACATAATATAGCACATTTTTTCATTCAGTTTGATTTGTCTGATCACAGAAAACTAAATGAAGCCTGCCCTATACCTCAGAAGGTTTCAAGGACCAGAACAATAACAAATTCATGTTACGGTAATTAAGAATTAAACTGAAGAGAACTTCCACACTCAGTAAGGAACTCGATAGTACTTAAGACATGCTGATAATGAGGGTGTGTCTGAATTTCTCTTCCACTACTCTTCAAAGCACAGGTATCTCTGTCCATCTGGCTCTCCCAGTATGGGTAACCTGAAGACAGGAACCTCCCACTCCCCTCGGCAAAGTAAGTGGAATGTGGTAGGGTCGTCTCCACCTTTTGATTAACAGCCTTGTGATTAGTGGATTCCTTTGGGAAATGGAAAAGCCTTTTCCAAAAAGGTGCTTCCCAAAGCATCTTCCTCAGCTTTAGGGAGTTCAAACCCCCATCTCCAGAGCACATTCTCCCACACCAACATGTTCTGTTCATGCCCTGTTCTGGAATAAAGAATTTTCTCCCTCTTTCCCTTTGAGACTATGAAACTGGAGTGATGGAATTCCAGATTCATTGGATCAGAAAGAATAACTGGCTAGAGGACCTAAGTGGGGGTGAGAGGACCTGAATTTTAGGAATTTTCTCAAGCACAGTTCAATGCAAAATGCCAGTGCATCCAGTCAGCTCATATTATGGCTACTGGAATTTTTCTTCCAGGGACTTAAGTGAAGGAAGAACCAGTTTCTGCATCCCAAATGAACTTTTAAAGAATATTCACTGACCTCATAAAAATGTCCCTAGCTTTCAAGTGTGGAAGGTAACTATTAATGCACTTGGGACACCAGCGCAGTTGTGGAGAGGTATCTTGTTGGAGTGGTTTCTACCACCTCAGAGAATCCGAGAAGGCCCAAGCCAGCAGAAGCACGCTGGTCGGACAGTTAAAGCCCCCTGGATATTTCTTCTGTCCCAAAACCATGGTAACCTTTGTATGTCAATCCCTCTGTGTTGGTTGGTTTCAACATGATCCCTCGCTCCTCCCCTCCCTTCTCCCCCTTGGATTGTTGTATCTCCCTGCCTTCCCTCCAACCCTATTGGCCCCAAAGGTTATATCCCCGTGTCCTCAGCCTCCCCAATTCCTCTTTCGCCTTTGGGTGCGTTTGCGAATGTAGTCGGTGGAATTCTATGTGACTGAGCCCTCTGACATTCACTAGCATGAGCTGTCTGGCTCTCGGGTGTGTGTGTTTGTGCTTTCCAACAGCACAAGTGAGAAAAAAGTCTCCTTGCACAGCACCAGACTGTACTGGCTGGAGTGGTCCGATATCAGAGACCCCCTCGGAATATGCAGGGACCTGTTCCACCCCACCATTGCCCGAACGCGACAGTGTCTTATGAAGTTGACGTCTGCAGCCCTAACCGACAGCTGAACAGGGGCTTTCTAGAACACTGGTTGTGATTTCGGATGTCTGTGTCTTATCCATGCTCCTAAGCTTTATTCCTGAATTTAGCCTGAAGTGTGCTTGTGGTTACTCTTGGGGAATATTCATGCACCAGGGCAGGCAGCAGCATACCCCAGAGCTCAGTTATTCACGATGCAGGAGTGGATGTTACGTCCCATGTGGATTTTGGATAACATTGCTTCCACCAAATTCGGTAGCAAAATTCTCCATTGTAATGTGACCAGAAGCGGGTATCTATTATCTGTTATTGTCTCTAAGTGCTGCCATTGAGCTGTAATTTGTGTGAAGAGGACATTGCTCCAGAAATATAAACATAGGAGAAATCCATCTAAACATTTCTGGCCTTGACATTATTACTTTCCATCACCAAACCCATCCTTGAAATAATCTATTTTCATGCCCTTCTACAGCTTTTCACCAATCCTTTATCCATTGCTGCACAACAAACAGCCTTAAACTTTAATGGGCTGCATGACTTTTATTTCCTCCCTGTTCATTGCATTTCGTCTCCAAAGTTGCCACATATTTTATATTTTTAACACAAAGACACTTGGAGTTGTGATTGTGCCTGGGTGATTGGAAAAATCTATCTTTAGGCTATATTATATGCATATGAGGACCTAATACTATTTAAATAACAGTTAAAACCACAACCTTCAAATACAAAGCCAGCTATTAAAATATTGCTGGAGGCAATGTGGCAAGGTTTTATACTAGTTTTATGCAAGATACAGGAACAGGAGAGAAGGTTGTGTCATTTCAATGACTACACTGTATTCCTCTCTATTTTCTAATTATCACAGATTTAATCAACTTGTTCTGTTTGTATATTTTGTAATAACCTTTCCTCTTCCCCTTTCATTCAGGGGAGGAGAAGGAGAGGAATTTATATAACATAGTAAGTTTAAAAAATATGAGCTACATGGAAGACAGAACAGCAACTAAGATACTGTGATTAATTTCATAGACTTCCAGTAGGAAGTATTTAGTTTATCAGCACATAGTAAATGAATATTAAAATATGCATACCCCAAGGCTACAAGTGAAAGTAGATAACAGCTGTTGGTCTAAAATGTGGTTCCATAATGCAGAGATTGGAATAAGCTTGTAATTATGAATTAAAGCTAGAACAGTAAAAAAAAAATTACAAACACATTATGAAGATACTCTTTAGCTCATACCATTTAAAACTAGTTGTCTTCATTTAAAAAATGGAATGGAAGGGAACAGATTTCTCCTATCAGATTCAGAAAAAGATGTTTCAGAAAAATCAACAATGACCAACTGCTTTTTTTTTACCTCATGTTTTTAAAAATAAGGGTATCTCAGTTTTAGATCAATGGAATTTCATAGGACACGGTAAAAAAAAAAATACTACTACTTATTACTTTAATGAAAAATCTAGCTTTGTATAGCAAATATGTTGTTACCCTTAAACAAGACATCACAGACCTGGAAAACCAGGGAAAAAATCAGAGCCAAATAATCTTCTTCATGGCATTAAGTGTACTCTTGGCCAGTCTGTTATTCCTTTTACTCAGTGTATTGTCATTATGCAAGGAAGATGTAGGCAAATCTAAAGGACAAAATTATGTCTGGCATTGAAAAAAAGCTTTTTTACTGCATGTACATATTATAGACACTGTTTCTAGCTTATGCCCCAAAATTTTGCAATATCGTACTCTATACGACGTCTTTAAGAGTGCAATTAAAGTAGTTTCACTTAAGAAAATAAAGAGAACCACATTTTATAAACAAAGTCTAAGCGAATCCCATCTAAAAAGATCCTTTTCAAATCCCACCAGACAGTTCAACACACACACACACACAAAACCACTCCTTTGACAGATGTTAATTGGATTTCACTAGCAGCAATAGGCCCTCCACTGTCATAGCCAAAAGATGCAAAGCACAATTTAAAACTTTATCCACAACATGAAGGTAAAAGAGGGGAAGATTCATATAGTCTAATGCCAGTGCACAAATTATAAAGCGAATCTCCTTGCATATGTGATGGAAAATGCTAAACTCCCCCAGCAGATGATTCAGACAAGCCTTGTTTCTCTGGATCACCTGAGGGCTTTTCTTTCTGTGTTGCCTAAACCTTACATTTGTTTAACTTGCTCATCAATGACTTGGATGAGGGGGCAGATGCCTCCTCAGAAAGTTCGCTGATAGCACAAAACTGGGAGGAGTGGCTGACACCTCAGAGGGTTGTGTGGCCCTTCAGAGGGACCTCAACAGGTTGGAGAGATGGGAAGAGAAGAGCTTTCTGAGATTCAACAAAGGCAAACGAAGGGTCCTACACTTGGGGAGGAACAACCCCAAGCACCAGGACAGGCTGGGGGCTGACCAGCTGGAAAGCAGCTCTGTGAAGAAGGACCTGGGGGATCCTGGTGGACAACGAGCTGTCCCTGAGCCATCAGAGTGTCCTGGGGCCAGGACAGCCAGTGGAATCCTGGGGCACATTTGGAAAAGCATGGCCAGCAGGTCAAGGGAGGTGATCCTGCCCCTCTGATCAGCCCTGGTGAGGCCACATCTGGAGTGCTGTGTCCAGTTCTGGTCTCCACAGTACAAGAGAAACACAGAGCTCCTGGAGTCAGTCTCGTGGAGGGCTACTAAGTTGGTCAAGAGTCTGGAGAACCTCTCTTATGATGAAAGACTGAGGGAGTTGGTTCTGTTCAGCCTCAAGAAGAGCCAACTGAGAGGGGACCTCATCAGCATCTATCAGTATCTGAAAGGAGGGTACCAGGGGGATGTTTCCAGGCTCTTCTTTGTGGTGCCAAGCAATAGGGCAGGGGACGACAGGCAGAAACCAATGCACAGGAAGTTCCACCTGAACAGAAGAACTTCTTTGCTGTGCAGATGACCACACACTGGAACTGATTGCCCAGACAGGTTGCGGAGTCTCTCTTGCTGGAGATATTCAAGAACCATCTGGATGCAATCCTGTACCATGTGCTCTGGGATGACACTGTTTGAGCAGAGAAGTTGGACCAGATGAGCCACTGTGCTTCCTTCCAACCTGACCCATCCTGCGATTCTGTGATATCTTGAGTATAAGATGGGCACGATCAATCTAGGGTTTATAGGGAATCAATACGATCCTAGGAATGGCTGTTAAAAGAAAACAACAAAACTTGGTCCTACGGTCCTACTTCATTCAAATTACCTTTCTTAAGCTAAGAGACTTGTGTGTGTGACTTCTGACATACTATACATTTTAATTTTAAAACCAGAAGTAATTAGAAAGACTAAATGTCAAGGGTAACACAATATTCATTCTAACTTGAAACGGAATTTTGAGTTGACCTAAGAGGTAGGCCCTTGCATGAATAAATAGTTCAGACTTTACCATGTCTATGCACCTGGGAGATGATCTTTCTTTTTAGACTCTACATAGATAACTTTCAATAACTTTTTCTTGTTTTCTTTTTTTTCTCCCTGCCTCCCACCCCTCCATCCAGCCATGTATATTTTTTATACATGTAGGTCTTCCCTAAATGACAGAGGCTATCAAGAGACTCAAATATCCATTGACAAGTAAAATGCAAAAAAATGTAACAGTCCTTAGGAAATCAACGAGATTTAAGCAACTATTGTTAACTATTGCTAAAATGTTTAAGTTATTCTGTCTTACATGATTTTCATGAAGTCACTACAGATCCTATATGAATAACTACATAATAGTTTTGTTTCATGTCATCCAAAACCAAAGCTTTTTTATGGTAACAGGAAATATCACTTAGAAGAACCCCAGAAGTTTTTAATCTTTGTCCTGTTGCATTTTGTCTTCTTATGATTTCCAATAAATACCAAATTTATAAAGGACTCTTGCATTCAGTGTCTTCTTTAGAGAAGAATTTTTGTGAGCATTAATGAAATTTTAAATCATTTTTGATTATGACACAGCTAATAAAAATGAATGAGTTTTATATGAGGCAGACACTGTGCACCCACTTGTTATGTGCTGGTAAGCAAAATCAATTAGCCCCTTGCTCTTCAGGACTAGGAGGTTTAGTCCATCGGATTGTCCTTTCCAAATGATTGTTTAAGTTTTCTACAAAGAAAAGAAAATACAGCGGCAGGAATTAAATTACAGAAATTTAGTAAATCTTTGCAAGTATTTTACAAAATACCGTTCTTTACTTAATAAAGGGCAAGCAACATATTTTATGATTTCCCATTCATTCGACAAATCTATGGTGTTTGTAATTGTGTATATAAAGCCATCAGTCTTGCAGAGCCGTCTTTAGCTGAGCAAGCCCCAAAGCATCCCGTCCATTCTGCTCAGATCTGATCAGCATCTTTATAGTTTATCAGCCTTGGGGTTCAATTTTGTTTTGGATGCTTTTATAAATGAGCACAATCACTGGTGAATCTGTTCTTCCAGATTGCAAAGAGAAAAATCGAGAGAAGAACTTTAGTAGATTACTGTGTCACTGAGGATAAAGTACAAGCACAAATGCACCTAAAGTAGTCTCAGAGATTATTTCATTGGGTGTACATTTTCAGTTTTATTTCAGTAAAATTAGATGATTGTCTTAGTTATTATTGTTTTTGAAGCTATAGTCTGTCCCCAGGCAAGGTGCATGATCAATGCACTATCTAGCAAAATCAATTTGTTGCAAAGTACTATTTATTTAAGAAAAGGAAAGAAGGGGTGAGAAGAAGAGAGTAATGCATAGCAAATGTGAAGATGATTATAACACTTTCTTCTAGTAAAGCTGAATTTTATCATTGAAGCATGGAAGTTAAGAAATAATATAACTGATTTTACAAACCCTGTACAAAACTACTTCTATATACATATTTAAACTCTAGGGAAACGAGTGAAAAGCTATCATCAAGTTCTGTGGCTCCTCCTATTTTTGCTATAAGAAATGAGTTTTCACCCATAAAGAATTGTGATGAATGACCCTTTTCTGGTATACAGGTCAACTACACAAGTGTTTCCATTTTTACATAAACAGGACACAGGAAATAACACATAATATCAATAAATAATATTAAATAATATAAATTAATAATATTCTAACATTTGTATTATAAATACATTATAATATAAAAGAGGACCTGGTTTCTTTTCTATGGCAACAAAAATCTGTACTTGCTATGCTTTCTTATTCAAGAGATCATCAATATCACTGAATATCTTATGGGTTAGGGGAATGTGATTTTCTCAAATAGCAGGAAGGCTGCACTCTCATGACAGATAGGGTCAATTTTGTTTTCAGAAGCTGTTGATGCTCTTGAGATATCTCTGTCATGGCCACCACATTAGAAGTGTAGCAAAAATCCATTATCTGCAATCTCAGTCGAAACATTTGCCACTCTGAATAGTTATAGGCAACACAAACTTCCAGTCAGTTGGAAACTGGGTATTTGCATGTTCAATGAGAAAAATGCTTCACCAAAAATTGTTAACTACAACTGGTCAGAATTGCTGTCATCTCTTCACTCAGGATCATCATCAAGATATTAAAAAAGGTTCCAGAAATTATGATGCTGTAAAGAAATGAAGTTGCTTAATTTTATTAGGAATCCAAACTCTGACATCAGTTTTGATCCCCATCTATCACTGGCTATGGTATGTGTTGTACAGAGACCAGTGATACACACAGTGAATATAACCATTTCATTTTAGGACTTCAGCAACAAGAGAGATGAAATCAGGCGAAAGAAAAGAGCTATCCAAAAGTGATGGTGGATCCAGGTGGTTTTCCATCTCATAAAAAACAGTGCTCTCACTACTGAATTTTGAGGTGGGTATCTTCTAACAGGTTAGTAGAAAAGGGATTGTTTGGAATGTGGTGACAATCTCTAATGGCACCACTTAAGCTATCCTCACTGTCTACTTAATTATCTTACCCTTTAACTGAAAAAAAAGAGAAGGAGGACCGTGTTGTTGTACAACAGTATGACCAGTTAATCTATTTGGCATTTGCTATTAATAATGCATGTTTTCAAGCAGCAAGGCTACACAATAATGTTTTCTGGGTTTACATTATCAAATGATAGGTAGCATTGCTGAAGTAGATCCTCTTGAGGCCATGATGGTGTGAGATTTGAATAAGCCATTTTCAAAAGGTGAGATGGTACATATTACTCAGAGCTACTTAACAAAGCAACTGTGTTCTTGGAACCGCTGCAGGAGAAAGAGACTTGGCAAGTGAGTTAAAGCAGCCTCATATGAATTAGGACAATGCTGACAGTCCCATGGATGGCACTGGTAAAAATAGCGAGTGGGAAAGACAGCCAGCCTGTCCAGCTAGACAGCTACTAATGTCCATGTTTTACCCACGTGCCTGCTTAGATTCTCCCTTCAGAATTCCCCAAAACTGACCAGAAACAGATGCAGCCTTGGCTGAGTGAGTCAGTAGGTATCACAATAAATGCAACTCAAGGAGCATGTACAGACCCCTTGTAAAGGTATTTTTCTGACCTGTCTGCTCTTTTGCAGTATTTTATATTCCTGTTAAGTGTTATTTATTTTCACCTCCTCTTTAGGAAATATTTTAATTGCTAAGGGAGAAGGAGTAGTCACTGGAGTTATAAATCAGAACTAGGTTTCCGCTGAAATTCCAAATTCAACTCCATCCTTTCCCTCACTCACATATTTGAGTTTCTGTCATTCAGGCTGTAAATTACTTCATGCATACCTGTAGTCATGGGTAGAAAATATACATATGAACATTTATATACAAATCTAGTCATGACTACACACCTAGAAAAGATGTGTTATTCTGTAAATAAATAGCCTGGCAAATTATGGTGACTAAAAAGAAAACTCCTCCACGAATAGACCATTTCCAAGGAGCCACTTGAAGTTGCTTGGATTTTCCTCTGGAACGTGTGGTAATGGTCACTGTTGAAAGGGACATACGGGGTCGGACATTTCATGAGTGAGACACAGCATGGAAATACTTTATGTTCTTGACACTGAGGCTGCAGACAAATCCACCCTGTTCCAAGATCCTGTTTCAGACCAGAACATCTGTGGCAGACTCAAGGACCCTCAAAGACTGGAAAGCACAAGTTCTGGGGAGGAGCCCCATCTGCATATGGCACACTACTGAGCATTAAGGAAGAGAAAATTAATAGTTCACAATCTGCTGTATGTGATGGTATCATCCTGGCCTGACAGTTTTGGGTCAAGGACACAGAAATCAAAATGTAAATTAACACACAGTGAATGATAAGGGAAAAAAAATGCTACACAGGAATTATTAGATGAAGAGATTATGACAAAGGAGTCAGATTCTATTAGGACATTCACAGTAAGGTCCTCAAAAGATGCAATGCACTTTTTTTTTTCCAGGGAATGCACAGTGGTGAAGCTTAAGAGATTTCAGTATAAATATTTTCTCTCATTTTGATCCACACATCACCTTTTCAGTTAGGTTTCACTGTGAGTTTTATGTTTAAATAGACTTCAAATATTGAAGCTGAAGACACAATCAAAACAGACAGCATTTTTATGAGTTTTATGTACATTCAATGACAAGTTGTAATATTCATGCATTTCTTTATGCTTACTATCAAAGTGGAATCAAACTTCAGCATATTTCCAGATTAAAAATGGAAGGCTGTTTTGCTAAGGCTCAGATTTATCTTATGCATTAAAATAGACGTTATTTCTTTTTAGGGCTTCAACAGCTGAAATGTATAGATTGCATTAGAAACAGATTCCAATTAGAGAAAAAATCAAAACTACACATATTCACACAAATTCTGTTGATGAAATTGTGGAGAATATGCTTGGATGGTTATGTTCTCAGCTCAAATATGAAAAAAACAAGATGTAAATACTTTCAGGGTCTTACTGGTAACTTGTTAGTAATTTCATCAATACTGAAGGTAATTTTATAAAAAAGAAATTAAGTAGCAGATACAGCAGTAAAGCAACCATAATGAGATTGTTCAACTATATGTAAACACACTTAGGATCAAAAGAGATGGTCAACAGTCAAACAGCAAAGAAAGAAAATATATCATGATATCAGGACAACTCATGCACAATCATGAGTAGTTAATAAAATATATTGTTCTAATTCATTAGTTAAACTGTTGAAAGACTTAACTGTGGTAGAAATTAAAACACGTAATTGTATGTTTTGAAATTAACTTAGTAAACTGCAGCATTGCTTTCTCAGGAAATGGAGCAGGTTCACTAGTCTTCCCTTAGTTCAGATTTTTCTGGTTGTTTATTCAAAAAATAACTGGCACACCTTGTTATAAAACAATAACAGCTTTTAACAGCTTGTTACACCTTCTGGTCATGATGCTCTCAAGGCTGAAAAGCTTAAGAAACTTAAATTTTTCTAGGAGTTTTTGTGGAGAACGTGTTTCATTAATTTCTAAGAGAAAAAGATGAGACACTGAGCCAACACTAGAGAATGAATGAAGGTTCAATGCTTATTTGGAAAGGCACCTGAAAGGTGACATCCATTTCCAAAGCTTGATAGTTGAGAATGAATGTTTCTTTCTTTTGTCAGGGATCCTGCTGCAATACCAATCTTAATTTTCTTTGCTTCATTTGGCCACAGTAACTTCCTACTTTTCAAAGAACTAATTTTCGCTCTCTTTTTTTATTTTTTTTTACTGTGCTTTTTTGTAATTATGTTCTACTTAACTCTAAATCCAGACACTGGATTTAGGGAAGCCATCTACATACCCTGATAGAAGCATTTACTTGTTGCTGTTGCAATAAAGACCTGGAGTTTATCCAGTCTCTCAGGCCTGTATGTCAAAAAATTTGTTACTACCACAGTTTCTTCTTTAGATGCAACACTCTGATTTTGAAGTGGCTGCACCCACAGTAGAGAGGATTACTCACTGTTTTAATTATGCCAATATAAACAGCTATTAATTTATGTCAATATGTAATTTATATAGGTAGGCAAATCTTTATTTTACCATTTTGAAGCTGCGATGAGAATGGAGAGGGGAATCAAACAAAGGGAAATACAGGGTTTGCCTTAACAAGGATATATCAGGGGAAAAAAAAATAAGTACAGATGAAATTCTACACTTTAATTGCCACAGTCTGAGCTAAAGGAAAGTTTCAAAGAAATGCAGAAACATTTTGGCAGTCTGTCAAAAATATCTAACATTTACAAGAGCCAGCTGTATCTTGCTAGGATATTTTTCTTCCCTTCCAAGACATTTTACCCCTCACACGCTGACAGACTTACCCTCAACATCATCGTCATTATTCCTCTTTTACATGCAGAAAGGAAACAACCTGATGTACCAGCTTAGACTGAGCTAGAAGTCAGGAAATACAATTTCTGCAGAGTGTTCCATTTTAATCAGATACAGTCACGCTATCCAAATAGGAAGAAATTTGCTACAAATTAGCCATTTTCCTCTTGCATTAACAGTCAGAGAAAAATAATTACATTTTTCAGTCATTTACACCATTGCTTTTGGTTTTTTTCAAGCTTGGAGACCTGTCTCAAAGAATTGCACTCCAACTACAGTATACCAGCTCAATCCTAACAAGCGCTGGGGAGGAGACAGGAGCAGCCAGCTCCTCATCCCTCTATCAAAGTGCTTTGTGCTTAGGCTATTACAAAACCCCATGAGGAGTTCAGAGAAAAAGTCCAACACAGCTGTTTGAAAAAAGGCAATTTCAAACTCACACAGAGTTGTGACAACAGAAGACAATCTGTTGTGGGAATTCACTGGTTGTAGAAAAAGGCTGAAGAACTGCTACCAGAAGTATCTTTGATACTCAGCTGTTTCTAAAACACCTTGTCTTCAAAACCATATAAGGTGGCAGGAATTCACAAAGAGCATACTCTAAGTTTGTTCTAAATAGGTACTGAGGCATGTCCTGAAGACAATTTCCATTTATGATCTGTCCCCACTATTGTTATTGAAAAAGCACAACAAAAGTTTCAATAAAATCCTTTTAATTATTTGGTGAGCGATGTTTTCTAGAAGTTAATCATGTAACACAGGAGCTAGGTCACATCAGTTCGTCCTAGCCTGTACCTAGTTAAACACACATCACTAGTGGCTGTTTTGTGAAAGAAATTACAAACCTAGACTAATATCTTTTCTCGTATACCTCACATATCATAGTGATCTGTGGTTTTCTAAACATCCCTGAGCCAGAGGTTAAATCTTCTTCATGCTATAAAATAGGTCCTATCTAAGTCACAAATGTACCAGGCACAGGAAGCTTCTTAGACTCCACGGCCTTGTGGCAAGTTCTGATCTCTCTTAACTGGGTTAATATCTCCTGCTCATATGGCACAGATGCTTCACTGAAGTCAAACCATGCATCTCAACAGAACATTGTGCAGGCACAGTGGTCTACCCATATGATGCCAATCATAAAATTACAACAGTTTCTTCCCTTGTTTAACCTAAGATTTTTATTCCCACTATTACCAGATGATATCATGAATGCGGTTTTTAACTGCGTCATAGCTTGGTAGAGATTTAGCTTTGCTGAAAACAGATCCCCGAATTTAGTTAATTATGTCCTGCCCATTGTACCTGACAGTGCAGGGGCTGAGGATCCCCACCACCGCCCCATAGAACCCTCCAATCTGCTCTCAAAGCTTGGCTGTCTCTGTGCACACGTACAAAACCAGCAATAAGCTGTTCACTGCCAGTGAAGGGAGAGCACAGCCTGCAGCCATGTAGCTGGTCATTAAGAGAGTAAAACAGCCCCCTCAAACTCCAGAGATGAAAATGCATCCAGACACCATTTTCCAACTTAGCAGATACTTTTAGAAAAACAAAAGAACATTCACAGCATAGATATTTGCTTTAACACTACTCCTGTATAACTAAGGAACAATTTTGGTTCATAACAAATGATTAAAGCACCAATTATTTTGACTAAACATGTATTTGAAACCCTCAGGCTGCCATGGACTTTAAAGCCATTAATTCATTATTTAGCTGTCAGTGTGGGAAAATGTCACAAGCTTAAAGGTTTAACAAACACTTTGCAATATTAAAGCAAATGATCACATTTGAAATTTCAAACTGTTACACAATTTTATTTATTAGATAGTGTAGATTACCTTTTGTACACACATTTCTTGCAATATATTCTAGAACAATTTTGTGTTGAACAGAATCTAATCATATTTTAAGCATAAATTTAAATAAAGAAAGAGGGAAAAGACCCCCTCAAGAGCTTCTGGGAAATCATTTGCAAAAATCTTTGAGGCTCAGGTGAAACAAGTTGTGCTGTGGGATTTGAAAGATCTGTGGAAGTGTAAGCTATAAAATCACTTCATCTTGGATGCTTAGAAAGGTGGTTTGGGAAAGAAACTCTACTTTTTCAATGCCTCAGTGATATATGGCACTGACACTAATGGCTATAAAACCTTATTAGGGAGTGCTGTGAAACTCATATATTTGAGTTTCTTATGTGGAAAGATTTGAGTATTCACATTACTGTGGAAAAGAGGACATGTCCACGTTCATCTCTGGAAAGTGGATTGATTCTGGCAATCTATTCGGGTATATACAAATATCTTAGCTCTCCAGGACTGTGACAGAGACAAGCAAACGGCACAGCTCTCACTGCTAAAGCTCTGGCAAGACTTTCTGATGATTTGATACAAAACTTAACTTTCACTGAATCTCAGCTGTGTGGCCATCTAAAATAAAAACTGTGACACAAACCAAGGTTTGGGTACCGCAAACTTAAGCAACGAAGCAATGACATTTACATCTTTGGCTAATTTTAGAATTAAATTTCACATTATTATGTAAAGCTAAGTCCTGGCTGCAAATTAGCAGACCCAACACTTAAGCAGAACTGATTTTAACAAGGGGCTAAATGGTCTCATCCTTGAATAAAAGCAGTGCACTGAAAAAGAAATCCCATTCAGACCTGTGCCTGCCAGGGTCTGGAGAGGACTGACAACCCGCCCCCCAGGGGCTTTGGTTGCCTGTGCTTAGGGTCTGCTCCAATATGATGGAGCCTTACAACCTGTGTCAGACCTGTGAGGAGTCTCCTTGGAATCCCCCACCCTGAGGTTTGAGAGCCTTGTACCTTGCTGTCCCAACATGCTGACTTGATTTCCCAGCTCGGCTTCAGCCCCAGCTCATCCCTAGGACATGTCTGACAATCAGTGCATTGTTAGATGATCCCACTTTCCTTGGGAAAAGGAGTACACCTTCCACTGAATTAATATGTCCATCCCTGTCTGCAGAAAAGACTATACAGAGAGGCCAGAGAGAAAAAAAATAAAATGTGGAATATACCTGAGTGCCAGAAGAGGAAGCATTGAAAGTAAAAGGAGACGGTTAACCCTGAAGGGATTACAGGAGCTCTGTGTTTAAAAGGATGTCAAGGTAGATTCCAGAAAAAAGAATGCAAGTTCATAAATTCCTGATTGTAAGTCAGTCCTGGAAAGAATCAACAACAAGAAATGAAATCACACTGTGAGCTGCTGTTAGAGACGGTGCTCTGCAAGATGCTGACTTGAAAAAGAGAGAAGAATTAAATTGAAATATCCTAGGTGGCTTTAGATATGAAATTTTCCAGGTGAAACTCCCAGTAATTTAGTTATCATATCCCACAGGAGAGACAGGAATCTGAATTACAGATGTAATTAATATACCCGAATTTAACAAATATAAACAAATGGCCCATATGAATTTTCCAATCCAAACAATATATTTTTAAGGGGCCCTTTTGCTCTCATTTTCCTTTCACCTTCTAAACAATGGGAGACTGTATTGTTTACCACCACTGGCATTTTCAGTATCTCTAATGCAGATCTGTCATTCTAGAGTCTCAGTTCACTGTTACTGTCAGTGCAGATTCCTCTGAGTGGCAGGGACCATTCTGTGTCAGTAAACCCACACATGAACATCACATGCACAAGGAATACCAACACTGAAAATTGCCCTCACCAAAGAAGAGAGAAGAGAAAACTTCCTCTCCATGTGAAAACCAAGATGCTCCAGAAGGCTTGGAAGAAATTCTGGAACTGTTTTCACTGTTCTTCCAGAAGACACATATATCCCCTCTAAATGCCTATTACTGGTAAGAACACACGGTGAAAAACACAAAGGGCAAACGCTCTCTCAACAGTGTCTGACAGTGCAGGAATATATGGTTAAATCTCATTTAAATTATCAAAAAAATATCTGGCTGAGCTGTCTGCAACATGTAGATGATGGATGTTCCTTCCCATTTTTGTCAACCAGGGAGAATTCTGCCTGTATCTGGGCTGCACATACGTGGTCATTTTGAGGTGTGTCAATATCTTCCACAAGAGAGTTACATAAGCCTGCCTTGTCCATCTAATCTCATCAAAATTCCTGCTACTAATAAATACTACATTCCTCAGCCTGGAATCATCTCAGTGGCAAAAGGAACTGTGTGTGTTATTGCTGAAGGCCCCTAGCCATTGTCCAATCACTTTTTAACTTAAGGTTAAAAAATTAGTTTTCAGTGAAATTAGATACTGTGTGCATCTTAGGAAAGCAGAGACAAGGAAAAACCATTTTTAATGTCATCTCCAAAGCAAAGAAAATGCTGTGAGCAATATTGTGTTAAAAATTTAAGTCCTGGAAAAACAAAAGCCTTAAAAATGCAAGATGTTACTTATACCAATTGGAGAAACAATTTTAAAATATTTAACAGATTCCTGCTTTTCCATTTAAACAAAGAAAGGAAGATTGCAAAGACCTAGTAATTATACTGCATGCCACAGACTCACAGTTAGAGAAAATATACAGTCATGAGCGTATGGATTTGCAATTGTTGTTTGATATGGTGTATATAATGAATAACTGAAAGACATTATCTATTTATACATTTAGAGACATTTGTCTGAATGTATTTTTTGCTGTCAGACAGAACAAGCATATGAGCAAAAGCTTGGTCCCACTGCAGTCAGTGGTAAAAAACCATTCCCTTCAATGAAGCCAGACTTAAGTTTTTACATATGTACACACATACAGTAAATATCTTTCATTTTTATGTGTTGAAGCTTTACCCATTAAGTTGAAGTCTGAGAGAATATTAGGTTCCCAGGCCTCTGAAAATGTATACCAAGTAATTTGGTGCAAAGATGCTTCCAAAATTGTATCACTGTGATAGATCTTCTGAATTCATAGTTCTGCATCAATTCTGGTGTACACACTAGTTACAGCCTGAAGGTACAATAAACAATGCAAGTTAGTAAGAGGGGCCTTGAATTTTTGTTTAAAACATTTAGTCTATAACAGTAGGAATATACATGAACAAGGAGAACAACAGGACAGTACAAGATTAGACAAGATAGATGGCTCTTTTACCTGAATGTAATCCTTCTGCAAAATCAGCAAAAACAACCCCAAATTTCTTGGGTTTGATCCTGTCCAAAAATCAAATAGACATCCATCCATCAGTGGACTTTGGATCACGTTGGCTAGGAATGTGCTCACGCTCACATGAAAAATAAAAATAATGTCAATTTTAAAAGATTCAGAGAATACTAAATGCAAGAAAAGTCATCTACCATATGGAAAAACCTGGCTTCATCAAAATAACTAGGACATTTGGAGTATATTCTACCTTAAACTCCTAAGACTCTAAGCAGCTTCATAGGAATCAAAGTATTTGAAAACTGTTATAAGAAGAGTAAACCCAGTAAAAAGCATTAGACAAATATTTGTACTTATTTGACCAAAACACTGTTCAAAATATTGTTTGTTTTACACAATTTACTAGGAATAAATGAATGACAGAGACATCGTTTGTCACCAAAATCAAGCCCTCTTGGGCTAAGTAACTCATTCCTGTAATTATGTTTGTGTGCTTTAAAATGAAATAGGTAAGCTTCTTGTCCCTACCACTCAAAACCTAAATTACCCTAATGGCTGAAAAAATCTTTAAAAATCCATCATAATGCATTTATACATATCTCATCTTCTGCTAACATGCCTACTGAAGTTTTTTATCTCTTCTCCATACTTAATATATTTATATTTTCATATATTCATTCAGAAATAGCTCATTTTTTTCAATTTTTCCAAAATTATGAAAGAATCATATTGTTTCTCAACAACAAGAAGGTAACTTATCTTCAAAATATTATTTTCCTTTTGTTTTGGTGTCTTCTTAAATACAATGTAAGCTTAAATCTTGACTAGACATAGACATCAGATACTCAAATTTCCACATACAAGAAATTTAAATGAACATAGAAGAAAATTATTAATAAGGAAAGTTAATTCATTCATTTTGCAAAGTATTTTTAAGCATATTTCATAGCAGGAATATCAAATGGATCTTCTAGTCCTAGCAGTAAAAATTCTCAAGAAATACACATTATAGAGACTCAATATTGACAAGGAGCAAGGTATCAGTAGTTCAGCATCTTAAAACTGATATTTCATGAAAGTCAGCCGTACCAAGTCTTTTCAAGAATTCAGGATGTTCCTCTTCTATGAACTGGCATGGAAAACTCTTTTCTCTTTGCTGTTACACATGCAGGATGCTTCTCTTACATTAAACAAAATACAGCATGGACTAAATGTACACAAATTAGACAGCAAAGAAAACAGCACAGAGCTACACAAAAGCTTCCAAAAATGCAACCACTACTGAAAAGTAAATAATCAAAAATAGTTTTGTAAATATCTCTTCCTTTAAAACTAATAGTCTTTGACACTTCCCTTTTATAAATCCAAAATCTTGTCAACAGCTTTCCCTTCCTGTTTCTGTAGAACTAAGAATTTTTCAGATTCTTAACTTGATGGCTAAAGGGTTACAAGTACAAGGCTTTATCCAAATGCCTGCCTCAGTAATCCTAATGCTAAAAGACACTGCTGGAGATTTCTTAGTAAATTACAACACAGAAGTTGGTTAACAATAAATAAGCCTTTGAGATCAGTTGCAGGGTTAAAGACAGAACATCTGACATTCCTGTGTTGTGTTTTCACAGAATCTAGCATAGTAGGACTATAATTGTCTGTATTAGCAGCTATTACAGTATCAGAATTGAATAACAGTCAATGATAACAAATGGAAAACACTGTAAATTTTAGGGGGTCACCTATCACTGCTTACATATGAAATTTTATCAGTGGTCTTATCCCCTGAGAACTCCAACACCAGATAAAGCAACTTGCTAGAAAAAAATCGTAAGGAGATACTGTTGAATTTGCTTTACTTTAACAGAGGCAAGCACACCTAAAGGTAAGGCTCCAGTATATGGAGAGGGGAAAAACGGAAAAACGTATATATATATATATATATATATGTAAAAATTTAAGTTCTCTGAGCAGAGTAATCAAGAATGCCTGGTCTCACAGGAGTCTGTGTTTTATGACTGGGATTTTCTAGCGCCCAACAAGATGTGACTCCCAGTTGCTGTTCTTCTAATAGTTAGGGCATTTATAATTTCTCCCTCCTGCACAGATTCACTTTTGGTAATAAACATGTTCCCAACATCAATTCTTTCCTGCAGAGGCATTAATAAAATGTTTTTAATCTAGCCAGATACTTCACGAGAAATGTCCACAAAATTATTGTCTTTGATGCCTCTAGCTTTTTGTTAAATGGTTGAAATCAGGCAAATTGTTAAAAATTTAACCCTGGAGAACAGATGTTTGCAGGGGTAAGTCTTATTTCTTTCTGAAGCCATGCTAAGCTATCGTAGGCAAAGATTTTTCAGCTTTCTTTCATTAATAAATATCAGATTATTTACCAAGATTTACTTATTCTGGTATTTAGGGATAGGTCTGTGATCCTAGGATCTAGACCTCTGAGGTCAGCTAAAAACACTGGAGCATAATGCAGAGCTAATGATGTGGCTAAGGATGGTCTCTTTCACTGCAGATGTCTCACAAACTTATTTTTGAAGCTGCCTTCTGCAGACCTCCGTGCAAGCCCAAGCTGCCAGAACACAGATAACAAAAGAAGAGCATGTCAGCTGGCAAGTCAGCCAAAGGGATGGAGTTACTTAGACAGCCCTCTGGGGCTGCCCCTACTTTGTAAAGAGTCTCAGCAACCTCTGGAATAAGCCATGCTGGAAAGGTGCAAAGGTGGTTTAAAATTCCCCTAGCCATTCTCCTCACGGGCCAGATTTGCTGTTCAACCCTATCAAGGTGCTCTCCCAGTGTATCATTTGCTTGTGCTGAGTAGTCTGAAATAATGCTTGGTTTATTTATCTGCTTTGGATGAGAACCAATCCCAAGGCCCTCAGCACACCGCTAATTAATTCCTTTCCCATGAGAAGAAAATTATTTCTTTCCTTATTTTTAACAGTCTTTGAACAACGTGAGGGTCTTTCTGGCTGCAAGGTAATTACAGAGCTGCTGCTGCTCACCTAAATCCTCTCACTATTTGCACAGAACATTTTTAATATGCACTACATCCTTGTCATCCTTTAAATGTTTCTGTAATCAAAGGCAATGCTGCCAAAAAGATGTTCCAAGTTGAATAAAAAACATTTATTTGCATGAGTAAACTGGCTAATTACTTGGGCTATCTCACATAAATATTTTTCCCATAAGTTAGTTATGTTTAAGAATATAAAAAGTAACCATCAACTCAAGCATACAGTGAGAAAAAAAAAAGTGTTAAAGCACAGCCATTAATATAAACTTGGTACACATCTCTATATGTGATTTTCCATGGGAAAAAAAAGATGTTCATTGCAAACACACAGCCCTGCACATGCATTGACTGTTATTGTAAGATTGCAACTCTTCTGCTGAGTAGAACCGAAAAGATGCTCACGTGCAGATGCCCTCTTCAAATCAAAAGAAAAATCAAATAAAGAGACTCAGACTGTGCCATTAAGCCACTCAACAGCCCCAACAAGAAGTCCTGGTGCTATTGCACTCTGTAGCTTCCACTGTATCACTTCATCAGAGATTTGGGAAACTCATTTCTACAAGCAAACAACTCTGCAGGCTGGCATTATCAGAACGCTCACACAGCTTCTTCTCCCTCTATTGCATTTACTTGTCATAAATTGTTTGGTTAGATTTTGATTTAGAGTAATCCAAACTGGGACAGAGAGCAGAGAGAAAGCAGAGGCTTCCATTAAACAAGGCTGTTAAGGTATTATTTGTAACAGCAATAGTACCCTTCCTCTTCTGTGGAAAGATACCTGCTTCTTTTACATGCCCTAGGTCAAGTCCAAAACATGAAAGATATGTGAAAACATTAGCCCAGCTTATGCAAGCCAGAAGTTTTACTGACTCCTTGACATTCGATTATGCTTTCAGGCATAACTTCAAATGAGTCATTTCATCCTACCACCTGGTTTCCAGACACTTCATCCCCCACTTGGTTTGCTTAAGGAGCTCTTCTTGTTCATCTGAATGTTTTGGGTACTAATTGGCAATGGATTTCCCTTCCACTGTTTTTCATTCTGTGTTTTCGTGGTGGTCCTTTATCTAAGTCCATTCAAAGACAGCTCTGTTTGCCAGGTACTGAATGCCCTTGAGCTGTGTTACATCACTCACAACTGCAAATAGTTTGCAGTGATCTCTCTTGGCCCAACTTTAATAAGAATGCTGTAGAAAGGGCTGGTGATTCTGTTTTGGATTTTAATGTTTGGGTTACTCATGTTTCCATAAAACTGCATGCGGGTCACAAAGCAACAACTGAACTGGATTTATAACCTTTATATGGGAAGTTCTTCTTCCCAGAGATATGATTCCTGCTATGCCTGAACTCAGTGGCAAAGCACTGTATCAAGGCCTCAAGCCCTTCAATGGTAAATATTTATTTCAAAAATTGTTTTCTTCTTTAGTAAATATCCATTATCCATTAGGGTGGGCAGCAACATTCACCTTTCCAAAATTGTCCTCCAAAAATATAGCAAAGAGCTTTTTTCCTCCATAGGTCTAGATGTAACTGCTGCTGAAAGGAGTACCTAACATCTCAGAGCAACTCATAATAAAAAGATGTCACAATAGTAAAGAAGGCAAAAAAAGTCAAGTTTTGTTTGAGGAAACTGGGTAGGGGAAAAAAAAGGAAAAAAATACCCTAAACAGACTATGTTTCAATGTTCATGGCTGATTCTCAGCCACATTTCATGTCCAGCTTTAACAAGCTCTGGTCATATGCACACTGAGCCAAAAGAATAGGGCCTAGCTAAACATAAAAAGGCTGAAGAAAAGACATGAAGGTAAAACAAAGACAAATACCTCAAGCTTTAAAAAAAATTAAATTATCTCTAGAAAATAATTTCTGATAAGACCAATGCTTTGCTTACTTATTTGAGCCTTTTAGCTGCCAAATGATGCAGCAAAAAATCTTAAACAGAAAGTACCACTATGCTTTTGAAAGGAAAAAACCATGCTAGTAATGACTCTGGAAAATGTACATCAGTTTTTTGGTCCTAGAATTAAAACAGCATAATTTTCAGATAGTCTTAACTTCCAGAATAAGCTTAGTGCTGCTTAAATTTCTGAGATGGCTTTACAGTGACTGATGAGAAAAGAAGAAATAGGGACAAGAGATGATGGTGTGGACAGTACATTTCCAGAAGAGAGTAAAAGGTTTAAACCTGTGATCAAGTCAATATTATTTGTTCCAAAGAAGGTAGCACATCAAGAACATCTGGGGATGTACCTGTGAGATCTCTGTGCAGACTCCTTTAGCCAGTATTTCATATATTATGTCTTATAAAAATCACATACAGTTTGCTAATGCTACGTATCAAAAGAAAAACAAAGACAGAAACCTGGTTCCCCTTAGATTGTTATCTGTATTAAATAATGGCCAAATGCTCTCCTGGCTTAATTCCATTAAGTGCAATGGAGCCTTGCCAGGAAAGAATTTGGCCCTAAGCATTTAATGAGCATGTTACTTGAAAGATTAGGGGCCAGTTCATCCTCTGGTATAAGCTGGTATAATTTCATTGCCTTCCATGGAATGATGCCAGCTCACAATAGCTGAGGATCCAGACTTACAAGTGAAGTTACTTTTGCCCTAACAAGTATGTGTGGCTTATATCCTCATGTGTGCTCAACTTGTCAAACACACTTGCAAAGACCAAGCCTGGCCTACAAAGCTTCCCCACCCCCAAAAATGCCTACGCGGTAATTTCTTCAGTTCTTATGTGTAAGTTTAACAACATGGGACTCTCTTTCTCCTCTCCTAAGCCTTCAAGTAAGGATTCTCTTAAATGCATACCTCTTAAGTCAGAACTAATTTGGCTCTGACTATTGTGAAGTTGCATTAATGTGAAAATTATTTCATGTTAGATTCTCAATTATGTAAAAGTCATAAGCCATTTTTACAATCTACATCTATCAATCTCAGTCTTCTTTCTTTAACCTGATATCATCCTGCCTCAAAACAATGTTGGAAAGCAAAACTAATAATGCACAAAACTCACTCCCGTTCTTTGATGAAAGGTTATTATTCTTCATGCAATGACATTCAAAACCAATTTTCTCCTTATTTTTCTTATTACTAAGTACAGATGCACTTAGGTATGTTTATCAATTTTTGCTCATGGTTATGAACATTGTAAATCATTACGGCAAAAGCTAACTTCAGTCAAAGGCTTTAAATTAACAATTGCAAAATACAATAAGCATCCTTTGTACTTTCTTCCATCTCAGCTGTCTGATTTAATACGAGTGCAACATTTCTAATCCTGCTGAATGTGCTGGAAAGAAAAGAGCTGGACTATCAGCCAATGTAAACCAGCTTAACTCCATTGAACTTTACAACACTAAAAATCTACCTCCTTAAAAAGGACTAAAACGACTCTCTGACTAAACAGTGCTAGGTTTTGGACAATATAATTTTAGTAACATCCTTGAGGATTAGAATAGAATTGGAGTTATGACCAGTTCCTCTGCCAGATTTCTTCTTTGGGGTGAATGCTAGACAAACAAATGGGGTAGTTTCAAGATAACAGAAATAGAACAGCATTACATTCAAATTCTTTAGGAAGACTTTAGAAAATTCTCAGTAACTGAAAGGAAATACACTGACTTAACACATAACTACACTTAAAGGATTTGCCATCTGGACAGTCCATAAAGTTCTAGGCACAATATATTGCATTGGTTGTTGAGAATATCTCATATAATCATTTTAATCACTCCAAAAGATGCTGAAGGAAACTCTGGATAAGAATTGTCATATGGTCTGCACTTAATTGAAGATTTTTTTGAAATGTATGAAGGAGGTATGCAAACAGTGCATTTATGTAATAGGAATGGTTAGCAATATAGCATTAGGGCACTCTAGGGCATGTTTTATTGGTTCATTAAATCTTGCCTCAGGTGTGTTCTAGCACTCGAGGCAAGTATTAATGGACCAATAAAAAAGACCCTGGGGTGTTTTAATGCCATAATACTATGTCTGTCTACATTTAAATTAATTTTTAAAATAGCTTTTAAAAATAATTTTCCTTGGTATTTAATATATCCTTCCACTATTTAAAATTTTGTAGTAGAAAGATGAAATGGCTGGAAAACAAAGACAGAAAAGTCTACTGTCTAATAAAAATATAAGTACTTTCTGAATAGTAAAAATGTTAACCTCGTGTACTTCAAATGCTTCCCCCATTTTATAGACTCACTTTTTCTTGTTTTCTGATTCATTCTCATATCATAAAACCAGTATGAAAGACAGCTATGTAGACCTGGGTTTTCTCCCCTTATTAGAATCCAACAGAATCAAGCTGTTCTTCAAAGCAGCTTGATTTCAACAACCTTAAAATTTAGGCTGAATTCCCTAGGCAGCTGCTAAGTGATACAAGCATCCTGTCAGTTTTACTGCAGATGGACAACCTGATAGTGTGTAACAATAACTGCAAGACCAGTTTCTGCCAGTAGCAGACATAGAACAGGAAAGCACACACTTTAAAGACAGACTGATTTGGGAAGGATGAAGAGGAGGAGCAATAGCCAGCTAAATTTATGAAATATCCTGTTTCACAACTTCTACAAGAAAGAGTATTTTCTCTCACCTTTCAGAACATGAAAACAATTGAAATGCCAATAAACTTTCTTCAGGTGAACTGGGGCTTTTGTCAACACCCTGGTATCAGTCAGTAGACACAGAAATGTTGCAGAAAACAACCTGATTAGGAATGGCTAACCTAAGGATAATAAACAAAAATATAAAGCATGAAGACAAGCATCATTTTGAAATCTGCATACCTGTTTGATTGGAGAAAAATGTCATCATGTACAAGTGTCTTGTGACACATCCTTCCCTGGGAAAGTGTTTTGTATCAACCAGTAAGACTCCAGTCCACCTTCTTTGTTTTTTCTTTTTCTCCCCCAACTAATCATTACAATTTCCAGTGCTGCAAGTGAGGTTTCAGAGTTGACAGTATAGACTGGTTACACAAGGCTAGTGGTGAAGGCCTTGTTGAGAAAAAGAAAAATCTGAATGGATTCAACTGCAGCTGGAATAAAATTTCCTAGGAAGTCAGTCACATACTGTCTGACAAATTCTGCTCACACTGCAGAATTTCTTTCATCAGACAGTCAAGGACTGAAAGCTGTTGAAGGGACATGTGCATGCCCCACTCAGAACATTGCCTTGTATCCTGAGACGTCTTTAGATGCACAGTGATTGCTGACAGGGCAAACTGTGCCCCAAATCAGCTTAACAGCATTTAAGAAACACTTCATGTGGGTAAATCCAGCTATAAAAACTTCTAGTTACTGGTTCAGCCATCTCCTTTGAGTTATTCAACACCAACTGTGTATTCCTTGTCTTAGTAGCCAAGGATTTCACTATCATTTTGGGACCAGAAGGTGACATTTTCTCACACATTGTATGCTACCTTCCTAGAACTTCTATTGAAATTAAAGGCACCATGCATGCTAGTCCAATATGGGAAGGCATACAAGGACTTCTCTTTAAGTGCAAAGTGACAGGATCCTACAGGAAACCCTTATTTATTGCCCCCAGGTACCAATCCTGCTGTGTAGATTATTTAAATGGATTAGCAGACAGAAGAGCTGATGATGCACTAAAGAATTTATTACATATTTTTAATTATTATTTCTATTCTTGTGTGTGAGATGTGTTCTCACAATATACATAAACAACATAATGTGCATAAACAACAAAATCCAAAATATCCCAGGATTCTCCTGTGTCAGCCGCTGACCGATGGTTGTCTTCAGCCTGGCTCCAAAGCAGGTATGCTGGTTTTCTTGCAAGAAATAGCCTTCTAAACTATTAGTATGTAGCAAGACCTGCCTGCCACATACCCTCAGTCTACAAAAAAATTGATTGTGTCACTATTCTGGTGCATGAAAATTAACAATTCCAGGACTGGATGAAAGTCTAAATTTATCTCTACATTCAGAGACATAAATATTTTCCAAGTAATGACCAAGACACTTTGCACAATCCATATGTAAATAGCCAGACATTACAGGTACCATAGACATTAGAAAGCTCTGTAAGATATCAGCATTGCTTATTGTATATGAAGTGTTTTTGAAAGGAAATGCAGAAGTAGAACTGCCTTTTTTTCTCTAATTCTGCTAGCTAAACCCACAAAAAGATCACACCTAGAGCTGTATCTCTAGTGCAACCACTCGAATTCACATTAGATTTATCTCACCCTATAAAAGCACAATTCATTAAACAGACTGATAAAACTGGTCTGTTTAAACTAAGGCAATTTTATCACAGTCATTTCAATTATTTAACACTGCTTTCTTAAATCAGTACTTAAAGCTTTCCTTTGACAAGTATTCTTTTAAATAAATGAGCTGCAATTTAAACAATGAGAAAATAATGACCCAGAACAATATATACAATTAGGGAGAGATTTTCCAAATATAAATGCTTGGTATTTTTTAAAAGTGATGCACAACATCTCAGGCAATGCACACTTACACACTGAAGTGACTTTTACAGTTGATGGTGGGTTCATCCAAAGACCTTCTAACGCAAAGACTCACTCCTAATCCCAAATTTTGACAAAGTTTTACCAGAAGGATATTGTTTGACAATTTAAGATTGCCTCACTCAATCTGCCCAATTCTCATCACAGGACAAAAAATTACAGAAGCATTACACTGTTGCTGTGAAGTCAATGGCATATTTAACAGACCTCTTCATTGAGCTATAGCGAACTATAGGAATTTTAACCACAGTAACCAAGCCAGAGGTTATAAACCAAGAATGACAAAAGGCAGGCAAAACTGATAGGAGCTCCTCAAGCACTTTTGTGTGCTTCTGGCATACTTTTTTTTTGCTTTTTCTTCTAGATAGAAAGCATTTCTTAAACTAAGATGAAGCAGTCCAAGCACTGCATCATTTAGTTTTTTATATCATGCAACTACTGAAATTGCTGAAAAAGTTTGAATTTTTGAAGACCCACTAAGCAAAGTACCTTTGGAATGATCTGGATATACCTTCCCAATATTACTTTTATTCCAGCTAGTATCTCTAACCTGATGATTTGTAAAACAAATCTAGATTAAAGGATAAAAGCTGCATACCTAATTTGCCTAACTCTGCATCAATGACAACAAAATGCAAAAAGTTTTAAGACTACCTGCAAAAAAGTTAGATAAGACCCCCAAATAAAATTTATTCATTCTTTATTGGAAGCAATTTCCTATATTGAATTCACTGGCACACATACCAACAATGAATTGCTGAATCAAATTTTAGCCACAAGAGAAATGCATTGCATAAACTGCATCATAAATAAGTTTGTAGACTTCTAAAATGAAATAAACTTTCATATAGGTACCTCCTTCAATTTAGTCATGCATTGCTAAGCATTCACCATGCTGTAACAATTCAAATTTAAGCTTTCCTTGTTCAAAGACAGAGCAATTAGCCTTCAGGTTATTTAAAAAAGAGCAGCAGCCTTTATCCATCCCTGAAGAAAAGAAAGGGTCCAGAGGGAAAGTGTTGTAAAACCAAATATTTGAATTTTCCTACTTTGTCATCCTTATCAGCCATACTCCCATATTTGGGAAACACTGGAAGCTCTGATCAATGACAATGATACATGGGCCCCTCACTACAAAAAGGACATTGAGGTGCTGGATTGTGTCCAAAGAAGGGCAACAGAGCTGGGAAAGGATGAGAACACAAGCCTGATGAGGAGCAGCAGAGGGAGATGGGGTTGTTTAGCCCGGAGAAAGGGTCCTCAGGAGACCTTATCACTCTCTACAATTACCTGAAAGGAGGTTGTAGTGAGATGGAGGTCAGTCTCCCAGGTAAGAAGCATCAGGATGAGAGGAAATATCCTCAAGTTGTACCAGGGAAGGTTTAGATTGAATATTAAGAATTTTCTTTTTCATTGAAAGGGTTGTCAGGCATTGCAACACCTACTGAATGAAGTGGTGGAATCACCCTACCTAGAAGCATTCAAAACATGTTTGAATGTGGCACTTGAGAACATGGTTTAGCAGTGTACATGGCAGTCCTGGGGACATGGGTGGACTCAATGATCTTAGAGGTCTTTTCCAAGACAATTCTATGTTTCTATATCCACAGGTACCACACTAATTACTTCAGCCTGACCATACCCATTCACTTATTCCCATACTTGGCTTGATGTTGATCATCATGATATAACTTCATGTAGTCTAATATGGTATCTAAATCTGAAGGGTAGTGAGCACTCTTCAGCCCTCAGGACATAATGTCGGTAAAACTCAAACTTCATAATACATAAACATCTCATTTTAAACCTGAGTCAAAATTGTGTCTCAATGCAAGAACAGAAGCCTTCTTTCATGGAAGCAAATTATCAAAACTGCATCTATGCTTGGTCACGTCACAGTATTATATAGATTCCAAATGCAACCATCAATAAGTCATACTAACATTTTACTACCCCAAGAGCTTGGCTGAAGTCAGTGGAGCTGCTCCTGCTGTAATATCCTGCTCTATCTGGATAAGGCTGGCAGAATCTGATTCTCATGGAATTTTAGATCACCACTGTCATTGCCATTGTGGGATACGAAAATGGGCTGCTTCTATCTCTGTTTGCCTTTTTAAGCTTATGAGAAAAAAGAACTGCTTGACACAAATGAATTTCAAACTTTGCAGACTCTCAGCTCAGATGATTCTGTATGCAAATTTGAGATTCCTTTTCAAACCACAAAGTTTGTAATATTGGCAAGAGATGCATAAATAGTGATGGGATTAAAAAGAAAGAATATTAGTGTATTTTAGCTTACAGAGACCAATCCTATACTATCAGTTACTGACACGTAGCCCTTGAAAAATAAACAGATATATGCAATTGCTACATAGACCTCCTGTGTGCTATAAATAGATATTCTGCTAAATACAAAAACAGCAGGCATGCACAAAAATATACATGCACTGAGGATTAGTTATAGGGGAGCTAACAGAAAGACAATGCCTCCTGGGTTTACAGAGCAAATGTAATTTCTATAATGAACCTTTTCTTTGTAATTCCTGATAGTTTTAGATCCAGGCAATAAGGTAGAAGTTTTTGTAAGAGAAAGTAGTATACTGACAATACCATGAAAGAGAGACTTGATCCCAAACAAATGAATATTAAATAGCTAGACATCAAAAGAAAGTACACAATTGTTGCTTTAGGAAGGAGGGGGGAAAACCTCACCATTTTCAACAGTCATCAGTAGCCAAAAAACAACACGAACCCACCATTAGTGTTTACTGATGATAACTAGATATGCTTCTGTTAGTATTCCACAGCCAGCCCTGCCATAGTAATGTTTATTATTACTCTTTGTAGCTGTAGGCAGATAGAGGCTCACTGTGTCTATCCCTTCCTCATCATTTTAAAAAGATTAATCTTTAGACAATGATCTGCTGATATCATTAATCTTAGTCTTGAACTTCTTGGTTGTTCTTGCCCAGTAATGAACAGTAACAAAAAAAATGCCTTGCCTTCAAAAACAACAGGGACCTGATTTGTTGGGACTCTGCACTTTGAGTAATTTTTCACTGCAGCACAATATAGACAGCAACCTAGGTGAGACAGCCTTATTCCCTACATCACTGCCCCATTTTTGTACCAAGCAAACTCTATTTACGTAAATATAATTATAGCTACTGCCAGAGTAGAAAACTACAGTGCCAGGATTTCACATGCACTCCATGACACAGATGGCTCTGCAGTCCAGCACTGTACCACAAATGTATTCATCTTCTTTGTATTACAGAGAGAGACTCTTTCCATGGCATGGAGTAACAAGTTTTTCTAGAATCACTACTCAAATGTTCAGCTGCTCACATATTTCCCCCTCAATAAAAATTCCAGAACTCACTTCTCTATGAAACTTGTCACTTATACACTTTAATTTCCCTTGTTTTAAAATAAAGTTTGCTAGAAATAAGAAAAAAAATTATTCCTTGCTCCAGAAATATTGACAAGTAATTTTCATCTGCATCTTCCAGGAAAAAAAAAAACAAACTTATTCTTTGTATAAATTTAAACCCACTAGAAATTGAAGAGTTTCATTTTCAAATTTTTTGCTTTTTCTTTTATATAGAACATTTTCCATTAACATCAAATTCACTGGAAAATCCAGTTCTCCAGACAGCAACACTGTTTCATCCCAGTTAGCCCATGTCTAGCATGGGACTATTCACTCAAATAAAAGCCAGCTATATGACTTCCAAATCCAGGCTTTTTCTATGAGCTGGTGTAGTGCTCTTTCTCAGAACTGCTGGTGAAACAGTGTTAACATATTTAAGCTTGTGCATGACAGAAGTATTAACTGTGTTCTTCTTCTATTCATTATATCTTAGCTCCTTAAAGTTTCAAGCAATGGAGTACTAAATTTAATTATACATGCATCAGATAGGCACAGATCCTCTTAATGACATTCAATAAAACACAAAATGGAAAGAAAAAGGGGAAAAAAAAGAGAAAGTTACTAAAATAATGAAACTTAAATGGCAGCAAACATTTTCCAAACTTATGGTTGCAGGAATTATTACCATTTTCTCCCCTCAATTTCAGAACACCTTTCACAAGCCCTTTTCCCAATCAGTGTAAATTTCCCAGTATAATTTCCTGGTTGGATCCAGTCTTTCACATTCAGGTAAGTTTTCATAGTGTGCCACCCACACAGATATTACATTCTTTTTCTTATCGGTAAAGTCAATCCTATTCAAATACATGTATGCAGATGATTTTTTTCCTTCTCTCCTCATTAGCAACTGCACATTTCCTGGGAAAAAGTGAAAAGAAATTAAAAGCAGGAGTCATGCCTGACGTTTTTTGTCAATATCACAAATGCAAACTACTGCTTCCCAGATTATGCAGACCAGATAAAATCTTGGAGCATGGTTTTCTCTTTATCCCTCTTACTGCCCATTTAATCAGTAAAACATAGAAAAGTTGCCCAGAGTTACCCAAGAATCTGTACCAACTTTGCCCCATGATCTGCACCCTGCAAAAAGTTAATTTTGTACTGTCTGTATAGCTCCAAGACAAGCCAATATTCTACCAGCTATTCAGTTATGTCTGCCCTAATGAAAACCAAAACACATGCTCTCTAATCATCTATCTTTTGGGGTAAAAATTTCCATCCTAACTCTTCACCCAATGTTTAAATATTTTTAAATTGGATTGAATTCCCTTCAGAAACTTATTTGTGGGAAAGTAAGATAAAAAGCATTCCAAATTGATAAAATCTACTCAGATTTTTAACTACAGCTAAAATGATCGAAGCTGAGAATGTTTAAACTAAGTGCATGAAAGTATGATTTTAGTATGTAAAAGTATTTCCACATCAATTACAACAATTTGCAAATAACACAAAGAATTCCAAGCCATAAGGAAGAGCAAAATGCAAAAGAAAAACAAACAAAACAAAAACAACAAAAAATCAAAAGTATTCTAATTCTTTAGTTAAATAATTACAGATTATTTCTGCATAGATAAAAAAAAAAAAAAAAGGATCTTATACTACCACCATTAAATTTTATGGTAAAATTGCCTTTTACTTGACATGGGATAGTGCTACGGAAGAAAAAGGAAGAGTCACCAGAATTCAGTCATTCTAAGTGCAGATTCCACTGCTGTCCCTGCATCAAATGATCTGAGCACCCTGCAAATAAAATACTCAGAGCCTGATTCAGCTCGCTGGTGTGCAATCTGGAATTGAGGTCTCTTTATGCTCATACAAGGGTGAGAGGAAGAGGCTGACTGGCAGAAGACACAGAGATCCATATTTCTTCATGCAGTGCAAAAGAACTGTAAGTGATTTCCCATGTTCATCCCATCTCCATTCATTTGGAGATCCAACACAGCTGGGCTTCATTCCCTACAAAGTAGTTCCTGGTGCTCTTTGGGCTGTCCAAAAGAAGTAAATGTAATTCCTGTGGCAGAATGATCATGGGAACACAGAGCTTCTAAATTCACTGATTCTGATTCACATCTGTAAGGGAAAGGGATACTGAATTACCTTGCAATTGTACTGCAATGAAGAATTCACAAAGTTTAACCATGGATAAATAAAGTAATGGTCCAATTTTAAAAACTTGACCTAGGAAACATAGTAGACTTCAGAAGCAACAATAATTCAGCTTTTTTGTGAACATATTACCCCTTGTTTATTCTCTGTAAAATATAAAGGTACCTTATCATGTGATACAATGGCATAATACCTGATACATAGTTTTCCCTGTCTTTTTTCCTTTCTTAACAAAATACCTTTTAGCACCAGAATATTTACATAGTGTCTGAAAATAAAATCTCTTCAGAAGGTATTTGCATGTCTTTCAATCAAAATAATCCAAACCTGAGAAACCTCACATATATATTTAGTTTCTATCAGTGAAGTTTCTTTAAAACATCAGGCTTGTGCATGATTCTTTACAGTTTTGGGGCCTAGAAGAACTAAGATGAAAGACAAGAAGCGGAAAAAGTTAGAGCAATAAAAAATTACAAAAAAATAGAAAAAACAACACAAATGATAACAGAATGTACATCAGAAAAAACAATAATCCATTCCACTGCAGCAAAGGAGCTATCCAGCAAAATCTCACTGAACACCTTGTTTCCATGTTTCATTTTTTGTTTTTAGACCCTATTAAAACATTTCTAAAATATGCAAGCAATGACTTTGAAAAGCAGTAATTGCAATATTAAATTTTACTTAAATTTCTTGGGTACTGATTTGTGTACAGGCTTTTATACCAAGTTCCCACGAAGCCATAAAACGTTTAAAATACTGTCTGTGCAAATGCAAAATTTATGAATTCACACATATCTGGTTGATTTATGTGAAATAATAATGCACTATTTAATGCTTAAACATGGCTAGAAGCAATGCTAGGCTATCAAGATGTACAATGAAATAATAGATTTATAAGACGGATAACCTTCCTGCCTAGAGAAGCTTGTTTAAAGGTGTTGTACAGATATATTAAACTATATGTAATTTTATACTAACTTAATGCTGTAGGCCTATACTGCAAGCAATAAAAGATTACTGCCACAGTATTTTCAATAATAAAATGATCTGGCTATTCAACATAAGGTATCGGAGGAGTGAAAAAAAATTCTTTATGATTTCAAACTTTTTACTCCTCTCTTTTGATTTAATTTAAACATTTTTCTGTTATCTTTGCATTTCACAGCTCACTGTCATTGGTTGTCATCTGATTTATCAAAATTACTTTTATTTCACCCTTCAAGGGTGCCAGATTCTCTCATTCCCTGTGACACTAAATAACAACATATTCAAAGATTTTTGCATTGAAATAAAAGAGACTTTGTGTGGGACATGGTGCCTCTTATAGGAGCAGATTTCTGCTGAAGTAGAAAACACACTATGACCTTGTTGCAAACAGCATCTTCCATCAGCTGTGCATTCCCGGCAAGGTATACAAAAGTAGCTGGACCTAGCCCTTAAGTAGACAAGCAGGATACAATATTGCACAGTGACTCACAATATCGCCTGATATTAGGTGGGCTACTTGTAAAAGAGAATGTGAAAAACAAAACCTTATTATCACGTATTTAAGAACTTGTGCCGTTAGTTCAATGACAGGCATCCTCTCAAATACATGCTGGACCAGCACTCATGGATGCTACATGTTCACCCATATTTTTCTCAGACAAGCTCACATTTTGTTTGGCTGTTTGTTTTTTAATTCAGTACTAAACAAAGGCTTTTAAATAAAAGGCCATTTCAGGCAACTTTCACAATATAAGGCTATTTTCACAGCAATTCTGAATAGGAGCCTATCCTTGGAAAGAAATTCACATTAGAATCTGATGACAAATCTTCCTATGGTTTTATCTTTTTTGTTTTTACTTTCTTCTGTTGACTTTTTAGTTGTTCGAGTGGTTTTTCTTTAGTCAGCCAATGAAAAAAAGGTTAAATGGAGTTCAAATACACTTAATGGGCAATTCTATTTAGTAGACAAAAAAAAAAAACAAACATTTTTCTTAGCATATCTCTTTCCAAGATTGTCATATACTGAATCCTGTGCCTCTTTGATAATCTCAAGCCACGAGAGAGCTCAGAGCCCACCCTGAAAGTTGCTGAAAATTTCAAGTGACTCTAGGTTTTGATATGCAACTACTGGCTTATTAACATGAAGGAAAAGCAAAGTGGTCTAAAGCCACCAGTACAAGTTGTAGGCAGCTAGCACAAAAAACAGGTAGAACAAAGGTGCTCCAGTAAAAAAAAATTAAGTTAAAATAACTTTCCAGTCAACCAGTTAATTAGTTAAACCCAGTAAGCCATCCTGGTCTGGCTTTGAAGTTCCCTGGATAAGTGTAGTTCTCCTCCTGCAGATGGTCAGGTCAGTCTGAGCAAGGCAACATTCATGATGTACCTGGGCCCAGGTACCTGAGATGTGTGAATCTGTCAGATCTCCAGTGGTCAACCTCAGGGGATTTCCAGAAAGCAATTTTAGGATGCTTCTTTTCTAACTTTAAACATTCATAAGGTAGATGCCTGTTCTTGACCCCAGTAGTGGCAGTTCTAGTTTTAACCTATCACTTATTTAAGATGGTCAAAATGAATCATATCCCAGAGATGCAAATTTCTTTACATTGACTAAGAGCAGAAACTACAGGATTAAGTTCAGTGTTCTAGTCTGTATTCTAAAGACAACATGTATTACACCCAAAGGTCTTAAGGCAGTTTAGGCGGTGGTCAATACTTTCTTTCACTCAATCTTAATGTAATTTAATAAAGAATATAGAAGCTATATGGTGAGTTTGTTATACAGAATAATTGGAGGTAATGGTGTCTCCGAGGGGAAGCAATCCAGAACTCATTGCAGAGATTTTCCCTCGTTCAGTGGCTTTACTGGGCATCTGGATTGAGACACATTATGCATTCCCATTCTCCTCAGAGCCTGCAAAACTGCTACCTCTTACATGGAAGAAGAAGAAGGCCATTTCTCTGTTGCCAGCATGAAAGTTACAATCAATTCTAGCTTATATTAAATTGTTCTTTGATGATGTTCTACATTTTCAAAGTATCCTAGAGACTTTCAACTAAACCTTTTAACACCCTAATGAGACAGGGGAATTGCTGTTCTGCCTCCTTGTAAATGAAGGAACTGAAAGACAGATATCACAGTCTATGCATTTAAAACCATTTGCTAAATTTGAGTAATTCAGTATCTGGATTCTCATTTTGGGACTCCCAAAGCATAACTTTGAAAGGTAATCAGTACCCACTGCTCTGAGCTCAACAGCAGCTGAGATCATTCACCTCCTGTGAAAAATCACATTGAAGACCTTTCAAAGCAGGCACACAAGAAGCATAGCGCACAAAATAATGGGCCCTTTTGAATAAGTTTTGCTGAATTACTGGCTTGTAATAATAAAAAAGAAGTTGTTATCCATTCAAACATTAATTAACAGCACAGAAAGGGAAGCAAATACTATGCTTGAACATGTAAACCATGCGTCCACATATTGCATAACTACTTGTGCATATTCGTTTCCAATTCCATTTTTGGTCACTGTTTCTTATTTTAAACAGAAAAGCAAAACTCATACAACCATAAATAGTCTGCTTTACTAGCTCTTTTTTTTCCTCTGTGTTTACTCCATTCTCAGCAATGGTTAACATATAACAAACATTCTATGAGGGAAGAAATTTGTTTTGTGCTAATGACACTTTTAATAGCCACTTAAAACCAGATGAAGTAGAGTGTAGACAGCTTCATATCCATCTAGGTGTTGAGTCTCCTTTTTAACCAGAAAAACCACTTCCGTAAAGTTTAGAAAAAAATTAATCCAAACCATATAATATTTTATTTCCAGAAATGCTAGCCGCAGGTGAAGAATATTTCCTGCATTTTCAGACCCTAAGCAAATATTATTTCAAGCCAGTGTGGTACTGAGTATTTATGGCTATATGTGCTGCAGAGGCACAAACAAGATGGTGAAGGGAGGTGATGGTTACAGAGGTTTCATGAATCACAACATCTCATCGGCTCAAAATTTATTCTAGAGCACCCCACTTGGGAAAAAAACATCTTGAAAAAGAGAGGTAAAATAACCCCCAATGGGAACACAGCTACTCTCTCCACCTTTAAACTCTGTACAAATCCAGCCACTTTTAACTCTGTCAATAAATACTGACAACTATGACGCTAAATCCTCCATTACCTAAACTTGCAAAAATGCCCCACAAAAGTATTGCAACTAGAGCTCTACAACCATGAAGGAGAAATACAAAACTAGCTATATATTATCATATGTGTATTTAACAACTACAATTACAGGCATTTAAAGCAAAATCTCTCTTCCATTAACTAGAGATTTGCCACCAAGATTTGATGCAGGATACACAATGAAACTTGCCTTAGGTAACCACAGGAGGACCAAAAAAAAAGCTAGCTTCATCCAAGGTCATTTTTAACTAAGTTGTAGCAAAATTACTGTGAAAACTTCCAAAGTAGATAATAAAAATTATTCCATATGGGCATACTCTCTGAGGAAGAATTATATAATACCAAATAATAAACTCTGATATGATACACCAAAAATAGAGGGACTTCTACATACTAACATGCTCTCTAGTTTCTTAGTATTCATAGTATAGAAAACTATGAAAAATTATTTCACCATTAAAAATACTCAGCTTATTTAAAACTCTACCTTAATTCACAACACAAAACATTATAAAGTGTTAAAAATTAAATAGAAGAGTAAAAATACTGATTAAATATAGCATTTAAAGATGAGAAACATTTCAATTTAGATGCTGAAAATATCCTGCAAAATCCAAATACAACATGCTAACACATATGTCTCAACTTGATCAGTTTTCTCAAAATCACTCACATAAATACTTTTTAGAAGATTGAGTAGTTCTGTGAGAAAGAAATTCTAGAAAGGAATGCTTGTTAAATATTCAGATTTCTAGCTGAAGAAAACAACTACAAAATAACATTGATCATGAAATAACCATGACTTTAATTCCAGTGTGATATAAACTGAAAATGGAACCTAGGAGAGTGAAGGGATAGACAGAGACCATACTTCAATGCAAGGTCACCATCAGGGTAGTTTCATAAACAAATACCATCATTTCAACAGTCCAACAATTTACCTACTGCACACAAGGTGTTCTGGTCTAGCCAGTAACTTTTTTCAAGCAAAGATTCCCAAGATTTTCTTAAAGTAAGGAATATTTTGTGAATGCTACATGCTTGTTCTGCTTAAATAAGGATATTCTAAATATTTTAAGTTGTTCTATGAGTCAGTGAGTACATATTCCAGTGCACAGTTGTACATATGCCATATCAACACTCTGAGAAGTCACTGGAGCTACAAACCGTTACAGTATGTATTATGTGTTTATTTACACAGATCTATGTATTATGATTCTTTTTCCCCAAAATTGCATCAAAATACATCAAGCCCTTAAAACCAAAATCAATAAAAACAAATAAAAACACCCAAATAAAATAAACTTAATTTTGATCTCTACTAGTCTCATGTAAATCTAAAGTTTTTATCGCCACCTTGAACCATTTTTAGCTAAGTCCCCCAAAATTGATTTTATTCCCATATGTATAACTAAAAACAATTAGCTGAACTTTCTAAGAAAATGCTCCATTAGGCTATGACTAAGCATGTAAAGTTTCAGAGCCCAGGAGGGAGTTTTCTGCAAAATTGCAAGCAATTGAACATTTCCACTACAATTAATCGTGTGCCCTAGGAAATGTACATCTTGGACAATTAAATGTTCTCCCACTTATGCTCAGTACAGCATTTTCAATTGGTCATAACCTTTTCTTGACTCCATTTTCTTGAATTCGATGGTCCTCTGATGAGTATTTCTGTGTCACTTTTTAATGTTATGTCTGTCAGTATGTTTTACATTTTTTCAACTAGGTGCTTAAAGCGATACCTCTACACTTGTGTTTAAGAACCTCTGACTAATTTTATTCCACTGAATGTGAGGTATTACAGCTCCAGCTGACTTTCCCACATAAATGTATGTGGGAAATCTAGTCACTATAAATAGAAAATTAGATTTCTCTTAAAATATGTTTGATAATTTTGGCATACAATGAGCAACATCTGAAGTTGAATGACAAAACCACAGCCCAAACATTACTTATTCACAGAATTTGAGATCTTTTGATGCAATGAGTGCAATGGTAAAATTTTTTCAGCCAACAATCCACTCTATTTGCTTTCAGTTCAGAGCCATTGACCCTAAGAAACAGAAGATCAGTCAATTTATGTATTTGAGTGTTGATCACCTCTTATCATTACAAGGAATTTTAAATTAGTTGAGGCAAACTAGTAAACAGAAGCCCAAAAACAAAACTAAAACTAAAGGACACCTTGACATAACACACTAATGCATTCCAATGTCATCCAATATGCAAAGCCTTGCTGTCCTGAGGGCACAATGTACAAGGGCTTCTGCAACTCATCTCAGACCAAAGTGGCATCCTGACAAGTGAATAATCTCAGCAACACAATGAAACTCAACAAGCAAAGACCAGTTCAAAGCTGACTGATTTTTTTTTTTTAAGAGCATTACCTTGGTATTTAGGCACTAGCATTTCTTATGTTTTGGATTAAGGCTAGAAAGTTTGCAAAATACCATACCATGGTATGTTTCTCTTCCCAGGTGTCAGAACCACTTTGCACAGAGTCTTAGGCTATTGGGAAAAAGCATAAGGAAACCAAATTTTATCCCTCTGCCTACCTGCAAGTCACATCTTCACCCAACATGGGAAAAACTGACCTGTGAATTCATTTTCCCTCCACTCATCTACTTGCACAAAAGGAATGGTAACAGTCTCAGGCAGCTGAAGACTGCCTGAGAATTATCCCTGTGTTGTTCCGCCTGCCAATCTCATAACAACTGCAGGAACTGGACAGAGGTCCTCGGTGCCAAAATCCAATCAAAGTAAATGAGATTCCAATATATTTTTAAAATAATATCTGTGTGCTGAGGGAAAACACAATTCTTGGCCCTTTCCAATCAACGAAACCCAGTGGCTGCAATTACCTACAGGGAGGTTTCTACGCAGTAAGGAGGAAATACTTGTTTCTGGCAGCAATATTCCCATGCTTAAAGCCCCTAACTCCATCAGTCACTCCTGAGTACTTTACACTCTCTTCAAGCTAAAAATCGTCTGGATGCATAGACTAGTTGTATAACAAAAACTGCACTAATACACACCCCAAATTACTCAAATTCTCATATTCACCTATTTTTTTTCTATTTAATGTCTTTCTCAAAGTCAATACTATTGAAAATGATATTATTTTAGTGGTGTATAAACAACATACATGTAAGCTCTTAACATGCAAAGCAGTCAAGCTAAAAGGTCTGTGTTAAGCAACTTTTTTCCTTTTTTTTTTCAGCCAACTATAAATGCAGAACAAAATATGCTCACTGTGATTCTAAAGTGTTAATAAATCCTAAGGTAAAGAAACATCTTTATGATTCTGAAGGAGTCCCGAAATGGTTCAGCAGTCTTCGATTTGCATTTAGTTGCAATGCAGGAATAAAAACAAAAGCAAAAAAGTTTTTATATGCTGCCAGAGAAGTGGCTGATACAGTGAGATGGTTCCCTCTTCTGGCCAAAGCTGGAGGAAAATAAACTCTGATTTTACTTTTTAATTGAAATCACATAATTTGTAGAATTTGAAATTTAAATATTAGTATAATTTTAGTTTACAACAAATTCATCTAAGTATTTTTATAATATATTTTTAAAAATTAGTCCAGAGATAAGACAAATTTCCAGAAAACTCTTTAGTGAAGATTATGTTATATTTGCTCTCCGGAACTTCATGTATAGATTAGCTTACTGATAAGCCAATATTAGCACAGGTCTCGAAAACATGCATCCAACTCACTATTAGATACATATAAAGGATATGCAAAGATAAAGAATATGCATTCTTTAAAAGAAAGAAACTGTAAAAAAAAAAAAAAACCAAAACAGTTAAAGCTAAACTGAAGCTAATTTAATAACTTATTAAAAAAAAAAAAAAAGTCATTTATCATTTGGCCCTGTGTAACCTTTCATTTCCAACAATGCTGCAATCCAAATACCTGTTGGTATCAATGGCAATGCAGGATTAAAAGGGATATCTTTCTTTAAAGAAAGGCCCCAAACCAGAATTTTATTTCTACGTATTGTGCCCAAGAAAAAAACTATACTATTAACAGTGCCAGTGCTCATTAAAGAGCATATATTATGTTTTTACCAAAAGGTAATTTTTTTTTTTTAAAAATGGAATTTGTACCAAGCAGTCAGGCAATACCACACTGAATTGAAAGAGCCAGTCCTTGGACAATCAATACAAATTATTGTTATTGATAACATAATTCAGAGTTCAATGCATAATTGTCCAGTCTCATATGTTCAGAAGCTATTTTTTACCTCATCCATGAGGCAAAGGTACATCTACAAAAGTCCAGCTAAAGAGTAGATAAAGAAAACAAAGAAATGGCCGAAAAGCAGCAATGAAAACTTCCTAGTTAACTCCCATGAAAAGAAGGGAAAATGGAAAGGATAGGACTTCCATAGGGCCCAAAGTGTTATTCTCATTCTAAAGCTCTAACAAATAATGCAGAATTTGGAGATGATACGAACAGAGAGGTTCTTCTATTGAAATGCACACGGAGGTAAGGATTGGCATAGAGCTGTGTATTTGCTGCTCCATGTTGGTTTGTTAAAAGCAGACTAAGTTCAGCCATTTGCCTACTTTGATCACCATCCACTTGTTTCTGGGCACCATTTCTCCCACATTCACCCCTCTTTTTGAATTACACCCTGGAGAAATTCCACGAAATCCAATTTTTTTTTTCCCACAGTCCCAATTACTGTAATATGTTCCTGACAAAAGCCAACATTAATTTCTGGAGCTGAAACAATGTGCCTTCCAAACAGATTCTTTTCTGGGACATTATATTGCCTCTCCTAAGAGACCTGCAGCTGCTCCTTTGCTGTAAATTCTGTCAGCCCTATCTGCTAAAACAAAAAGCAACAGAGAGGTTTCACTGTGCAGCACATGCCACTCAAGCCAAAAAGTTACCTGGTTAATGATGACAAACAGGGAGGACATGAAAAAATATTTATTCTGTTCTCCTGTACTTTAAGACTTCTACTCTGTTAGATTTTGGTATGAACTCACAGCACTAAATTTCTGTATAAAAAGATTCTTTCTCCTTCCACCAATTTGATGGGGCCACATAACTCTGAATCCCTTTAATACCTCTCCTTTTCCCTTAACTTGCCTTGATTTATTTATTAATCAGACAGTGAGACTATTACCTCTGGTTTGTATCCTACCTTTTTTTGTTCAGGGAAAATCATAGCAAGTTGGCCAAAGCTTAGTTTTAAAACACCATCAAAACAAACAGAGTTACAAGCAAACAGAATGTACAGTTTTAGCTCTGCAGCATTGCACAGAGAACTGGGAAGCAAAAACATGGACAGAGAAAAGGAAGATTTTGAACAAGGTGCAATCTCGTGTGCATACAACATGAAAAAAATAAGTTGCCACTGAAATAATTCCATAAAAACCTGTAATTAAAAAAAAACAACCCAAGTCTCATTTAGAATGAAGAGCTGCATCTACAGCAGCAAATATAGCCCAGCCAAGGCATAGGATTGAATACTAACCTATAATCATCTATTAATACGTAGGTGCTGCATGCTGTCTGCTATGGCTTCATGCCATATCAAGAAGCAATCTCCAAGACAATTCCCAGACTTCGTCTGTGGGGAAACAGAGCACAGGGTTTGCTTTTAATGCACAACATGGATAAGAGCAGCCTGTTCTGGGAGAAGACAGGTAAGGAATGGGTAAGAATGAGTGTAAGGACAGAAGCTACTAATTTGCCTTTTTATTTCTTGCTTCTCGGCATCACTTTGCTTGGGTGTATATTACATGCAACTGAGGAGTGTAAAATACATTTATTGGCTAACACACACAAAAGACAGCTAGGATAAATTAGTTACTACACTAAACATTAATACTGTCACCATTCTTAATAATACACCTCAGAAATAATGAGTATTTTCCAGCCAGGCAGGCATCAGCCTGGTGGGGAAAGGTTGATCCCGGTTACTTTTTGATGTTGTTGATCTCCCATCTGCCAACTACATTTTTTTCTGTTTTTCCATGTTACCGGTTTTCCTCTTGAATCCCTGACAACTTTTATCTAAACCCACTTCATCTATCTTGCCTCTATCTGCAATTTTACCTTCCCTGTCTTGTAGAGTTTTAGTTTAGGTATTTTCTTACAACTCACATTTTTTCTGGAGTCTAAATTGTTACACTTCCTTATCAGTGCTGAACCTTGGAGGAAGTTAATGCCTGAGGGGATGGTTACATATTCAAGGTCAAGGGAAAGGACCTTCTTCCAATTTATTGGCAAATAAAAACATGTCTGATGAGGCCTGAGTACTATTATTTCACAAAATCACAGAATCATAGAATCAATTAGGTTGAAGAAGACCTCTGAGATCATCAAGTCCAACCAATGACCCAAAACCACTATATCAACTAGACCATGGCACTAAGTGCCATGTCCAGACTTTCCTTAAACACCTAAAGGGACTCCACCACCTCCCCATGCAGCCTGTTCCAATATCTAATCACCCTTTCTGTGAAGAAATTCTTCCTAATTCCCAATCTAAACCTCCCCTGCTGCAGTTTGAGTCCATAGTCTTGTTCAGTTGCAAGTTGCAGGCTGAAGAGACCAATCCTCACCTGACTACAGTGTCCTTTCATCATTTCTTACACTGTCATAGAGAGGGACATGCCCAAATTCATTCATGTAAGAACAAACTTCTTGCCTTGAAGCTCTGCCCTCCAGTGCAGGCTGTGTCTGTTCACACAATAAATAAACTGAAAAAGTTATAAAAATGCAAAATAAAATAATTAAACATGTTTCCTACCACAGCAGGATGTTGCCACTATCCACGCATCTTGTTTTTCGAAATAAGTTTTCATGAAAATAAGTGAATTCATGAAGCAGACTTATCTTAAAAGAGATGAATTTTCTAACACAAGAGTGTCCAGCTTCAGTTTTTCTAACCAGTTCTGACACAGCACCCACAGGTGTTCTGTGAATGCTAATTTATTAATGTTATATCAGAAAATTATATGAAAGTTTGTTTAGCTAGAACTGGTTCTGGAATATTAAAGTACTGTCTCCCTCAAAATGAACAATAACTTATGCACCACTATCTTTTTTCCTTGAGGGTTGATCACCTCTTATCAAATAAAAAGGAGGAGGAAAATAAAGTCAGGAGAAAAAAGTAAAAACCACTTGGCTTCCTCTAAAAGTATTATCCTGGAAGTTCAAGTCAATCACTAATTTTATTAAAATATAATGAATTTTCATTGAAAAAGTTGCAAAATATTCAGAAACACTAGAAAGGAAAACTATTTTGCTGGGAAAATTTATGTTATGGGCCAAATTTAAATGATCCTTACTTTTATGTTTCTTTTGCATTGAATTACAATGAATTTTAATTGTAGAATGACCTGATATTAAAAGGTATTCCTTAAACATATGCCTTGATACAGCACCAAAATTTTCTTATAATAGCAAGCTCTTTAAAATACAACTTTTGAGAAAAATTCCATGGATAAAATGCCAGTTTACTTTTTGTGCAAGCTTGACTTTATCACTTGTTTTTGTTGTATAAAAGAATGACAGAGAAAGTTTTTATGGAGCACAGAATGTTTTGAATATTAAAACAAGGTTTTCTAAGTTTCTTTTGTCTCAGATGATTTGCTTACTGAATCTTAACTCCCCCAACCACACTCCCATTAGCAATGCTAACAGTAGATGACACACAGCCTTTCCCCACACACCAAGTCCAGCTGAACAAAGTCGAATTAAAGAAAATTTTTGCCAGCTTGAGTGATGACAAGCATTAAATAAAGCATTTACTTGACATCAAAATAAAGGCAAAAAACTGATAGATAGCAAGAGTAAGTATGGGTAAACCAAATTCCAAATTTCTAAATCTCTAAGGCATATTATATAAAAAGTATCAGTTGTTTTGTACTCTTCTGTACATTGTTTCTAGGATTTTCTTGGTGGTGGAAAAATAGTCAACCAGAATGCATTAAATTTGATATTGTCATTTGCCTAAATAAAGATGGAATTTTATGAATATGACTCAAATAAGAGCAACAAATGCAAAAGATAAAAGTTCACATCTGTGCAATCTGGAATTTTCACATGCCACCCTCAAGCAATATTTCTACTTTTTTTCAACTGCCAGTCTTCAGTATGTGACAATTTTAGCATTTTTTGAATCAGATCTCAACAACAGAAGGCTCAAAATGTATGTTCCTTATGTCAGTTTCTTGTCATTTTCAAGAAAAAATCAAATTATATATTAAAAAATAAAAACCCCCAAAAAACAAAAACAAAAAAATCACAAAACAAAACAAAAAACAAGCAAACAAAAGAACCCAGAATCCTAAAAAACATACCTACAGATAATATTATGAGGTTTTGCTCTGACTTTTAAATGAAAGAAGTTCTGTTTTCTGTCCAGTTTATGGATGCTAGAGTTTGGTATAATTCAATTTTTAATTCTTGATGGTATGAACATAGACTTTAACTTGATTCCAGTAGTTTAATTTATTTCAAATCAGATTTAAATTAAATATTACGGATAATATAATATCACCTGTCAGTATGGCTTTCTAAACTTAATGCTATATAAAGAACTCTTAATTAGTAGCAACCATGGAGAGACATAACAAAAAAAGAAACTCAGAATTGGGTAAGATAAAGAGATCAACTACCACAAAGCTTAAGGGGTTTTTCCAAAGCAGGTCTCATGTAACTCTACATAACACCAACTTAAAAGGTTTTTTTTTAACAAAGACCAGAAAAAACAGCTCAGATGCATATATCAAAGCTTAAAAAAATTATAGAGGCGAACCTAAGCAAGGTAAAGATTGTGGAGAAATTTAAGAGTTGGACTCAACAATCCTTGTGGGTCCCTTCCAACTCAGAATATTCAGTGATTCTGTGTTTCATTAAAAGTTGTGCAGGATTAATTCTACTCCTTAAGAAGGTGGCTTAATAAAAACCAAGAACCAACGACAGAGTCACCCTGAGTGTCATTCAGTTTTGTGGTCAGCTGCTGTTGATGCCAGATGCACCGCTCCATGGGAGGAAAGTGCAGCGCTCAAGTTGCGACAGCATTGTGTCGGGTTCCCTCACACACAAGACTCCTCAGTGACTGACAGATCTATATCTACAGACAGCTTCTCAGACAGGCCTGCTTTTACAAGGGATGATGCCAAGCACTTTTATTTTGTGTTTCTGAGGGTCTTTATGCTGAGAGGTGACTGTTGACATTTTGGCATTTTGATGTGAAGAACATGGATATATTTTCCTGTAGTCTTGCATAAGACATATGGGAACCAGAACTCACCTGTCACAAGTTGCCAACCACAATATGTAGTTCATAAGAAAAAATAACCTCTGGGAATATCCAAATGATATTAATACAGTGTGGCTAAACAGACAGAGGCCATAGGCAGGCCTGGCATATAAAGGCACAACTGCCATTGACTTTGGATGGTGTAACACTTCCTTACACCACAGCAGTACACAGTCCCAAGTGACTTTCAATTTAAAGAAATGTCATGTTTGTGTTAACCACAGGTGTAACAGTAAAGACATAAAT
>VZTX01000264.1:77492-202259 GCA_013400915.1 Pardalotus punctatus | reverse complement strand
AAAAATATATATATAGCCTTCATTTCTTTCAGGTTTATTATGAAAGCATTAGAAGCAGAATGAAGCAGAAATCACCTTTAAGCCATTGAATGGCTTTTTCCTGAGCATTCTCACTTTAAAACATATATGCAGTTTCAGTGCCTAAATGATGGGCTCACTCACCCAGAACAGTTCTTACTACACTGTAATTTCTCTAAAAGTAAATAAAAATAAAAATGTCACATATAGAGACATATCTGGAAATAGAAATAATAGATTTTCTGCAAAAATAGTTGGTTAGAAAATTATTCTTCATACCCAAGCTGAATAATAGGTAGCAACAGCTGAAAATAATAGAAGATATAAAAATTTCTGAACTTATAAAGGGTAATATTTTTAATCTGAGTAGGGACAACAATGAAAAAGGTTCTGCATAAAACTAGAGACGTATATCCAGAAATACAAGCACCTGTGAAATTGAAATAATGGGTCTCCTCCTGGAAATCACCATGAAACAGTAGTATATCAATCAGTATTTCCAATGAAAGAAAATAAATTGCTGCATGATTCTCACATCTACCCCTGCAACAGTTCTCTTTCTGACTCCTCTCTTCCAGTCAAATCCTGGCACATTCCTAACAGCCAACTCATGTCACTTCTCCCACAAGAAGATTTTGCTATAGTTTGTTTCCATTCATTTTGTTCATCATTTGCACTGAAACAGTAGTCACTGTATTATAATTCACACACAACCTCACCATAAAACCCAAATTTGTACACCCCTAAAAAGCATGCAAACCCCAGTCCCACAATATTGAACATAATTACAGATATGTGATAGCAGACCCAATCTTGCATTCCTAAAAGGATTTCAATGAGCCAAAATTCCCACTACATCGAGCAGAAGCAACAACATATCTCATATCTCTAAGTCTTTCATATCCAATCAGTGCAGTCAATCTCAATACAACTTAATTTGTGGCTGAAGAAGCACAGTTAGTGAGTGATGTGCATCTTGCAATGCTGTGTGCTGCAATCATTTTTATATCAAGCCTGTGTAATCACCAGACCACCCTGGGGAATGTTATTGACTAAAGAAACAATTGATAACTTAGTATTCAAAATGCACAATATCACTAGATACCTAGGACAATGCTGATATTTTTGCTATCACTAGAATATGTGTCTCTGAAGTTGCTGTTCCTGAGAACAGGGATCAAATAATTAGGGAGAAAAAACAAAAACAAAAACAAATTTTTATATTTTTAACATTATTTTTATTGTAAACCCAATTGTGAGTTAACAGCCAGATCATGGTGCAAAGCAGCTTAATCCTGGGACCTTCCTACCACAGCTGACTGCAGATCACTTAAAGCAGCATGGCATAAAAAATCCCATATTAAGTAGTTTATTTTAACCCCTTGCTTTTGCTATTAAGATACGTAATGTCATGAATTGTGAAAGAGAAGATGTATTCCTGAAAATTTATATAAAATTCACAATAAGTGAAATTTCATTAAAGACAGGGCAACCAACATGTTTAGTCTTCCTTAGAATGTTGTGCTATAGACAGAAATATAGAAAATAATGGTACTGGTTTTCTTTAGTTTCAAAAGGTTGGCTTTCTGTAGGTTTTGAGTTTTTTTTGATTCATGTACAAATATAACTAACAGAAAATTTATCATCCTCCATTTTTGTCTATTTGTGTGTGTGTGATGATCTATGGTACTGCCTAGATGATTATACTTCACCATCTGGTTAACCTTATCAGCAAGACACTAGAAAACAAATCCTGTGCAGTACAATTTTATCTATACTTCAGTTATTCTGATCAGAAGCAGTTACCCAAAACTATGAAAAATTGTTATGGAGACTCGAAATGTGCTGCATAAACCACTCGTGATTGAATTGAACTAAGGGCTCCTGCACTATTCAAGGAAAAAGATTATCCCCCAAAACTCCACTTATGATCATGGTTTTCATGAGTGAGAATATGCTATGTTCAGTACTAGACCGATAGATAGTACTGGTTGGTATCAAAGTACTGGGAAAGTAGAACACCCAGAAGCAGGTTAAAGTTCTTCGTAAGCAAATAAAATGCAGACATTCCTGTCTTGGTAGCTTATTTGGAATTTAGTAAATATAAGCAGCAATTAAATTTTGTATTTGAATCTTCAGGGCAAAATAGACATGTTTGATCCACAGATCAACAGTTACATAGAAAGTTTCACACAGTGGTTATCCAGATGCATATGAGAGAGAAAACTCTTGAATTTATAGCACAAGGGCTAAGTAGAAATGAACATCTCATACACCACATGACAGTCATGCTGATAATCATAAGTAATCTCTTAATAAGAAAGCTACTTTACTAGAGGGTTGCATTTCTCTGTTAATTTTTAAAAATTGATTTTTCTCAATGTTTGGGACAGTAGAGTCTCTTAAACAGGTCATTGAAATTTTAGAACAAATTTAGGCCATGCTAGAAAATGAAATGCAAGCATCAGGCATACTGACGGTTCTTCTAATTCCTTAGGGGAAAAGACTTCCAGAGCAGTCTTTTTTACTTCTAGGCATTCTCAAAGAAAGGACAATGATCTGCTTTTCCTAAAAGTAAGCCAGGGAAACGTTACCTAATCATTGCTCCATTGTTGGCAAAGGGAGAACCCATAATGAAGTGAAGGGAGAAGTTCTAATTGAAGTTGATAAAAGAATACATCTCCAAGAGCAATCCAAAAACCTTTCTCAGCTTTTGTCTTGCAGCTTTCTCAGTCAAAAATACCAGAGTCTCACTGTCTACTGTAAGGCTGCTTCCAGCTCCCGTAATCAGAAAGAAATGAGGAAGAGAAGAGAAAGCATAAATGGGTACCTCACAAGAGTCATACAATATTTATCAGGTGATATTCCAAGTAGATTGTCCATCCTTAACTTTTTGAAGCAGGAGGTTTTTTTAAAAACAGAATTTAAATTTATGATCATTTGAATCCTATTTAGTGCTATGTACCATACAAAGTCATAAACAAAGAGATTTGCTCTGAAAATGAATGCAAACTGTTCTACTTGGACATGACATTTCAATAGTTAAGCAGAGCTGCTTGGATTAACCACTACTAATGTGATAAACAAGACAAATGGGTAAATCACAAGGAGGTAGGGAAAAATTACCACAGGAAGGCAGCACAGAGTAAATAAAACTGCCTTATAGTCCATGCCAGGCCCTAGGTACAGGGCATGGTTACGTGTGTGAAAAGCTTGGATCTCAGTGCTACAGCAAATACATGGTATATTGCATCCCACTGCTAAAGAAAAGCTGCAATGAGTTACAGCACTCCACATAAATTCTCTAATTTATGCCAGAAGCTGTCATAATCCCTCCCTTGACAGAACCTGCTTTATTTCAGCTCTCAGGAGAGTTGCATCAAATAATCTGCCCCACTGAGTCATGCATATTACAGGCGCACACATCCTTTATAGCCGGGCTTCAATATAGTGGACAGCCCAGACTGTTATTTTTAGAAAGAACAAAGCCAGTATCTTCTGATAAACAACTCACTTGAAAAGAACTGAAACATTTTTATTTGCAAAACAAAACAAATACTCCTGTGCTTATTGTCATCCAGATGAAAGGCCAGTAATACAATTTAGGTTTACCCTCAATATACAATCTCAAAATGATCTGAGAGGACCACCACATCCTGCTAACACAGAATTTGGTGTTCTACATTCCAGAGGAATTCCATCCTAACCCCTATTACAATCTTTCTCTTCCTCATACCTACAGAACGCCAAGAGCTTTGAAATGCATTAGTATGCAAATATCTTGGGTGGCTTTACTACACATTTATATTGCAGAGTAATCAATAAATTATTATTTCAATATTTATTGGAATCTCAGAATAAGAAAGAAGACAGATTACACAAATCCATCTTAGCTGATTAATGGGTACTCCAGCAAAAGGCATACACTGATGGAGTGGGTCAGTATGCAGACTATATTACTGAATATTTCAGCTCGGTTGTAAATATAGTATCTGTTTCTCTTAGGGACTGTCACACTGAGTGCAGTAGAAAAGGCAATAAATTTCAACAGATTAATTAACTCTTTGGTTACTGGGGCTGTGTGTCACCTATCCTGGCACCTAATAAAAAATCCTTTAATGCCAAGACATAAAGAAGGGCCTCTTTGAAAATGAGTTATTAACAGCATTTCGTGAATAGATGGAGAAATTGTAGCCCAGCCATTTAAGTGTCATAAAGTGCAGCAAAGGCTGCTGGAGGCCTCTGAGGGACGCCAGGCAATACCATAACAATCAAATCTGAGATGGAAGAGGGATTGAGCTGTCCACTCAGAATTTTTATATTGTCAAAGAGCAGCGAGGAAATAATGTGATCAAGAAGTGAATTAACCTTGTGTGTGAAAGAAAGGGGATGATCTGATGGAAAAGGCAGTAAAGTAAAAATCACTCCATAATGCCTACACTGCAGGCTGGTCATGAGGGGCCCCTAATGTCTGCAGGCTGTCAGGGAACAGATCCAGCCCGCTAAGTACCATAAACCCATTACCTGCATTAGTCAGTAATTGGAATACATTTATTCATACTTTCAAAGTTCTTAGGGTCCTCGTGCTGGCTAACCACATGGCATTAATTTCTAAAATGTTTTCTGCTTCTACCCTTGTGACAGAACATGGACAGTCTTCTGGGGCAATTAATACTCAAAAAGGCGTGAAAGACTTATATACCATGTTACGTTTATACATATGCCTATATCACACCATACAGTTTAATCTGATTTCCTCGATGTCAATTCCCCAGGAAGCTATGCTGGCATTTCTAGTAAATAACAAGCTGCAGACATTTGCACTGTTGGAATTGATACAACCGTATGGGAGGACTCCACCAAGGACGAAGAAATCCATACCAAGTTTAAGGTTGCTTTGACCTAAATGTCTTTAGTAACATGCTAGACAAGCAAGAGGCTGTGAACGTCATACAGAATATTTCTGCTGTGCAGGAGGATGGAAATTTTCTTCTTCTTCTTATCACACAAGAAAAAAATTTTCCTTGAACCACTCATTATGGAAATGATGGACATGGTCTAAAAGTAGATAATGTCTACTTGGCCCAAACCTTTCACATATACAAAATTCACAATCAGATGTGACACCAGTGAAGTGAAGACCTGTATAAGAAAAATCTTGGATGGACACACATATTTATAGTGGCCCGCAACCCTAGATAAAAGACATCAAGACACTTGATGTTTTGCATGTTTAAAAGCATTTTTTATTCTTAAGGAAGCCTTCCTCATGAAAGAATTGTTCACCATTACCTCAAAGCAGAACATATAACTGTGCAGTGAGAGCTAAGACCATCTAGTTCCAGCATCACATATCAAACAAGCACTAGAAAAGCATCCTTTAAGAAAAGTCTCCCAAATACTTATTCTGGCTCTTAGAAATAAGCAGAATTACAGAATCAATATGTGAGTTTAACAAAGGTTTTAAAATGTACTATGTTTTTTCAAGTATTCTTACTTTGAAATTTTAGTTATCATCCATCCCTGCATACTGTAGTCCATCTAGCAATCAAAATCAGGTTGAGAAATGCAAGAATGCAAAGCCTCCTTGTTGCTGCCAACAGAATTTGCCAAAAAGAATATGTTCCCTAGTCAGCCATTGCTATGAGAGGAAAGGCACAGGACTTGTGGTGTAAATCATCTCCCTTAATAGTCCATGTTCAGTCATGGTTATATAACAGATTACATTATGAATATAACCATTGAGTTATTCTTCTCTGCTCGGTCAATATTGTCCACACTCTTATATGTTCATGACAAACATACAGCAAAATACCTTGTTGTCTGTCAGTATTATATTCACTTACCACCAGAAACTGTACAAAAGCTGCCTCTAGGCACATCTCTCCAGGGCATGGAAAAGTGCATCCCTAATCTTCCTGTCCCTTCTGTTCAAGCAGCCAAATATCCAAAGCAGCCAAGTGAGCAAAAAATAGTGGAGAATACATTCACAGCTGAAATTAGGTTAGTCACTTCCAACTCTGAAGAACAACAAATAATGCACCCAAATCCATTACCCAAGAAAATATGGAATCAAACCCTGCTTCACTGAGCAGATTAAAAAGCACTTTCCCTTTAAAATAAAAACCAACAGTATTTGCAACAAAACAGATGAATGAAAAAGTCTTTCTCCAGGTCTGCAGAGCAGCAGTGAGCACCATGCAAGGCTCAAGCCCAGCAAAACTAAATCTAGCAGAAGTCCAGGCACAGACTGCCAAGTATTGTGTGCAGCAGGGAAACTCCTGCCAGACTTCCAGTTCAGTAGTAGGTGAAAACACCTCCTCATTTTTAGTAACCTCACACTGATAATCCAATTGCTTGAAATGAAAAATAGTTTTGCCAAAGAATATTAAATTCAGGCAACATTTGCTGAGCCTAATAGTGTTTGAGCATATGGCGACAAAAGTAGCAAGACTTAAGATCAATGTTTCAGACTTTCCTTTTGGTGGGAAACAGACATTCTACTCTTTAACAAACATTACAGAAATTGAAATCTGTATGAAAAGTTTGTCTAGTAGCTCAGTTGTGGTTTTGTTCCTTAAAATTCATTATTTAATCCGCAGGCTTCATCTTCCAGTAATGAAATGGACACAAACTATTAGGAGGAAAATTTACTTATACGATAGTACTATTCACATTCATGATCTGTGAAGCCTTGCTGATACTGACTAACTCTTGAATGTCATGCAAATAAAATCAGGCTGAATTAAATTTTGTCCATGACTATCCTACATGCACAAATATTTCTAAAATAAAAAAAAAAATTACAGAACAGAAACATACATATATGAGTAAATTCTTTCAAAAAGTGACAAATACACTGAAACAGCAAAATTTTGAGAACAAACATGCCTATCTTCAACAGCAAATTAAAAAATAATATAAGAATCAGCCTCCATTTCAATTGGCAAAGTAAAGTCAAACTCTCCTTAAAGCCGAAGCATTCTGGTACAATGATCACTGGGCTGTGAAAGGAATTAATGAGCTCTAACAGTACAAGTACTACTGCCCACTGTGTTATAAATGCTTCAGTCACTTCTTCAGTTTTCTCACCTATAAACAGGAGCTAGAATAAAACCAGCACGGTTTTGAAAGAGACTTGTGAGAGCTTACATCAGCTTCAGAAATTATCAGAATCTGTACTAGATCAAAGTATTACAGATAAATGGTTAGACTAAAAAGCCACATTTCTATGCAGATGACTTCTCACTTCAGGAAATGAGCAAAAAGAATGGTTTGCATTCTTTTGTAATAGATGTTATAAATGGATGGTGTAAGCCATGAAACATCAGTGTACACTGCTTAAAGTCATGCCTACCACTACACTCACTTTAAACAAAGCTGAGTAGATGTTCAGTTTTGTAGTTAAGCAATTTAAACACCTACATGGACACTGCAGCATGTAAAACACTGAACATTAAAAGACTGAAGACTCCCACAGAAAATTACACAATGGAACTTTGTTTCAATCTACAAAAATATAGATGTGATGGTTTTGGAAGAACCAGTGAAATATGTCCAGATATCTCAGCCAAAAGCAATGATCCTGATTAGGGGGCCCTGGAAAATTGTCCTGGTGAGTGAACTATCAAAGAATTCCTAATAGAGAGGTTCCAAACTATCAGGTTGCAAACTAGCACAGTTCTAGCTACTTCCCTTAAGAAATGGCCTTTAAGATAGCTGAAGTGTAATATCTTACAAGCAAAGGACCATGAAATTAATATTTCTATACAGCCAGGTGTTCTTATAATACAACTGCAGTATAACATGTTTTCAGAATGGCCAATTGAGATATTGCTCACACAAATAGAATAATTCTAACCATTTTTACCAGTCAAAGTATTTGCCACAGCCATTACAATAACAAGAAGACTTCTTTATGTTAGTGAACCAACAAAATTTATTTTTCTCTTTCTTTAAAAGAATTGATTAAGCTTCAAAATTAAATGCAGTGGGTACACAGGAACTAAAGGCCACTAGGTTCTATCTAAACAAAAATTGTTTAACACTACCTTTACTCCTTTACAGAGAACCCTGCTGATTCTTGCTCTTAGAAAGATTTTCTACCACCAGCTTTTGTGCCCCAAGTAATTTTCATCTTTCTCACACACCATTAATAATGCTACTGCTCCAGGTATCACTAACAATATAATTAATGGAGCCCAAGTACACTGCAGCCTAGCCATGTTACAATGTGATTTGGGTCTATAAAGAACACGCTGAAGGCCTTTGCAGAATTGGCCAGATTACCCCAAATAATAATGCTGTGTGGATTCAGGAAAAGAAAAAAAAGAACACAGAAATACACTACCTTCAACACAGTATCCAAGTAATCATAATATGTCAGTAATAAACTGAGAATAATATGCATGTTATAATGTTGCTTCACTTATTTGTAAATATCAGTTTAAACTGCTTAGCAAAGGAAAAAAGCTTGCAAGACAGACCATAGGGAAAAAAAAGACTTTAGATTATTGGCCTAAGTTCAGCAGCAGAGTTAGCAATTTATGGACTTGATTATACCTTCAAAATGAACAATAACCCAGTAACTACTGCAGTAGAAAGGTACTAAATTTTTATGATATGGGGTAATCAGGTTGGCTACCAAAGACATAGTAGACATGCTGCAAAGAAGAAACAATTCACATTAAAATAGTCAAGTAACAAATGCCCTTCTTGAAAAGGATATTTTTCTTTATATGATGTCTTTAGCAGACTGTAGGCTGTTTCTTTAAATGAATGCTTATGACACACTTAATTTTCAGGCACACTTTGTTACAGAAACCGGCACCACAGTGTACATCATGTTTAGAAATAAATAGAGCTGTCATACTTGGATTCATATTGACATTTACATCAGACTCTTAATCTGTGTAGATTTGACAGATGGGGAAAAGTCAGCCACCCCACATATAAATGACACTTACATATTCATAATCAACATATTTTGGGTTGTTTACTCAGTAAAGCAAAACTAGTTTATTTTTACATCTCTACTATGGCAGTAAACAGTCTGACATTTCAGCATATTTGGAGATGGCATGCCATTTTATTGCAATTACTATTTCCAGAAAAAAAATGAGGGGAAAAAATAGTAACATTTAAAAAAAAAATAAAATATAATGTATTCTTTTTCATAGAAGATTGAAAAAAAATTATATTCTTTGCTTCATGGTGTAATGGGTACTCACAGACTGTGGAATTAGCAATTTCATGCAAAATCAGTAAACTTTTCTATTTAGTGCATGAATTGTTAATAAAAATGAAATAAAAATGAAGTACCTATGATAACACAAGAAGCACTCAAAGAAATGTAGTGCTTTTGTAATTACCTAATGCCTACAGGAGTAACTCAGCTGCTATAAAAATTATGCAAATAAAATTATAAAATAGAACATTCAAAATTTAATAAAAATTATATGAAAATTATTTTGACTCTACTAGGCTTTTTTCCAATTTCTTGCTATTATCAAGAACTTAAAACACTTTTTATACTGTCCTCTCCTGAATGTTTGTGCATTGAGTTGAGCACAAATTTGGGCATGATTCCTGTGTATGGTGTTGGATGCATCCATGCAGATTTTCTATGAAGGCAATGGAGTAAGTAAGATGCAGAACACTTAGGCTATTGTATATAACTTTCTAGATATCAATTTATCTTTGTCAGCTGCATTTATTATGCTAAAAATTATTCTGTTCGAACATTTTAGACAGACCCTGGATACATTGTATCTTACCCTGTTTTGAAAAGCCAGTGCTTTAAAATATGAAAATTTACCGATATACTTAATCCTAATTAAAAGAAATCAACATAACACCAGTAATGCAGATAAACCTCAAGCTTCGAAAAGACAACAGTGTTCTAGCTATCCTTGCACTCTCTCCACACACAGCAGGAGATGCCCAAATAAAAAGTGACCATGCAGAGGGTTCACTACACCAAATGGAATTCATCATATGAATTAGTATATATGTCCATTCTTTTTCCTAAGTTATTCTGTATTTTAAACTCCCTGGTCAGAGAAGCTTATTTTCTGTAAGTTTATGCAAATTTGATGACAACTCAAGCTCTGTCTGGCTGTAAATATCTAGATGCTATTGTATTAATAAAAAAGATTCAAATATAATTAGGAGACATTAGTACTAATGGACTAAGAAGATACTTTTTATGCAACAATTTTTAAAAAGAATTCTCTTAAACTAAGAAATTAATATATTTAGAGGTTTTCTAGGACATCTATAACAGAAAACATTGCCGATGACACCAAATGCTACAAACCAACCCAGAATGGAACTTTTTAGCAAAGAAGATGCCAGAGGGTGAAACTGGCACTTACAGAAGTGTTTGGTTTTGACAGCTTTGATCACTTGAATGTTGCAAAAATTGAACCACGTTTCTCACCAAAAGGAGCAGAGGAAGCTGTACCTGGCACATGTCAGTTCAAAAGAGAACATATACAATGACAGGTAGAGAATATCTTTGTCATCAACTCTGTGGCTCCTCTGGTAATTTTTCTGTAGTCTTTTCACACATGGAAGACATAATTTTATGTTGATTTGGGGCAGGGAGAAATAGGCTCAATTGCAAAGAGTTTCACTGGCTATTCTTTGCTGTGGCATGTCATACAGCTTCATTCTCAGATAACTGCAGGGTAGATACCAGGATACCTTAACAGAAATTACCATAAAGATGGTTCAACACACAGAGGACAAGTTCTCAGCCCTTGTAAAACACCAGGAAGAGTTAACACAGGAGGGAGATCAGTATTCCCTTCTTGCCTTAGATGCTGAAGTCCATATAAATATGAGCATATCATCTTATCTTGTAGCATACCAGTTCTGATACAAATAAAGCAATGACAAATGACTTCAGAGGAGTGCTCCTTTATTGTTGAAAGATAGTCCTAAGACACTATAAAATGTTGTAACATCCATGAGTACAAAACAAGTGATGTGAAAATTCATTTCAATACCTTCCCATGCATAACATGTTAGTTTCTTCAGACTATACTGTTACAGAGTTTTTCGCAATCTTGCCTTCAGAAAATTTGAGAGTACATATAAAATCCATTATTTATTATGCCAGGTCTTTAGTAATAAATACAGTATATTGCTTTTAACTTCATTTGTGAGTAATTCCTAGCTGACTTTATTTTCCAGCCCATCAGCAAAGTACACAGAGTTCTTTGACACCAATTATTAACTTACATTATAAATTAATTCAGAAGAAGAAACCAATGTAGTGTAAAAATTACTTCAATCCTCTTTTAGGAGGAATTAAGATGTAATGAAGACCAAACCTCAGAAACTCAGGAATTTTTTTACAAATTAATGTCAATGCAATATAAAATATTTTTATGCTTACCTAAAAGTATCATTCTCTAGCCAAGCCTGTCCAAACTTATTCTCTCCCTAAAGCTACCAATCAGATGTATAAAATAGACCCCATATTCTCCTTTTTTTCTTCTGAGAAATATCAATCTTTACTTTCCATTATCCACTTGACAGCAAAAAAACTGTTTGCTTTGTCTTCCAAGAACTTACCCTGCTTGTAAAACACCAGCTTCCAAGTCTATGTACCTCAAAATACCATATAATGCATATATATAATGGTGGAGGAAGTGACTAAGCCCCTGTGTATTATATTTAAGGAGTTATTGGCAGTATGGTGATGTTCCCACTTACTGGAAAAGAGGGAATGTAGCCCCCATTCCCAAAAAGGGGAAAAAAGGAAGACCTGGGGATGTACAGGCTGGTCATCTTGCCTCTGGGCCCAGCAAGATCATGGAGCACATCCTCCTGGAAACTATACCAAGCCACATGGAAAATAAGGAGGTGATTTGTGACAGCAAACATGGCTTCAATACAGGCAAATCATGCCTGACAAAACTGGTGGCCTTCTATGACAGGGTTACAGCGGTGGTGAATAAGGGAAAAGTAATTGAAGTTGTCTGTCTGGATTTGTGCAAAGCATTTGATGCTGTCCCTCACTACACCATTGTCTCTAAACTGGAGAGAGATGGATTTGATGGGTGGACTGCTCAATGGATAAGGAATTGGATGGATGGTTGCACTCAAACAATTGCAATCAATGGCACAACATCCAAGTGGAGACCAGCGACAAGTGGCATTCCTCAAAGGTCAGTGTTGGGACTGCCACTGTTTAACATTTTCGGCGGTGACATGGACAGTGGGACTGAGCACACCCTCAGCAAGCTGGCCAAAAATCCAATCATAACCTGGCCTACATCAAGAAGAAATGTGACCAGCAGGTCAACAGAGGTGATTCTGTCCCTCTACTCCACTCACATAATCCTACCCAAAGTGCTGTGTCCAGCTCTGGGGCCCACAACAAAAGCAGGACATGGACCTCTTGGAGCATGTCCAGAGGAGGGTCATGAAGACCATCAGAGGACTGGAGCACCTCTCCTGTGAAGGCAGGCAGAGAGAGCTGGAGTTGTTCAGCCTGGAGAAGAGAAGGCTCCAGAGACACCTTTGGGCAGCCTTCCAGGACATAAAGGGGGCCTGCAGGAGAGCCACAGAGGGACTTCTTACAAGGGCGTGTAGTGACAGAACAAGGGGTAATGGCTTTAAACTGAAGGAAGGTAGGTTTAGATTAGATATTAGGAAGAAATTCTTTACTGTGATTATGATGAAGCACTGGAACATATTGCCCAGAGAAGGGGATGCTCCATGCCTGGAAGCATTCAAGGCCAAACTGGAGGGGGTGTGGAGCAATGTGGTCAAGTGGAAGGGTGTTCCTGATATGGCAAGGTGATTGGAGCTAGATGATCTTTAAAATCTCTTCCAACCCAAACCAGTTATGTGGTATCTTCACTTATCAATTCCGTGACCTTCACAGTACTGGTAAGTCCTAGATACATCCAGACTGATGATCTGTTAAAGCTCCCTAACTGACCGTTACAGAGGGCAAAAACTTAAATGGCTTCAAAGCAAGATACACAAAGCGTTGGAAGAAATGTCTGTTAGAGGCCATTAAACAATCTACATACAACCTCCACACAAATTATTAGCACAAGCCAGAGGGTTATGCTAAGAGTGGGACTACTTAACATATCCTCAAACTTCACCGCAGAGAATGACTAAACAGACCTTGGATGTGACCTAATGCTTGTTCTTAGGTTCTCATGCCCAGATATCCCTTAACATTTATCAAAACACACATCACGTATCTCCAGGATACATAAACATGTTCATCGTTACTCAGCACACCTTCCAAATCTTACACTTCAAGAAAAACGATCCATCACGCCTTCACTTCTCAGAAGCAGGGCCTGAATTCAAACTTTGAACAGCCACAACACACTCCATTATTTACAGTCTAGAAGGCCCTAAATTATTTCAAAAATCATGCAATAGGAGAGTGAGAATTTTTTATAGAAAACATTATATCAATCAACCTGCCTCACAAGTACTTGTTCTGCCATTGTCCCCAGCGTAACACAAGACCTGCAGGCACAAGTGAGACCACTTTTACTCCCATGCTCTGGAGTGTCATCAGTGTAATGCTGGCAATATCAAGCCATAAGCCTGCTCACAACTGTGTATGAATAAAAAGAAGTTATTCCAAAGAAGGCTACTTGTGACCTACATGGACTGGTAAAGTTACTTAAACCACCTCCAATCACAAATTACAAAACAATTTGAATGCATCCTGGCTTAAGCACAATTTTTCTGATATAATTTTATTCTGCAGTTATGACTGCAAAATTCCCTATGTTGTTATTCCAAACAGGTTGTAGAATATGTATCTGCACATCCACTCTCTCTGAAAAAATTACTTACTATTTGCATTTTTAAGTACTACCATTTATATGCACCAGTGACGAGACAGAAATAATGAAATTGTACCTAGACTGTTATCAACACTTGATAGATTATCAGTCTGGCCCTATGTTCCATGTTTTAAATGCAATTTAAAAATTTAAAAATTGGTATTACAGTACTTTGTAATGTCAGAAGGCAGAACCTTAATTTAACTTTATAATTCTAGATACAATAGCTTTCCCTTGAATATGAAGTGATGTATCACACATTTCAAACTCTGTATTCTATAATCATAGAGCTTTTGGTTACTGTTAAAACCCCAATTTAGGTTCTGAGGCAGTAAAACGCAGTAGTACAAGGAATACATTAGAAACAGTTTTTAAAATTAGGCTAAGAAAAATCATTGCAGCTGGAATTTAAGTAGAGAAAATTATAGGAAAGTACTCAGAAACTTTTATTACAGAAGCCGAAACAACACATGCACTTTAATAACATATATATTAAAACATATGGATTTTTAACTGTGATATTTACCTAGCCATCCTCAGTTTTGATGGGCACTTATTCCTAATTTTAAAAATATTCCTAGTAAAAAGCCCGTTGTGTCTTTCTTCTATGTGTGTCTTATTTATTTTATTCTCATTCTACTGCGTCTCAGAGTAACAGCAAAAAAACCCTGTACAAAGCTGGCAGAAAAATTTTACTGTGAAACATGCAGTATTAAATTATCAGGAATATCATTATATCTGTCAACAGAACTATTGCTTTCCTCCTTCTTCCCCAAGCTACAGAGGTAAACAGCTGCTCTTATTTTTGTCATCAAGTTTCTAGGTTTACCTAGCTCCTACTAACTGAGCAGGTGACCAGTTATGACTTTCATCTAACCAAAATACTTTCTTCTGTTTACTACTTAATTGTCTCAAATGCAAACCCTAAAACAAAATTCACAGAAAAAATGGCTACTTTGCATGTAATTCCCCACCATTTTTGGTAAATATGATAAATGAGCAAATAACATTGGCTTTAGCTGTATCAAGACTCAAAAACTGCATCCTCCTTTGCATATGCCATGATTTAGTCAACATAGAAGATTCTAAAATTATATATACAAATAACACACATCTCTAAGAGGTAGGTTCAAACCTTTGAAAGTGGTATTAATTTGCCTTTCACACTGAAATATAACAAACCCCTCTCATTGTTCTGGTGCATTAACTTCCTTTTATTTATCATCCAGGTGAAAATTTTTGTGGGTATTTGTGTCACTCATGGTATACCTATACATGCATCATGGGGAAACATACCTGTACTGGGTAATTTTGGCACATACAGGAAATATTTTTTTACTCCTTGAAATTCTTAACAGCAACACACACTATGCCACAAAGACATTACTGTCCATAGCCCATCAGCAAAATACAAGATGTGCACCTATTATAAATATTCCATATTTGTGTTCCCTTCCACAAATAATAAGTGCCTAACACCTCTGTTCTGGTTAATTCCTAACCTGCTGCATGGGACGTGGGTACATTTCACTGCTGAAAAATGAGAAATGCCCATATTGAAAGGGCGTGAAAACAATATAGGCTAGACAACAAAAGCAACAAAGCCTCTTACAGAGCTGTAATTTCTAAATTAGACTGTAGTGAACAAAAGCTCTTGCTAATAAAACTACAGCCAACAGCATTATTGTGTACCTTACAGAAGAAAAAAACAGGATTAAGTTTGTGCACAGGCTAACCTTTCCTATTGGTGCCTTGAGTTGGTCAAGAAGGAGCAGTACAGATAGGGAGTGTGAGAACTTTGAGATCTTTAATACTTCCACTGCCTCTGCTTGTGATGTACAACATCTATTTCCTGGATAAACAGAGAAGTTAAGTCCCCAGAGCCTGAATCCAGTACCTTTCATAAGCCCTAACTTCATTCTTACAAATGATAAAAGTAAATGTAATTTGCTTTCCAACTTTACCAGTAATCCATATGTGTTCATATTGCAGACTGCAAAAGCATCTGTGAGATCAATAATAAACATCCTACTCATAGTTTACTCTTCTGCTTTATTTAAAGACAACATTCTCCAGCATACACATCACTTTCCAGTCGGAATGATGGAATGTGGATAATAGAAATAGAGAAACACTTTGCAAACAGCAAAATGCATGCTCTTTACCAAAAGGCAGGAGACCTCCCAAGTCAAAAACAAACAGCCTATTTTCTACTTTCCTGAATTAAAAAATAATACAATAGGTTATCAACAAGCATCAGATATTAGGGAATATCAGATCACATCTGCCAGTGTGTCTCTTCTTAAGACTTCCTGATCAAGAGCCTCACATGTCCAGGTTCCTTCCCCCCAGTCACAGGTTATTTAGTCAACCCAATTTAGTGGTGCAGTTTGATTTTTCCTGCTATCAACCTGCTTCCACTGAGTCAGTAAGGCACACTCAGAAAACCACAGAATGGGTAAGGTTAGAAGGGACCACTGGAGGTCATCTAGTCCAACCACTCTGCTCAAGCAGGGTCTCCTAAAGCACATTACTCAGGATTGTGTCCAGATGGCTTTCGAATATCTTCAGTGAGGGAGAATCCACAACTTCTCTGGGCAAACTGTTCCAGTGCTCAGTCACGCACACAGAAAAGAACTTCTTCCTCATCTTCAGGTGGAACTTCCTGTGTAAACACTCCACTTATATCTGAAACACTAAAGTTTATTACAGCTGACATATCTAGAGAATTTATTTATCGGAAGTTAGAAAATCACATCTGATCACATGCAAGCTTGAATATATATTTACTTGAGTTACTGGGGTAGTTACTTTTATCACTGACACAGTGAAAAATACCATCCATATTGTTGCAAAAAAGGACCATTTTTTGCTAAATGTGGAAACCCTCAACCCAGGTAAAGGAAACCCAAACCAAGAAGCACTGGAACTTCACAAGAAGATAGCTGCAAGCATTTTTCTCAATAATCACTAAGCCCATTTATCAGAAACAGCTGTTTGCTAATAGGTTTCAGGGGATTCAAATTTTTGTTTATTTGCTTGTTTTTGAGTAACCCTGTAGTGCACATTTTCTTTTTGGTATTTGTCACTTAATAAATACCCTTTAAAATATGATTTTAAATGCTGGAGCACTTGTTTCTACTATCTATGATACACACTGACTTACTACACTAACCTTTTCTTTGCCTTTGGATGAGGTAAAGAAAGCTTTTAAAATACCCTAAACATAAAAGCTTTAATTTCCTAAATACCTATATGTTGTCCTGTAATGATTATGTATAATGTTGAATACCTCTGCACATAATTACAGAAAACACAGCACTGCCATTTTATAGACTGATATTAATAATAACGGGATTTTATGTATTTTCAAGCTACATCTAATTTGCACATTTTCCCAAAAATGCCTTTAGCTACCTTTCTTCTAAGTTCTTTACCTGATTCCTTTGGCCATTATGCTCTATGCATTTGCTGTTATTGCTCTCATTTACCTTTTCACTTGTCACTATTAAATACTTTTATTTCCTTCCCAGAGCCTCACATGGAACCATCACAAGAACACCTCCTAAATGCATTTTTGCCATTTTTTTAAATGAAAGCAGCAGCTTTGCGTGGGTGATTTACTGCTCACATCAGAACAGCAGAGCAGAAACCAAACCTCGGAACTAAACTTTTTCAGGATTTCAAACAGTCTTGATGTCACCATGGTCTGAAATACGATCGCCTTTTCCAGGAGGTTTTTCCAGAATATTGAGGCAGTCCCACTCGCTGCGGACCTAGAGCAGCGAGCGGACCAAAGCACACCTGGGAGGGGAGGTGACACCCCCACAGTTGTCCTTGTCACTCTTACTGGCAGCTGCAGGGAGCGCAGGGAGGCGAGGAACTCCTTAGCCCCTCCCAGGACTCCTGCCACCCTGGGCTCCTTCCCCGCATCCCGGTTGCGCTTTGGCAGGGCAGGACACAGTGGAGTTATCGTCCAGGAGAGCCAATGGTACCCTGGGGTGCATCGGGAAGAGTTTGTGTTCAGCAGGTGGAGGGAGGTGACCCTGCCCTCTGCTCAGCCCTGCTGAGGTCACATCTGAAGTGCTGTGTTCTGTTCTGGGCTCCTCAGCAAAAGGTTAAGGAACTACTGGAGAGGGTCCAGTGGGGGGCCACAAAGACGATGTGGGGTCTGGAGCATTTCTCTTACGAGGACAGACTGCAGGAGCTGGGCCTGGTTGAGTCTGGAGAAGGGAAGATTGAGAGGGGATCTCATTAATGCTTATAAATATCTCAAATGCAGGTGCCAAGAGGATGGTGCCAGACTCTTTTCAGTGGTTCCTGGCAACTGGACGAGGAGCAATGGCCATAAACTGAAACACAAGAAGCTCCACCTCAATACAAAGAAACAACTTTACATTGAGGGTGGCAGAGCACTGGAACAGGCTGCCCAGGGAGGTCGTGGAGCCTCCCTCTCTGGAGACATTCCAAACCCTCCTGGATGTGTTCCTGTGTCACCTGCTCTACGTGACCCTGACTTGTCAAGGGAGTTGGACTGGACGATCTCTAGAGGTCCTTTCCAACCCTAACGATTCTGTAATTTTGTGATCTCCCCGCTCTCCCCCAGAGACACACGGGGAAGCCCCANGGCGGGGAGCGGCCGGCCGGAGCCGCCGTGCCCCTCCTCGCCCGCCGCACAGGTACGGGGCGGGATCGCTCCTCCCTCCCTTCCTCCCTCCTTCCCTCCCTCAGGGACGGGGGGCGAGCGGGAAGGAGGCGGGGTCGCTTCCTGGGAAGCGTCGCCCGGTGTCAGGGGGCCATGGGCGCGACGGTGAGGGGCGCCGAGGACAGGGTGTGGAGCGGGAGGAGGCTGACACTGAGTGTCGGGAGGGTTTCGGCCGGCCCGAGGAGGCGGCATCCCGCCGGGCCCGTGGGCAGTGAGGCGTGCCCTTTCCTTGGGGAAGGGCGGGGAATGGCGGCCTGTGGCGGGACAGCTGGCAGGTGCTCGGGAAGGAACACACCTGGCGCAGGCGAGTGGGCAGGAAGGAAGTCTCCGGGATCATGCTAGACCCTATCCCCGTTTCGTTTTTGCCTTGCCTCCGGGGCAGGACGCAGGTACCATCAAGCGGAATGTCTGTTCAGGTTTCCAACAGATGGACTGTGGCGTCCCAGTTACCTGGCACATCCCTGTTGCAGTGCTAGCTGCTGTCCTGCCGCCAGGCATTTCTGGCATTGTTTTCAGAGGCAATGGATCATGGCCAAGGCCAACGTGGAGCTTGCCATGTGTGTCTCGGGCTAGCAGTTTTGCTGAGCATACTAAAATGCTGGTTTCTGCCAAAATTATTGTTTTAACAGATGTGCTTCAGCGTTAAAAGCCTTGGCCAACCGAGGCTCAAACTCCTTCATGATGTTTTTTCCATGCTTGGTACAAGTCGTTAACTTTTTGGAGGCCAAAGAAATGTTGCTTTTCTACTCACTTGTTAATTTGTTTCTTCTTCATGTAATAATCACTGTTCTATGTGGTAGGTTAAAGTACTGATCTGCAAGGGACTTCTTTTAAAGGGGAAGAAACAGGAAATCTTTGATCTAAAGAATGTGTAGTTTACACACAGGAGAAAATCTAAAAGAAGGAAATTGGTATTTTACACAAATAGGACAGCTCTTAACTCTTCATAAAACAGATTTTTACTGTATGTTCATTCAAGAGATGAATTAGTTGCTTGAGGGATTTTGATGAGAGGAATAACACTTTTCATACCTAGAAAGATAGCAGTTTGAGAAGTCATGGTGAATTTCAGAAGAGTTCTGTCACTGTTGCTAATGAAATTGCTTGGTGGAGATTATTTCAAATGGATACATACATTTTCAGTTTCTTCAGCTGTTACATAATGTTACTTGAAAGATGTAGAGAAAAACAATCACCGTGTATCATAGTGTCATGGATGGTTGTGGGTGTGATTGGAGAGATCAGTGTTGTTTCTTACTACTTTCATGACAGACTCAGTAATCTGCAAAAATTCAGTGGACAGATTATAAAATCTGATGCTGATGTTCCTGAGCAAATATTTTGAATAGAAATAGTTGAAATTTGAAGGTTATGTTGTGTGGTTTAATGCAGGTAGGCAGCTCAGCACTACACAGCCACAAGTGTGATTGCTCACTTTCCCTGCTATCCCCAGAGGGATGGGGGAAGAGGAAAAGATGAGTAAAAAAGAAAATTTATGTGTCAAGATAAAAAGTTTTTAAGAAGTGGAGAAAAAATGGAAAAAGAGAAGGAAGACAAAACAGGTGATGTAAAAATCATAACTCTCCCCACAGGTAGATCAATGTCCAGCCAGTTCCTGAGCAAAAGCTGACTAACCTCCCTGAACCCCCTCCTCTCACTTTTTATAGCTGTCCATGACACCTTATGGAATATCTCTGGTTAGTTCAGGTCATCTGTCAGGTTGTGCCCCCTCCCAGCCTGCTGCACACATCCCAGTCTGTTCACTGCAGGTGCGGGCAGAGGGAGAAATAGAAAAGGCCTTGATGCTATGCAAGCTCTCTCAGCTATTGCTAAAACTCTCAGTTTTTGAGCTCTTGAAGCACCCATGACAGTATATGGCCATGTGTTCTTCTGAGCATATGCCATACTCTGTTTCCGCTTAGGTGAAAAATGAGGCTCAGATTGCTCCTGCAGCACTCGTTCCACTGAGAAACTGTGGCATTAACAGATGCTGGGTGCCTGTCAAGAGGAAGTGTATGCTGGACAGGAAAGATCTGAACAGGCATCAACAAAAATACAAGTTCAGCTGAGATGCCACCAATGGATAGGTTCCGAACTACACTGATTGTCTTTTATTGTGATTTGCTCTTTGGGTTTGAACTTGGAAGTCCTAACTTTGCATGCAATTCTTTTGGAGAGAATAGTAATGAATATCCTGGGTTTAGTGATCAAGTAGGATCACTGAGCACCTCTTCCAGGGAGCTTAGTAGTGGGATGCTGTAAACGTGGGATTAAAGAGGACTGTTCAGTCATTATGCCCAATCTTAACAGCTGTACATGATCACTTTCATAAGCTTCATCTTAAAAAAAAAAAGAAAGAGTTCATTTGTTCTTTTTTCATTTTTAGGCTGCTCTGGAATGCAGATAGTCTAGAGGTGGAAAGGGTAAATCTGTTCATGATCACTTCATGCCCACTTGCTCTCATTCTTCTGTCCATAAAATTAGAATTATTTTTTTTCTCCTTAGTGGTACTCCCTTCATGCTTTTATTCAAAGCAGGTCTGTTCTTTTCGCTCAGGCTAGATAAGGGGCTAAGCTAGATAAGTTATGCTTTCAACTTATTTCAGTTCCTAAAATGGGCAATCTATTCCTCCATCGTTATAATCTTTTTTTGCCATTGTTCTTTTAATTTTTCTTTGAGGGTGACCAGAACTCTATGATGTTGTATGTGAAAGCCCACTCATACCTCATCATCTGACATTAGTGCTCTTCTGGTTTTACTAAAAATAGTCTAAAACTTTTTTTCTTTTTTTTAATGACCCCTTCATGTTGGGATTAGCTAAAAATCCACAGGGGTAAACTTTCTACCTCTCACTTTTGATCTTCAGCTGAAGAGCTATGAATTTAAGCACATCATTTAATTATTATGGTCCCTAAACTCCTGTTATATTCCCCACACTGTTCTTTCAGAACTCTAGTAGGAGTCATGTTCCAACTTGATCGTAGATTGTATGAAAAAAGGAAACTTAAGTACATTGGAAACTTCATACTAATCCTTCATTTTTCAGCTAAACGTGTAATTTCTGGTATTGTATAATAAATTGCCAGTGTTCTTGCAAACTACTTTTATTGCATGATCTAGCATTAATATACTAGGACATTTTCCATTTAAAAACAGTGGGGAAAGCATTTTTTCTACATGTGTGATGAGGAGAATTGTTCTTGATCTGGGAAAAAAAACCCACTAAACAGCTGGGATAAATATACTTTAATTACTGAACTTGATGCTGACCTATACTTAAAAGTCTTGGGACAATTGGCTGACCAGTGTGTTTTATCTTAAAAAACCCAAAAACCTTCAAACATCATATTTATTGTCTGCTGAGCTGGAGAACAGAATTATTTGCATCTCAGTCTACTAAGCTGCTAAATTCCTTCTCTATGCTTCAGTCATCCAGTTTTGTTTTCTGTTACATGTGGAAATAGCTGCATGTGATAAGTATTAAGGGATTGCCATATCACAGACCTCATAAGGTAAACATTCTGATTTCTGAGACTGGTTTCTCAATCTGCTTGTTTCCATTTCCATGTTCTTTTCTACAAAAGTGTGCAAGAAATAGCAAATAAATGTGAGGATGAGGGGATAACTTCTTCCACTTCAACACTTGTAACTGGTCATAGGCTTAAATCTGTAGTTTTTAGCAAGGCTTCTGATGTTGTGGACTGGTCTGATGTGTTTTGCTGTGAAGAAGCAAAATAGGCAGAACCACAGTTCTTCAGTACCAGTTTTTTCATTGTGAGTCGGTCATGGAGATCCCTTCTCTCCCAAGCAGTCAGTCCTGTGAAAGGACCAGTTAGAGGTGTTGGGACACTCAAGCTGGTTTTCTGTTCCTGATGTTTTGGGGTCAATTTGTTGGTTTGAGTGGTTTGATTGCTCTGTAGAGTGTAGGAATGAAGCAAAACTGCTTTCATAAAGTGTTAATGGCCTCTGGGGTTAACTTTAGTGTTAACAAAGTTAACTGATTTTAACTTTGGACATCAGAAAAGTTAAATAAAATTTGTGAAGAAAATTCAACAAAATTCTGAAACCTTTATATTTTCCTTATATAGATGTCACACTCATTTGCTGTTGTTGGAATGCTGTATGCTATGTCCTATCTGACTTTCACATTTCTTTCAGCTTTTGGACAGAGAACACACAGAAAGAGAAAAGCAGACAGAAGACAGCAATAGCACCGAATGCAGCGAACCAGGAACCATGGATCTGAAATTCCCCTCATCAAGAAAATACATTTCCATCAGTGTACCTTCCAAATCTCAAACTATGTCTCCCCATATCAAATCAGTAGATGATGTTGTAGTTCTTGGCATGAATCTCAGCAAATTTAGCAAACCTACTCAATTTTTCATCTGTGTTTCTGGAGTTTTTATGTTTTATCTAATCTATGGATATTTACAGGTAAATGCTATGAACTTGTGTCAAAAGCCAATTCCTCCTACCACTTTGCTTTTTCAATAGCCTTATAATATTGTGTGTGTTTTAATATGTATAGATATTTAAACTAGATATTTATTGCAAAGTCAGCCTTTCAGTATTCCAGAACAGCAAGCAATGTATAATATAAGTTTCAATTATAGTCCATGTGCCTGCAAAGTTTAGCTCACTTGGACTTTAATAACTTGATCTTTTGCTTCTGTGTGCAAGATATACCAAAGTCTTCAGTGATGTTGAAACCTTTAGGTCTCCCTAAGTTGCATGAGTGCTGTACAGTTACAGTTGTCTTACTTTGTTCTCAGGACAGAGCTGAAACATGTACTGTGGTAGTTTGTTAAACAGAAGCATAATGTTTATGCCATTTTAGTTAAACATTTACCATTCTGCTATCTTTTTTTATCTTGAGCAGCTACATTTCTGTTCCCTTTTTTTGGTTATTTATAAGTTCATTGAGTGTTCTCAGTAAAGCAGTGATGTAAAAACTTGATAATTAAAAATCATGTTTCCAATGCAGTTTTCAAAAGCAGCTGAGAAGTTTATTAACATAAAGTTATTTCAAAAGACTTAGACAACATTATTAGTAATTATCAGTAAAATTATCAGTAATTAAAAGCAGAATCTCAAAAAGGAAAATATTAGGTAGCTCTTTGTTTCTATAACACACCTACATAATTCTTTATGCAGTGCATGCGTTTTTTTGTAACAAATTGCTCTGGTTTAAAATGTTCTTACATCCTGCAAATTTATGAACTCACAAGTGCTATTTAATGTAGGCATTCAAAATATTAAGTGTGCATTCCTAAGAGCTGAAAATCGTCAGTATGTTTGTTAGAGAAAGTTGTATTAAATTTATCCTGAGATATTATTTATAAAATCTGAATAAAAACAGTCTAATGAAGTAAATCAAGTGAAAATCAGAAAAAAGCAGACAGGAAGCCATCTGTAATTTGAGACAATTACTAATAGATCAAATGTATTCCCCTGATTAATTGATCCATTAATTTCAGTGTATTTACAACAGCAGTAAATTTTCTTCTTTCATTGTGGAGAGCCTAAATTGTCTTTTCTTTTTCAACACCTTGCAAGTTACATATGGCAGATAAATTCTAGTTAATAACCAGCATCTGCAAAGGCTAGATGTGCATGTACATGAAGGAAAAAGGTCTGTTGATTTTTTTGTCCGTTTAATATTTTGGTGTATGTACATGACCTTGGTGGGTTTTTGTTTTTATAGGAATTGATATTTTCAGTGGAAGGTTTTAAACCTTTTGGTTGGTACCTCACTTTAGTGCAATTCGGATTTTATTCCATTTTTGGACTAATAGAATTGCAGTTGATTCAGGACAAAAGAAGAAGGTATGTGTTTTTCCAAGCATTTTACCCACTGTCCATGAAATTAGAAGTATTTGATACTTATGGTAAATTTAACTTCTGTTTTTTGAATGTGAGTACTGTGAGACATTGGTAGCAGTTCCGTAGATAACAGAAAGTGAATTTGCTGGATGCTACTAGAGAATGTTTTAGAAGCCCCCACTTAGACTTCAGACCTGTAAGTAGTTTTGTTGACTCTGGTGTCACTTTGTCCCACTTACAGAACATATTGTATCCTTAAGGTGGCTGATAGAGACTGACTCATGTATGTGTTGCTTGGATTATCACGTTTAGAATACAGGCAATGCACTTCACAGCACTTGAAGCCATCTGTCAGTGAATATGTTTTCCTCAAATATTGGCACCTCCTCACCAAGAGGTTCCTCTAACATGCTGTGCATCTTGAGTGTCAGAGGTCTGCTGTCTGCTTGCCATGTGGCTGAGTGGGTTTGCTTCAAAGGATGTGCTAAAGTTTTGTGGCTTTCATTTAAGACACCACTCACAGCACTGCCACAGAACTGTTCTGTGTTTTCACTGCAGTTGACTAAGGAGATTTTTGATGTCTTGGATCCTATGGAAATAGGACATTTTCTGACTCAGTGTAGCCATTCTGCAGCTTCCTACCCATCTAGAGCCTCTGCAAAGTGTATAGTGAGGCACTCTGGAAACATGAATAGAGGCTGTCATGGTGTACATGAATTTTAAAATTGCCTTGTATCCTACTTGACCATAACTAGTTTTCCTTACCTGCAGCCAACCTTGGGTGATTTTGCATATACTGATTTTAAATTAGCGAATTCTTTTTTAGCCAAACAACATAACTTTGAGAGATAATTCATTTTATTTTAAACACTAACAGCTTATATTTCAAGTTACCTGACCTTTTGAGATGCATCAGATAATACTGCACAGTTACTTTTGGGTGTTCTGCTACTAGAATTTAGGGTATTTTTTACCAAACAGTTGGTAATGCTTACAGAGCATGAGCCTCAAGTAAGTTGTGTTGGAAATGTAGATCTTAAATATATTTTACATTTTATTTTCTATAACCTGGGCATTTTCTTGTAGACATGCAGAAATCTATGTTTCTTGAGTTTTAAATTTTACTTGCATGCCTCAGAGTATGTGTACATCCCATAATGAGTTATGGATAAGACAGGATTGCAGCAAGACAGCTCCTTATGTTGCTTAGCGCAGTTCTGAGTATACGTGAAAAATAGCTGAACATATGCACAGCAGTAACTGTAAAACATCACAAAGTGAGCACAAAATTTACTGTTGGATCATCTGTTGTCAGGTGATAATTTCATCAAATTGCAAACAAAACATCTGAAAATGTTCAACAAGTGCCTCTGTTCATGGGGTCTGAATCACTGCTCTCTTAGTTTTGTTGATTTTCATAAAACAATGGTTCTTTTTTCAACTTTTCTCATTTTAAAAATGTCAAGATTCATGTGAAAACTTCACCAAAGAAGTTGTCACAGTGACTTGTGACAGAACTAAGATCCAGGATATCTTGGTATACCAGTCTTCCATGTTTCCTTTGACAAATAACCTGAAACCTTTGTCTTGGTTCTTGTGTAAATAACATACCTTCTCAGAAGGAGGTTGAAGAACTACTGCTTGAATACTTCATGACCCATAAAGTTGTTATTGACTTGTATTTGTGCTGTTTATTCACAGTAATTGAAAGAAAGGAAATAGGAAATCAGACATTTATGTGCATTATTAAATTTCTATGGAGTGAAATTCTGTGAGAAAGATGTTGAAGTTGTGTTACAAATGTATATCTTTACTCAAGTTTTCAAGCTAAATCTCCTGAATACAAGTCTGTAATACCAAGATTTGTATGTTTTTGTTTTGTAGAATTCCTGGCAAAACCTACATGATAATAGCATTTTTGACAGTGGGAACTATGGGTTTGTCAAATACCTCTTTAGGATATCTCAATTACCCTACTCAAGTCATCTTCAAGTGCTGTAAGCTGATTCCAGTTATGATAGGTGGAGTTTTTATACAAGGTAAATGTTAGTCTTGCTCTTAGATTATTTTTTTTTATTGTTTCGTTCGGAGGCAGTCATATATAGAATCCCATACTTTGTTAAATTCCACTGGTAGAATTTTTTCTATACAAGGAAAAATGAGAATTTCTGAAGCATCTTCTCAGAAAATGAACAAATATAGTTAGAGCAACAGAAAATATGGGGAAAAGCATTCTACAGGTCACTTGCGAAACCTCATTTTTACGCAAGCTTTCTTAACTTTTAAGAAATGTAAGTGTGTTTTCTAAACTAAATCACTTCATATATGAAACTGTTTCAATATTGAAATAGAAAAAACCCCATACCCTGCCCCCCACCTGGAGCTGTTGGTTGTGAGAAGGAGGGGAGGGGGTGAGCTGAGGAACAGTGTCTTAAGAGGGAAGGGGGGTGAGTGAAGAAATGGTGTCTTAAGAGCTTATTTTTACCTCTCATTTATCCTCCGACTCTGTTAGGTTAATAAATCACTTTGCAACTTAAGTCTCTCACCTGTTTGCTCATGTTTTTCGTGCGTCCCCTCCCCACCACTGCCTCATCTCAACTCATGAGTCCAGTGTGTTTGTGTTAGTTTGATTCCTCTCCTCTGCATAGATGCAGCAGGAGAAAGCATAGAAAACAGATGTCGTAGGTCCCTGGCATTTGGCCAGGGTCAAACCTCGACACCAAGGAATATGTTATTTCAAACAAGATATGCTACCACCTGCTTTTTCATTTCCTTACTTTATTTTTCCATTCCCCTCCACCATGTGTCTTTCCCAAGCTGTAAGACATTGTAGGGTTTTAAAAGCATTGAATCTATCTGTTAGTGTTTGGAATTGACTGCTTTCTGATCAGTGAAGGCAGCCAAAACATCTTGTGTGAGGGAAATGTATTAAAACATCTAAGCTATCCTGAAGTTGCTAAGAGAATGCTATGTGAGGGAGGACGTGCTTTGTGTCAGTAGGAGTCAAACCAAAGAGTCTGACCACAAGAACCAGGTATTTCCCTTTAGGGTCCTCCCCCATGGTAGGAACTTCTGTTGTAGAAGACACTAAGTCCTGTTGTGAAAGACCAGAACATTAAGTCTTTTATTTAAGTAGAAGAATTACATTGGAACAATGTTTCCTTTGCCTTCTAGTCTGTTAAACAGGATAAATACGAAATTCTGAGTGTGCTAACCCATTCTTGCTCTTTGTATTTTTTAGGAAAACGTTATAACATTGTAGACGTGTCTGCTGCGCTGTGTATGAGTCTTGGATTAATATGGTTTACTTTAGCTGACAGCACAGTTGCGCCAAACTTCAACTTGACAGGTAAAGATATAATGTATTTTAGTGTTTAAGGAAATGCTTGTTTTCTCCTACAATAAGCATTCCATAGAAGTTCTGAGTTCTTGGTGAAGTGCCTTCAGGTATTGTACTGAAAATGCAAGTTTCATTGTAACTTTGCAGTAGCAGAGCTCTGTGGCAGAAGAGACTTTTGTTCAAAGTGTAAGTTTTTAGGTTTCTAAAATTTCTGGAATCTCCACCCTTTTCGTTGAAATGCCTCATGTATTCTCAAGAAAGACTTACCCCAGTATTTATATAAATAAGTAAATATAGTAAAATTCAGTTGGATCATTTTAAAACTTAAAAAGAGTAGTAGTCTTTTCTAGTTAAATTTTTTGGTATTTTTCCATTTCAGAACCATTTACTTTATATTAACTGTCAGTCAGATTTTCTGTAGTTTTTAGGTGTAGTTCTTACATTTTAACCTTTGAATACTGTCTAAAATCAGAAGCATAGCAAGGATTTTAACCAGCTTGGATTAAAAAAAACTTAGTTTAATTTCTTTCTCAAATGACAAAGAATAGTTGAATTCATGAGTTCATTCCAATGATTTGTGTAGAATTGTTTCCATGCAGATTTCTCTCAGAACTAATTCGGGATCAGTTTTTCCAATTGCTTTTACTCGTGCTTTACATACAATATAACACTGCTGATCTCATCCATGGCTTTGCTGCTGCTACTGCTCAGCACTGCCACAATGAATGGAACAATTCTCCTCACACTCCAAACTGTGCATGGATGTAAGATTAACATTTGTCTTGTCCCCACAATTCTCCTTTCCATGCGCACTGCTACTTCAGATTCCAGGTAACTTTTCATCTCAGTCCAGGGCTGAACCATTCGTTTGTCCAGTGGTGTGCCTGGGCCATTAAACACAGCTGGAACAAAAATGATGGAGAATGCCCATGGAGACATGCATCCATCGCTTTACAGAAGTGATCTGCAGCAAGGCTATTGCTGAGCTGGAGTGTTATTTTATCTTTGGACCAGAGTTGAATCCACACAGATGAGATATTTTTAGCATAACCAGTATTATTCATGTTACCGTGTCTTTTCCATTGAGCTGTACCTTTTCCAATGCCTGATAACTTTGAATGATGAAGAGATCTGGAAAGTCTAGCCATGGAAAGGAAATGGTTCCCAAACTAAAAACACTGGTTTAGAAGTTCCTATACATTCAGAAGCTAGCCAAGAAAATACCACCTTAAACTTCATGGGCCTTAAAAATATTAAATCATCCACCTCTGATTGTATGAATATAGAATTAAGAAAATAAAACACTGCTTGTTTCTAGTCTTTCTGATTTTTCCCTGACATGATCTTTTAAGGAACCAAGATTTTCATTTTGATGATTAATATATTCTGTAATGTTTTTTACTTAGGAAAAGTGGTATTTCAACCTGTATTCATCATTAAATACAACAGTTGTGAAAGTTTGAAGGCTGGGAAATGAGTTATGACTGATATGGATAAAGAGTTATTAATTTTTTGTTATTGGAAAGCTAATTACATTATTGACTATGTACCATGCTTTGTTGTGAGCATATATGGTAATGTAAAACCATGGAGTTTGTACCTGAACAGTAGGTTTTTTTTAATTAATGTTTCAATAATTAAAGATTTCTACTGTCAATCCTCTTGCATTTGTTTTACCCTTACATGTAACATTTCTGTCTGCCTTTGTCAGGAAAAAAATTATATGGGATTAACTATTCAAAAAGAGTATATTCTCTGGTATTTATAAAGAGTATTTATCTTCATTAGCTAACTGTAATCGATAATCATTCACTCTTGCTGCTGCAAAAAACTACAGCTGGCTTCTTTATAGCAATGTCCAGATGTTCCCATCAAGCTTAGAGACACACAGTGCTCAGGGGTCAATTGGTGGAGGGAGAGTGGAGGTAGGCACTGCTTCGTACTGATGTCATGAAATTTTTTTGATGACATTTAGAATGCGTTATAGGGGAGTGGGGGTTATTGTTTTTCTATTCCTGGGATTTTTTGCCACTATTCTGCTGGTGAATATTCTGAAGAAGTTTTTGTTTGTTTGTTTGTTTGTTTTAATAGGTGTGGTCTTAATATCCCTTGCCCTCTGCGCAGATGCAGTTATAGGAAACGTACAGGAAAAAGCTATGAAGTTGCACAATGGTTCTAATTCAGAAATGGTAAATACCAGATTTGCAATTTTAAAATACCATTTTCTTTTATAGGCAAGGCCTATATTGACAAAACGTGGAACTTAATGTACTTTTCTCTTGCTTAGGAAAGGAAAAGCTCTTGGTGTACTGTTCTTGGGATATTCTGTTTGTTTGGGGACTACTGCTGAGTTTTTTGTTTCATTTTTTAACCTTCCAAGGGTTCTGCTTTCTGTGTGTAACTTCAAATGGCTATTGCAGCTATAGAAACACTGGTTTCCAGCAACAATTCCTTTGTCTACCCTGCAGGCCTGAAATCAATGTAGTGGTTTTTGTATGATCATGCGCTTAAACCTCTGAAAAAGATACACTTCTGCTGTAGTTGAGCATGTGTTACATTTAACATGTTGCTTTTCTTACTTCCTCTACTTTATATTCTGGAGTGTTCTAGCACTTAGGAGGCAGGGTTTTTTTTAATCTTTTGAAATCTGTAAAACCCTGACTTTCACAGTGGGTAAATATTTTTTTCCTGATTCAGTGAAATACATAATTTTTAAAAAGCCTTGCTCAGTATTTTTTAGATACTTACTTGGAATGTGGAGTATCTGTTCATATGATCTGAGGTTATTTTTCTTTCTAGACAAAACTTGTTTGAATTTGGCATATTTTTCTCTGAAGTGGAGTAAATATTCTATTATAAAAGGCGTTATATGAATATGCCACAGTTAAAAAGTAACTGAAATTTATTTTCTATATTTGGCATGTATTTGACATTTAACTAGAAGGTCTAGTTTCTCATGAGAATAGCTTCATAAATGGAGAAAAAGTTAGAAGGAATCTTCATTTAAGGCTAGAAGTGATTTGGACGGCTCAAGAAGTTTGAGCTACAAGTTTCTGGAAAGTGGAAGAATATATACCAAAAACATCACTGTATTCTTATTTTTATTCTTGTACTTTTTCGTAGTGTTCACTGTTGACTGCTACTGAGGGCAGAGATTTTAGCTGCATGGACCTCACCTGACCCAGTGCAGCCTTCTATAGCTGTCATTTCCAAAATCCAAGCCAAAGTACAGTCTGTAGCTGTTTTCTTACCCACTTCGCATCTGGCAGCTGTTGCTGCCTTACCTATGAAACTCTGTGGTCTCCAGGCCTTTGCTTTTTATTCTGCGTTAGTCTGACAAATGTTGGTCCTCATACTGTGTACTCATACTGCCTGTAGAGAATGAGTGTAATGGTTTAGGATATAAAGGGGTTTTTTGTTTGTTTGTGGTTTAGACATTGCACGCCAGGATTTTGTTCACAAAAAGTACAAAGAGATTTTTGGAAATAATTTTCTATACTTGAAATTGTGGGTAAAAATTGAATCCAAATTAGAGATAATGTTTAATGAACAGTGATCTGGAAATAAAATTGAATAATAAAGGAACCTGTCATCCTCAGGATCTCTCTTTCTTTGTCAAATTTGGAAACTGCCCTGGATTTAAGCAATTGTGGAAAGGGAAAAGATATCTTGTTGCTGAAATAGTAACCGCTGTTCTGGAAGGTTATACCCGATTTTTGCCTTATGTGTCATTCTGTGGAAGTGACTTGTATTACACTGCCTAACAAGGAAATAGCAATGTGGTGGTTATTCCTGGTTGTGAAAAGTGAAGTCTTTGGGTACTTTGGGAGACAAGCTGGATGCAGAGGCAAGTGAAGAACTAGGGACTGACTCCTCTGTGTATAAACTGTGTCAAGTAAAAGCTCTGAGGATCAGGTCATTGGTTTTTAAGTGTTTGAAAGCAGGTCTGCTCTTTAAACATGAATTCATCCTTTATTGTAGAGCACTGATAAGTGTTTTGTTGTCTCATGGAATTCCTATCAATTGTTAACAGATTTTTCCCAATAACTGAGATATTAGAACATGACACTGGGTTTTGAAAACACAGTAGGATCAGCATGTTCTAGCCAGAATTGTGTAGAGGATTTCTGTTGACTCATTCCCTGTTTCATGAGAAAAGGCTACTAAATGTTGCCCAAACAGCTGAATGCCTCCTGCTGCATGGGAGGATGGATGGATGGATGGATGGATGAATGGATGGATGGACAGTTACAACTTCTTCTTCTGTTGACTCAACATGGCAAAGGATAGATGAAAATTGTTTTGTTTTTCAATGCAGCTATGAATTGAATAAGGGTGCAAACAAAAAGTTTAAGACAAAATAAAGAGCTTGCCTGTTTCCTGGGCGTTCTGAGCACTGAGCTAGGCCAGAGCTGGTCATATTTGAAAATCCTGTATGCTATAACCACATGTGCCATGCATGTGAACTGAAGCGACACAGATGAAACTTATGTGACATTTCTGGCAGTCCATGGTGATTCTGTGCTACCCTTTGCACGTTTAATGTAAAATGGATCTTTACTGTGCTGGATAAGTAGCAGAAAATGAAATATGTTTAAGATGTTCTTCAGATTACATAGTTGTGTGAAGTTTTATTTAGGCTGTGAAATCCTGAACTTGAAGGATTTACCGCAGTTGACACTGACCTCAGGATATTATTAACTGACTAGCTTTCCAAACTTCTTTTATGTTATTGTGGGTAGGAAGAATGTGTCTAGCACCTATTGTTGACTTTTCACTGTACATCAGCTATTATATAAATCCTAGTAAAAATATCATCAAACGCTGCAAATTTGGCCAAGCATCTGAAAGCATTTAATTTTGTCCTTTTGTATAGTATCACCTAGTAATTATTTTCTCTTACACTATTCTAGGTTTTGTATTCCTATTCAATAGGTTTTGTGTATATTTTATTTGGATTAACATGCACCAGTGGATTAAGCCCTGCAGTAACATTTTGCTCAAAGGTAGGTGTAAAGATTTCCCTTTTTGTATGAAGAACCTCATTAAAAAACCTTGCTCTGTATGATTTAGAAAATCGCACCACTTCTCTCTCTAAAGTTCTGTTTTCTTCATGTAAACAGGTTAACTTGTATAATTCATACAGTAAGCAAGTTTTTCCAGTCTTTGATGTATAAGATAGGGTAATGTTTTTAAAAGAAACAAAATCACAGGACCAGACTTATGAGCTTATAATTTCATTATTATTTTTCCATTATTTAACTAAAATTAAATAAGGATTTTTGCATGAATGCATTGTTGAACAGCTTATTATTGCTCAAGCAGTTGATTAAAGCCTGTAGTTTTATGTCATTTTGCAATACCTCAGGGTTTGTTTTACATTTTCCTAACCGGCTTTTTTTATTGTTGCAGCATCCAGTTCAGACTTATGGTTATGCATTCCTTTTCTCCCTGACTGGATATTTCGGCATATCCTTTGTTCTAGCTTTGATTAAAATCTTTGGTGCCCTTCTCGCTGTAACAGGTATGAACAAATTATATTTTTACTGCCTTTGTATAACAACAAAGTAATCCTATTCTATTATTTAGGACAGAGCTTTTGAGAATTGTTCTTACTCTGGCTTTTATTTGGTTCTTTGTGTAGCATGGATACTCACTGGTAGAATGTGTTTGAGAGCTTCCTGATCTTTTTTTGTGCTGCAGTTTCAGCCATGAAGAGCCTGTTAAGTAGTCTGTGCTGTGTTTTAGTGCAGAAGCAAACACTGTTCTAAATGGAGAAGTTGAAATAGAATCACAGAATGGTTTAGGTTGGATGGTGCTTCAAAGACCATCTAGTTCCAACTCCCCTGCTATGGGCAGGGACACCTTCCACCAGACCAGGTTGCTCAAAGCCCCATCCAACCCTTCCAGGGATGGGGCATTCACAACTTCTCTGGGCAGTCTGTGTCTTGTTACTCTGACAGTAAAGAGTTTCTTCCTAATATCTAACCTAAAGCAACCACTGTCAGTTTAAAGCCAGTCCCCCTTGTCCTGCCACTACATGCCCCTGTAAAAAGTCCCTCTCCAGCTCTCATGCAGGCCCCTTTATGTCCTGTGTGGTGATAGAGGGTCTCCCCACAGCCATCTCTTCTCCAGGCTGAGGAAACAATCCCAAGTTTCTCAGCCTGTCTTCCTAGAAAAATATAGAAAGGAAAAGACATGTATAATTTAAAATGGGAAAGAAAAAGTAAGGATGTTCTAGAAGGGCATAGTAGGCAGTGACGTTGTTTCTAAGCACATGAAACTACAAACATTAGGCACCAGGGGAAGGTGTAACAAGATGTCATGTAGCTACTTGCCTTTCTTCTTCCCCTAAAAGACAGTCTGGTTTCTGTCAGGTAATGCTCTACTTCATTCACAGTGGTGGAGAGGAAAGTGCATCATTGTTTTCTGACCTGAGGATTGCATGCGCTGATTTCCTAACACTTATTTCCTCTGCAGCATATATGTTTTGTATTTGCTTTTAACCAAATTCAGTAGCTGTCCTGACTGGAAATTGACCCAGAGGAAAGGGTGGTTTCATGTATTAAAATACCTCTTAAAAAGAAAGTCTCACTGTACTAAAAAAAAAAGTTTAAAAATGCTGTGGAATAGTAAACCTTTCCCGGGTTTTCTGACCTTGACAGTTCTAACACTTGAGCCCTTTCTGTCTTGCCTGTAGCAATATGAAAATGTTTATTGTACCTTGGAAGAGCACCACATTCGTTACTCTCCCTCCCACCTCCCCNAGGGGAGTGGGGTGAAAGAGTTTAATGAAAATTGTAGTTCTATTAGCAGAATGAGAAATTATCAGACTTAATTGGGAAAAAAAAGAAAAGGCACTTAATTTAGAAGGAAATGGTTACATAAATATTTTAATTAATAACGGATTTGAAAGAACAGAAATAATTGTAATTAGAAAAACTGAAGTAATTTAACCATTTTTTAAATTATTCATCTGTAAACTGTTTTCTAATTAAAACTCAATTTTCTTTTTCATTTTCCTTTAATTTTTCATGTAATAGAAAATCATTTGCTGTGCATAAATTTCTTAAAATGTAAAAAGAAAATTATTACTAAAAAGTTGAGGTTGGGGTAGATGAAGCAGTAGTGAAGGCTGTTTCTTCTACTACAAAACACTCTTAAGTGAATATTTGTTTGTGGGGTAGAGTTGGGAAGAATGAAACTTGGTTTTTTAGCCATAGCAGCATGAAAATAAATCAGTAGTCATTGGTTCCTTTTGCCAGTGTGCTACAGTAAGACTAATTTGGATGTCGTTACACAAGTAAGACTTTCCAGTATGGTATAGAAAATAGTACTTCATGGTAAGCAAAATATTTTCTGTTAAAAAAAAAAACCAACATATTATTTAGGTTCAGACCTACTGCACCGTGTACTGGGGTCTTGCTCAAGTAAGAACCCTGTGCCATCATATAGAATGACACCTTCATAGGCCCTTAGCCTCCATAGCTAAACTTGCGTGCCTGGCTGCATGCATACTTTGTTTTTAAACTTTTTCTACAACTTTCACTGATTTATTGATTTTGTTTCAGTGATAAACTACGTAGGTTTCATGGTACACAGTTTGCTAGTAACGCTTTATCCTTGTTCATTGCAGATAGCATTGGAATTGTTCAAATATTTGTTGGAGTTGTAGTTTATTTCAGAGGAACCAAAGAGTTTATTTCCGTTTTGGAAACAGGATTGTGTTCTCCACTCTTGTTACTGCTTTGGTTGTTTCTAGTGGACACATCCCATGTAGAAGAACGTCTCTTGGTTTTCAGGAAAACTTCCTAATACAATCATTGAAGTCAGACATCCTTGGTGTCTTGGGCTTCTAACCAAAATTGTAATTCCCCTCACTGTTAGGTAAATTTTTAGTAACTTCAAAAGAATCCCATTCCACTTAAAAACAGAGCCCAAAACACCACTGAATTGTTATAACATGAGGTGGAAATGGCAAGAGGTGTGACCCTTGGTCTTTGGTCTACATCCAAGCTTTAGCAGTTAAGTTTATATGATCAGTTACTTGCAAGGGTTGTTTGTTGCTCTCAGAGACTGCAGATTAATTAGCATGAAGTTATTAAATAGCAAATCTTCTTCTGAAAATTTCCTTGCTGCAGATAGTGTGACTGGAGATGATTACTACTGGCACAGTGTTCTTGTACTCAAAGATCGTGAGGTTCCAGTGCTGTTTTGCACTGCACTGGTGCATCTACAGTCTGGGTTTGCACTAAGGTTGTGATCATCATTTTAGTGAGTCACTTAATTATTTTGTGAGGTTACCTGCTAAGCCTTTCTTATGTTCTTTTGTTGTAGCTGAATTCTTAAAGCGGTTAATATTTGTTTTCCTCTGCAGTAACAACAGGAAGAAAAGCAATGACCATTGTGCTTTCTTTTTTGTTCTTTGCAAAGCCATTCACATTACAGTAAGTATATATAGTTCTAAATGTTTTATAAAATATTTTATTAAAAATCAGGTTCTTCATCATGGAAATATAATGACACTAATTAATCATATTCAGGGTTTAATGCTTGTCATTTCATATCTTCTGCAAATGTTGGCAATCTACTCTAAATATTGACTGGCTTGTTGATAATAATCATGCTAGAGAAAAGAGTTTACATTTTGCTAAGGGTCTGGAAGACAACAGAGAAAAAGAAAAACCTTACATAATATGTAGTCCTTATGATACACAGTAAGTTGTTTGGGTACTTTCTCTGTGGTGGAAGATTTGGCTAAAGGAAGGGATTTTCTCCATTATGGTATTGTTCCTGCCTTTGTAAGCTCAGATTTGAATTCTTAGCTAGCCCTACTTTTAAATAACTGAAAGCTTCTATTATCTTGGTATATTAAATTGACAGATTTTTGAGCTTGGGTTTATTCCCTTTTTTTAATTTTGAGGAAGAGCTTACATTAAAAATGCAAAGTTGATACTTGGATCTTAATGGCTTCAGGTTTGAAACAACATAATATTCCATTTTATTTCTATATACAAATTGATCTAAGAACAAAGCTTGTACCCCAATCCCAAATGGAATTTACTTCAGCTAAAAATCTTGAGACTTAAAAGAATGGAGAGCTGAAACAAAAATGTGCCAACATTGGGAAGTATGGATATAAGGCACTGAGTGAGAAAACATTTTGGACCAGTAACAGAGAGTATAGCTCTCATAACCATAGGAAGGAAAAACATACTAAAACCCCTCAGGTTTATTTTATTCATGTGACAAAGAACAGATACTGTTTAGTTATTATTTAACTATAAATGCCCCTTAGTAAGTTCTCCAGCCAGAAAAGGAAAAAAGAGGGTGGAAGGATAGTAATAATAAAGATTCAAGGAAATTCTATCTCAGAGCCCACTGACTTGAGGGTTTTTTTTTTCTTCAACTCTTCTTAATATAAGGTTTATTTAATCCACAAATATTGGTATGTAATTGCTCCAGATAAAGTGCTAATGGTAACTTTTTTCCCCTCCTCTGCCTCCCCTTTAGGTACGTGTGGTCAGGCTTACTGGTTGTCCTTGGTATATTTCTTAATGTTTACAGCAAGAATATGGACAAAATCAAATTGCCTTCACTGCTTGGTCTTTGGAAAAAAAGTGTGGAAGAAAGAAAATCAAGGACGTTGTCACAAACTGTATAGGCAGTGGTTTATGCCTTGTCTAGACTTTGACTTACTATTTTATTGGAACAGTCTTCAACTGATCCACTTTCCAAAGGGAACATTATTAAAACCAAAGGAGCTGAAGGCATATTGTCTGCTTGCAGATTGCTGTAAATGCACACTTTTGTGAGCCCTTTCTTCAGAGCACTTGAAATTCATCATAAGCGGTGTTGTAGGCCATTGTCAGATGGTTTTATCGGCAATGAAGGACAACAGCTCCTGGCAAACCGCTGAGAAGCTGCACTTAAAGTGGGACACAGTAGAAGACTAGTTTGGGCATTTTAATAATATTGGCCACTTGGCTGATCTGAGATTAGTGGTTCTTTGTTAATTGTCTAGGTGGGGTAATTTAAGTGTAATACTGTATTAACATTTAATGGAACCTAATCACCAACTGGTTGACCAAATTGTGATTTTAAAGGTGGAAGGTTTAGAATACAGTATGTTGTCACTCTTCTACATTTTAAATAAAAATGTTGGGTTTTTTTAAGTTATTCTTTAGATCATCACAGAACTTGATATTTATTATAATAATTGAAATTTTTATGGAAATCCCAGTGTTACTCTTTTTGACATTGCTTGTAAGTAACAAAACTGAGATTGAGTTTGTGTGGTCAACACTCATGCTTTTGCAAGAAGGGAATGGGCTGTTAGGCCTGAACAGGGTGAGACCTGAAACAGTGCTGTAAGAAACTGTTATTTGCTTCTTCTCTGGTGAAATACAGAATTTTTAGTGGCCTGTAGCCCTCTTGGTCATAGTGGTATAAAGAGACATGGAAGTTCTCCTTAAATTCATATCATCAAATCAAAATTCTTTGATTTCAATATTGGAGTAAATAATAACAGCATCAGCTAATGTGATTGGATGTAATGTGTATTGTGTCAGTCTGTGTGGTCTTCTGATGAAGTTAAGAGGATTAGGATACCGATTACAATTTTCTTTCATTAATGACAGGAGGAGACAATGTGCTACCAGTCTGTCTTTTTCATCATGAATTTAAGAAGACTAAGTCCATTTATCTCTCTTTCTTTCATATTCAACTTGCTTTTGAATCACTTGCCATCTCTTTCATTTTATATATTTAACAACAGCACTTTAAAAATATTAATCACTTTACAAATCATTGTTCTTATGTGGTCGTTTTTTTTGTTGTTGTGTCCCTTAGATGCATCTTGGTATGTGTTCATTCAGCTTAGACAAAAGTAAATTGGATAATAGAAATACATAGTCAGAAAGAACGTACAAAGAATTTAAATATCTCACAGGATGGCCTTCTGTCAAAAATACTAGTTGATGAAAGTATTCAAAAATGTGCAAAATGTTTTTCAGACACTTATGAAGAATTGCTGTTCAAAGAATGTTGTAATCAAAGCACAGACACAAAATGTGCCTTAAATTTTTTTTATTAAGTTAGTAGCTCACCATATTAAGTATGTTATGGAATAGAACACAGAATAACAGCCGTCTTAGCATGATGGGATGAACAAGAGAAGAGCTGTGCTGACATAACTGCATTGTTCCCAGCACTGAAGCTTCTCTGGTGTGTCAGCAAAGCCTCCCAACACATACAAACCCACTGTTGCCAAGTCAGGAGAATTTATTGCATGTGACTGTTTTGGTTTTTAAATTCTCAGCTGCTGCATGGTTGATTGAGAGGTGAGAATTTGGTGAACAGATACACCTTGAAAGAGACAGATGGCCTGCCATGGCTGTCCATTTTCATGTTGCAGCCAAAGTTTTATAGTAAGGTATGATAAAGTGTTACAGTTTCAAATTTGGTGTAAGAGTGCATTTGACCAAGTCAAGGGGATTGATACACTTCTTTTCCCATAATATCTATCAACTCTTACATTCCCTTGCACTAAATGAAGTTGGTCTTTACAGCGAGGTTAAGATAATTTTACCATCTCAGTTATGTCACTTGTAAAGTGTTCCTGTTGCTAAACTTTATTGAGCTTCAGGAAACCAAATTATGTGAAAGCTACCATACATGCAGAAAGTCATAGTAAATATAATTAATTTGGCATCTGTTTTGTTTAAATAGATGAGAAGTCACTCACAAAGTTTCTGTCTACAATTCAAAAGAGTGTGTATGTTTCTGAACTGTTCACATAATCCAGTTTTGTCTCTGTTGTCTCTCTTTGGAGAGAATAGCAATCACAACAATTTACCTTTTAATTTATTCTCTATTGTATAAAGGACTGAGTTAATGAAGCTATCATTAGGGGAAGTTTTGATTTATTTTTTTAATAATTTTCTTAAATGTAGAAGTGTATGTCTTGTTTTACAGGTGTACTTTAAAAATATTTTTATATACAAATGAATATTGTAGGTTTACTGTTAATAGCATAAATTTAAGAATCAGCTCTTTATTTTCATAGGTGGGAGTCTAGTACTTGCAAATCAACAATATGTAAGTGTGGTAAAGAAAATGCACACACAAGTGAGACTAGTTCATAATTTGCTACCCATCCTGGTCTGTGCAGTTTCATGCCTTCATTAAGAAAACCTTCATTTCAGTGAATTGCTGTTTGTGGGCTTGTGGGGTTTTTTTAATAAGCTTCACAGTGCATGCAAATCAGAGAACCTTACAAACCTACAAGTGTTCTTACTACAAAATGTTGGGGTTGAGTCTTCTGTACTGTGTATGTATGTTGGTTTTGTGTTGTCTATGAAATATGAATAAGGGCTTGTCCACAAAGTAACTAAATTCTTTACTCTTTGTGTAAGAACACTTATATTGGGATGTTGGTTAACCCTTCCCAAGGTTGAAGGCTGGTCATAGTAACTATTGCATTTTATAGTCATTGTCTCCTGGGCTCTTTACAGTAGGCATTGTGAAACTACAGAAAAAAAAACATTCAATTCTCTCATCAGAAAATTTATTATGTAAGTAGAATGTGAATTAGTTGCTTCTTATTCTTGTGCTACACAACTTTTTCCTCTCTATAAAAAAATCTATGATGTAGAAATTAGTTATAATGGTATTGAAATTCACAGAAAAATTTAAGTCTGACCAGGATCTCCAGTGATGTCAGCAATCTACCTCTGTGACACCCTTCTTCGGCCTCCTTTGGAAAGCTGAGGGAGCTCTTTTTCCTAAATCAGCATGCATTTGCAGTTGCTTTCATATTACATTTTTGCATTTGTGTGGCACACTTCAGCAATGAAGTAATTGACTGTGCAGTGGATTTCTTCAGTATTTCAGTTTGTCAGTATCATCAGAAGTGCTAATTGTGCAGGTACCTATGTGTGAATACAAGTGTGGAAGAACAAATGCCCTGCTCTCCAAACCTGCAGTGTTTCCTGATACTGCATTATACTGTTTTCCTTTATCTTCTTTTACCACTCCTGTGCTTTGAACTTAGCAAACATTTTACGCTAAAGTTTGGGCATATGTCATTCCTACTTGTCTTTCTTGCTTTTGGGTGTGAACTCCTTTTTTAACATGCTCTGTTTATGCGCTGTGGATTGTTTCAGGTTTATATTCCTGCATTTAAGGGCTTACGTCATACTATTGCAGGTTGGTCACAGTCCATATTTTCTGTTTCATATCAGTTATAACCATCTGGATGGTTCTTTTAAATCCTCTTTTCTCCATGAAAAAATCTTTCATACTTTTCATTATTTTTGGAAAGGTCTTGATGAGTGCATGTATGAGTTAACTCCTTGACCTCATTCCATCTTCCAAGAAAATCTCTCTTCTCCCTTGCCTGCCTGTGAGAACTAAAGGAAGAGGAAATAAATTATTGCAAGTGCTCTCTCTTTTTTCTTTAATAAGTGCCTTCCTCACTAACCTGGTGTGACTTAATTGTTTCTTTTCTTTCTGTCTCCCATGCTTCCAGGCACAAACAAGCCCTTCTCTCATGTTTGACTCCTGCTTGTTCAATCATGGAAACTTTTTGAGTTGTTTACTGTTCTGAAAAGAGGTATAAAATTGTATGTATACTCTGGAGGGCAGGAAATAATAAGTAAACTTCACAAGTTAAGGAAGTAATTAAATGGATTAATACTTTTTTCTGGAGGGATTTTATATATGGTTTAGTTAATAGCTCAGAATTTGTTAGTGAAAGGGGCTTTTTTTTTTTACATTTTACCTGTTTAAAAATCTTTATATTAATTTTAATATTTAATATAAAACTCCTGACTGTTCAGACAGTTTATAGAGATTAATTTCAGTCTTGCCTATGAGGCAGGAAAGCCCTATCTCCATTTCAGAGATGTAGCAGAAATGGTATCTTGCCCAAAGTTGCCTTGGCAAGTCTGATGAGCAAGGAGCAGATGTTAATACCCTCAGTTATTCTGTGCCCCAAGTCCAACAGACCCCATCTATACTTTAAATTAAATGGTACCAATATAAATCCAGTTTTCTTTTACCCCCAATATTAGAGATGTTTAATTGTTTCTGTTCCTTGTTCTATACAAGTATCATCTAAAGGGAAATTAAGACACCCATAAAATAGCTTTTCTGCATTTTATTTGAAGCTTTTTTGCATTGTTATTTTCTTGTTGATTTGTTCTGTTTTCTGTGAGCAGTGCTGTAGAAGCAAGCCAGAGACAGTAGCAGTTTTAGGAGAAGCAGAATGTCCTTCACTTTAAGGTGACTGGTTCACCTTGCTACTCGTCAAAAGCTGCTGCCATGGGGAAACTCTGAGGAATTGCCATCACATGAGGAATTAAGCATCATGATGCCTTGTTGGCTCTGTATCACTGCCATTCATTTGTAGAGAAGCAAAGAGTAATGCAATAAAGAACATTCATGCACAAATAGCCAGCTTAGAATACAGTGCTGACTTAACTAACACTTGTCTGCACCTGGACTGTGCTGTTGTGCTGGTTTTTTGGGGTGTGTTAGTAATGTATTGCTTCTCTCTACTTTTGGTTATTTAGATGTTTTCTTTGTTAGATTCCTCATTGTTATGCTTCCTCTTCTTTTTTTCCCTTTTAATTTTTTTATTACTTATATTTTAAGTGTAAAGTAACTTTCATTACACCTGTAGTGCTGTGTCCAATTCTTGGGCACTCCAGCACGAGAGAAATGGGGCTAGAGGAGAGAGTCCAGAAAAGTGACACAAAGATGATGAACTGGAGCATCTCTCCTGTGAGGAAAGACTGACAGAGCTGGGACTGTTCATCCTGGAGGAGAGAAGGCTGAGGGGAGTTTCATCATGTGTAAACACTAAAGGGAGGATGTGAAGACAGGGGAGCCAGGCTCTTTTCAGCGGTTCCCAGTGATAGCACCAGGGCAGTAGGCATGCACTGAAACACAGGAGATACCCTCTGAATAGAGGAAATACTTTCTTACTGTCAAGGTGATTGAGCACTGGCATGGATTGCCAAGAGAGGCTGATAAGTCTCCATCATTGGATATATTCAAAAACTGCCTGGGTATGTTCCTGGGCAGCTGGCTGTGGGTGGCTTTGCTTTGAGCAGGGGAGGTTAGACTGCATGACCTCCAAAGGTGCCTTCCAACCTCAGTCACTCTGTGATCTTGAATCTTGTTGTCTTTGTCTATCTTCCACTTTTTCTCCTGTTTACAAATTGTTAATAAATATACTTAAAATGAGTATGTCTGAGTTGGCTACAGTAACTGCTGAAGTTGGCAAAGCCATGCTGAAAACACCTGATAGTGTGGTTCTGGCTGAACAGTGAGTACCTTCAGAGCACAATCCCATGGGGAGAGAGACACATTCATTTGGAACTGCTGGTCAGTGCAAAACAAGAGTATGTGACATTCTGAGAGCAAATGCAAGACACTTGTAGACGGAATTGATACTGTCAATACAGAAGGAGTTCAAAGTTGCTTTTTTTCCTGCATTTAAATCTTGCAATGCTGTTTGCTGCTCTAGCTCCGCACCTGGTTCACAGATATGCTGGAAGTGTTGCTACACTGCTTGTTGCCTTCTTGTCAGCATTTTTCATGAACATGGACAGCTGTTGTAGACACCCTCTTTTTCAGAACCTGAGTATAAACTCCACTTAAACACAGTTCTGTAGTAATAGGCATTAATGCAAACAGATCTGTGCAAAAGTGCAGTATATAACAGGGTTTACAAGAAACATGGGCAAACTGTTTATCAGGGACTGTTGTGATGGGATAGTGGTTTTAAACTAAAAGGGGGTAGATTTATACGGGGTATAAGGAAGAAACTCTTTACAATGAGAGTGGCAGAGCACTGGAACAGGTCACTCAGGTGATAGATGCCCCATCCCTGGAAAAATGCAGGGTTATGTTGGACAGGACCTGATCTTGAAGGTGTTCCTGCTCATTGTGGAGCTTAAGACTAGGTGACCTTTGAAGGTCCCTTCTAAACCAAACTATTCTATGTTCTCAAAGAGGATTTGAGGCCCCTGGAAGGCTGTAATGCATAAAGAAGAGTTCATATAGGCTTCAGGCAGCAACAAGCAGAATTTAAGCTCTTTAGGCTTTAACATGCCTTTAATCTTTTGTTGATGTAGCCTAAAGTTAGGATTATTTATTTTATGTACTGTCCAAATTTTGGTACTGGAAAATCATTTTAGTGAGTGAGAAATACACTGAAAATTGCCCTGATTAAGCAGTTCAAGTTAACAGCTGGTAGTATTGTGTACCTAGTTTACGTTATTCTGTGAAGTGCAGTTAATAGACAAAACTTGAGTGAGTGCTTGGCCTCTTCAAATGAAGACTGTTCTTGCTGTTATGGAATATATAAAAGAAAGCAAATTCTGTGTAACTTTGTAGATAAGAACTGATTTAAAGGTAGCTAATCCTTACTATGGGTCACACCTGTTTTCCCTGGACTCCTTATCCTTAATAAATTACTCCTGCCTGGCTATACAAAGCATGGCTTGTAGACTCCATCTTTCCTGGGATTAAAGCAGCCTGAGATTAAGCTATCATACTTGCGTGCTTGCCAGGTATGAGACCACTTATTGCCTGAAGCTTTTGGATCCCCAGGCACATAGGTAAAGGCTGCTTGAATCGACCATTTTAGACTTGGTAAATTTTGCATTGAAACACAACTTCAATAGAATCTATTCTTTGATAGATAAGAGTTTGGGGTTTTTTCCAAGAAGTTGAAGCATAGGCTGTGTACAAGTGATAGATAATTTGGCTTCTCAGTAGAAATGTCACTAGTGAAGAGAGTTAGCTTTCTTCTTCTGAGAGCTAAATTTGTATGCAGAACAGGTGTAGCTGTATATTGGGAAGGTGCAATGTGGTATCTTTTACCAGACTATATTTCTGCACTGTGTACTGTGGTAGGAAAAGGAAACAAATGCAAATCAAGATGTGTTGGAGAGCAACAGCATTAATTCTTAGCTCTCCTACTTTTACATTACATGATATTGGATGCAACATATATAGAGCAGATTTCAGTAATCAAACTAAAGCTCAGGACAGGGATTTTTCAAAGGAATTGAAGACAATTTAAATACTGTTGAGCCTTTACTACTTTACTGTTCTGAAAATACCTAATTCAACAATCACAGAAGAGCATCTCTGTACAAAGCTTCTCTTCCTGTCTGTGGAGATCCTCTGTGAAGACAGATTAATCACAAATGTATATCTTGCTTGATGGGCAAAGACTTTTTAGGTATGCTGAGACTTTGTGGCTGGGAATAGGATGGCTTCTGTCAGTCATCTTCCGTGCAGGTCCTTCAAATCTCAGAATATCTGTACCAAACTGAAAATGAGTGAAGCATGTTTGGTAGGTGCACAGGTGGCTGAAGGGAGCTATGTATGATTTAGTGTGCCATTTCTTCAATCTGCTAGATTTCTTCTTCTGGCACTGTGTTTGTTTGATCAGATTAACTGTTCTCTTTCTATTAATGACTTAGAATGTTAAAATGTTCTTTTTTGAAAATGCAGATACTTGTGTTTTGCACAGTTTAGGAAGTTCAGATTGATTCTTCTTAATTCATTTTTTTTTATTCTAATTGTAATTTTATGGTGCAGGGGATTATTCGTAAGTAATTCTCAATATTAGGCTTTTATCCTCTGTTTAGTTTATTTCTTGAGACTCCCAGTAAAAACAGTCAGCATCTCTTCTTGTCTGTGTTAATTTCCATTATTGTAATCTCTCTTCAACAGAATTGGTAACCTGCATTATTTTCTCAGCATCATGTAGTAAATAATGGTACATGTCTGAAACTCACCACAACAGCAAATAAGATGGTGCATCATCCTTTCCAAACTGCCACAGCAAGGAGGCCTGGAAGTACATCCGTCACCTCTGTTATTTCTCAAAAACACCTTAATTTTTCTGTCCTTTGGTGTTGTAAGGTGTCTCGGGTTAGAGACAACAAAAAAGTGCTGAGGTAGCTACATGAGCCTTTGGGAGAACACTGTTTTATTTTAGTGAGAGGAGCAACCCACACTGGATTGCTTGTGGCTTTATCTCCATATTTGCTCCTCTGCCCTCACCCTTTTCATTTTCTCATAACTGGAGAATACATTTGAAAACCTGGCATTCTAGTTAATGGTTTTGTACTGGGCAAGAAATCTGTCATAATTTTGTATTCCTTTCACCATGACAACTATGACCTTATTGAGTGTTCATTTTATTCTCCTTTTGAGCAAAAAATACATGTACTATCTCTTCATGCAAAGGTCTTGAAGTAATAAGAACCAGGTCCCCAAAAATATGGAAACATTTTGCTTCTTTAAATGGATGATGGACAGCAAAGAGTTTGTATCCACAAATTCCTTTGATGGGAGACTCAGAAAAATTCCACACAGCAGGAGCTGCCCATGTGTGCACACTTCTCAGTGACAAAATCATGTAAATTATTTCATATCTTTTAAGCACATAGGTTGTTCCTGTGGAATAGCTGACAGTATAAGATCACATTCTTCCATACCTCGGAGCAAGAAACTTTCATGTATCTGTGACCTGAACTCCATTACATTTTGCAAAAAGCTGGAGAAAATCTGGGAGTGAGCAGAGGGATGCAGTCAAGTCTTCCTTGAATGCATGTCTAGCCTCATAACCTCAGAAGCCTCTTTAGCAGAAAAAATGGTGAAAAATCACAGCAAAGCCCATTGCTTGTAGAGTTTATTAATGTCCAGCTATCAAAACAGCAGTACGAGTAACCTTTGAGTTGCACACAGCTGTAGGGATGAATATGCCCCCTCTCTGCTAAACCAGATAATATTAAGTCTGAATTTATATTTTAATATATAAATATATATATTTTAATATAATAAATTTATATCATTTATTATACCTGTTATTTTATCCTACTGATAAATAAAACCAGCATGTTTTTCTATCACATGTAATTTCATTTCAGTTAAAGTGTGAGCTACATCCTGACTTAACTCCTGCAGAGTCAATTGCTGACTTGTTTTGACAGTGAAATAACTGACACTTATGGGTCTAATATAATTTCATTTCTTTTCCTCTGAAATTCTGGTATCCAAAAGCAAACCAAGTGATTTACTTCTATTTGTTGCTCAGAAGTCTGTGTCTGGAACTACTGCATATTATTTTTTAAACAATGGTTTAATAAAGTTCTGTTCAGACACAACTTCCTGTTTCTCCACAGTTATCTATGAAAATCTCTATTGTTGGTTTGCAAGAAGAGCAATAACTACAAATCTGTCCAAATTCTAGTGAATATAGTGCATTACACTGTACCATAAAGCCTGTGGACTGCAGATCTATTGTTACTTCACTGAAAGAAGACTCTTAACTGCTGCTTACATTTCAGAAGAGAACAGAATCTCATATTTTTGGGATCTCCTGTTGAAACAGAGGAGTTAGTTCTTCTGTTCTGCCAAAACAGAACATTTTTCCTAAAGAAAAAGAAAGTATTTGAGACCTTACCATGTAAATGAAGGACAGCACGCTTGTATGAGCTCATATGTTTAATATGCATGAAATTAGTGGTTTTCTGCAGAACAACTAGCAATTAATGATTTTTAAAGAAACTGTGAATACAAATTTAGACTTGAGGAAAATCTTGAAAAGCAAAAAGGTATCACAAGAGGAGATCAACCAGCTCCTCTCTGGGGCTGAGTTTCAGCAGTTGAAACTCTTCAAACTCAAGAGCCAAACTGGAGTAATTGTGTGTGTAATTTGGCTTCAGCTGAGGACAAATTTCATCCTTAGGGAAAGTGTAGGGAGTATTTTGGTGGTAGGAGAGGCAGAAAAGAATAAAACCCAAGGAAGAACAGTTTGGACTCACTGGAAAATAATGTTTGATCTAAGACAAGATGTTGCATTTTCAGTTAAGTGCTAGAATAGGAAACCTTTATCCAGTGATGGAGTTACCAGACCAGTCCTCTTGGTTCCTGGAGAATCTTTCAGTCCCTTTTTCTTGACAAGGTGTAATGATACAAATTCATAGAGTAGGTTTAAATAAGAGGATGAAAAGATGGACACTTTCCCACCACATTGTGCAGCATAATTTACTTGGGCATTTTTGTAGCTAGGAGAGAAGTGAAATAAAAGAATTAGGTCTTCTATGTAGGTTTAATATTAAAGGTGCATTGTATCTTATCAGTTTTACAGGACAAAATACAATCAGCACAAATCATTCTTTTCAGTTTTTTCTTTATATTTCACTAGCATTGTCGTTGGAGCATCAACACCTGGGAATCTGTTCTTCACATTTCTGTTACTCTGCCAAAACAGGGCTGGGATGGCAGTTTAGCAGGAGCTCAAGAGTGTGTTCTCAATGTGGAGAAATACAGAAGTTTTGTTTTACCTGTCCTTTCAAGATCTTACCACTCCGTAAGTCCTCTAAAACAGCAAATAAATGGGAGAAAAATTGTCAAAATGCATACCTGTTTTTCTTTTATTTTGCTCTAGCTGTTTAGTTTTTTGTTTGTTTGGGTTGTTTTTTTTTTTTTTTTGTAGTAGAGATCTGCATGAGTGTACAGGGTTTCTTGTTTTTTAATAGTGTCTTCATTAGGAATATTGAGCACTGGTACTTAGTAGACTTTCTTAATTGGCATTAATGTAACAGGTGTTTAATAGTTTATCCTAGGGAAAGTCTTGAGCTAAATTAAAATTAAGTTTGTATTTTGATAATGCACAGAATTTTGTTAATGCACGGAATATAAATTTTGTGGCCAGGTTGTAACTATCCCCAACCAGAACAGTCTAGTTTGCCGCTTTACCCACCTACTCACCCACCTATCCCAAATACCCTACCACCTATTCCCTGCTTTGCATCCAGGCATGCAAAAGAAAAATACTGAAGGGAAAATGTATAACATTGTTTTAAAAGTGCCTGATTTGAAGATCTAAAATGTCTGTCATGGAATAGTTACATCTTCGTGTCTCTGACGGCTGAGGGGAGGCTGAGGGCTTTAGTTATGTTTTCTGCTTTGTTCTCCGTAGTCTTCTAAATGTAACTTTAATTGAATTTTCTGCAATTACAGTACTTGTCTTAGGGAGATTATTTGAACTATGTAGCTTTGGCTGTTTGTGTTGGAGTAGCACACACCCAGCTCTGCCTTGCAAACAGCCCTGTGGTGCAAAGTCACCTTTGTTATGGAAAGTAAACCAAGTCAGCCACATATGAAAAATGACAAGATATTTATCCCCATTTCAGAGAAAAAGAAGAGAGAGTGACTCTACTGTGGACCTGCTGGATCCCAGCCCAGGGCCTTTGTACCATAACCTCTGTATTGCTCTTCCTTTCTTTTATAGGTTGCACTTACAGTCAGTGGCCTTATGCTGCTGTTTTAGGGAACTCTATGGCCTGGCTTTATTCCCTTCAGTTGACAGAGATGTGAGAATTTCATTAGCTTGATAACTGCTCTCGTTCTGACTGATATAACATTAAAAAAATGTAGTTTGAAAATACCTTCCAGGGCTGTTTTGGTGGCCCAGATAGGGCTGTGTCAGAGACCCCAATTCATTTCACAGCCTTTCAGTCCTCTGGATGCCACATTTTCTGACTTGACTCCCTCCACAGCAGGCAGAAGGGCAGATGAGCAAGAAGCTTAGTCAGTACTTCAGCAAGTGTTTGGATACTTGCCAGAGTTTCATGAGGAAATGCTTCTGATGCAGTAACTTCCTAAGGCTACCTTAATTAGCACATAGGCCTACAACCTTCACTATGGCAGGATGCTCTCTCACAGCAGCAGGATAGAAATAGGTTTCTTTCTTACCTTACTACAAAGGGAGTTGTGAGTCTCTTGGGCAATGTGACCTCAGAGCAAAGAACTCCCATTGTCATCCATGAGTTATGGTTTAAAAGGATTGTGTACTCAACTTTATTTAGAGGAAATAATATTCAAATCTTGAAAGCATGAGAGTTCAGCAAGTAAAACTCAAAATGCCTTGACTAGCTACCATCAAGGACCCAACTCTTCCTGCATAAACAACAGGCTACAAATATGTCACAAAAATTGGAAAGTAATGTTGAAATACAAATATGTTTGAGAAAATTGTACTGCACTGGCTGACAATTCTTTTTAAAAGAGGAGTAGAAATTGATCAAATGAATTGTTTGTTACTAATTATTTGCCTAGTGCTAGCTGTGATGTGAGACCTTGAGGGTGGGAATAAATTATCTTAATGAGGGATTAGGTTAAGGCATGTTATAAATTCTCATTTCAAGAGCTAACCCCACTATTAATATATTTGCCTATAACTGTGAATCTTCTTTAATAGCTGCCTGTCTTTTTTTGCACGGCATAAAATGTTCCTCTTATTAAATCTGTGTTCTGAAGAGGAAGTATTGGCCTCCCAGATTTTATCTTCATTAGAAACAACTCAGAAATATCAACAAGAAAAGAACAGTAATGTAGACTGTAAGTTATATTACATTATAGAGAAAGAAATGTTCACATCCCAAGAATGAAGTATGAGATACCAGATACTGTGAGCTGAATACATCCCTGCTTTTGGAAATCCTGTTGCGTAGAGCATGAAACCTTTGAGAGAATTTTCCAAGTGAAATGAGGATGGAGAAATGGGGATAAACTGCTTATACAACCTTGAAGAGAAAAGAGGAACAAGGATGCATGTATTGCGTTCTAGTGACAGTCAATAGTTGCCTTTTATGATCCAAAGTAGCCAGGCTTTTAAATCCTGTCTTCCTCCATTAAGCTTCTGTAGTCACATTATTATAATACTTAATTATTATAACTGCTATTAATAATTCATAGCAAATTCTGAGATAGGTAAGTCATAGGCTGATTGAGATAAGGACCATTTCTCTTTATGTATTTGTGCAACGTTTTATGAGTCTAGATGTTAACACAATATAACAACCATGTAATAATAAAACATGTGCCTTTCCCATTTTCCTTAGTTGTCCTCAAAGTGTTTTTAAAAGAAAGGGCAGGTTAGTGTCTGTGTTCCTACAGGCAGGTCAGCACCCAGTCACTCAGAATGTCAATGTAACAATCAACACTCACGCACCTCCCTATGCCTCTTGGGCAACAGTCCTGTGCATGCTCTTTTCCTTAGATGCTGCTTTGTCACAAGGCCATCAATGCTGGCTGTTTTCTAAGGTGGGAGTGGAGAAGCAGGAGGATGTGTTAGAAAGTCTTTCCATGAACTTGTTTTGTTTCAGAGTTAATTTGATTGGGTTTCCTCTGTACTTTTAAGGCATGATATACTGCCTCAGTTTGCCAAGAGGTTTAGAGGACTTCTTAAAAAGATACTTTACTTGCCTTCTTTTTGATTCTTTAAATATGCACTGCTGGTTTTTACTAGTTACCTGTCTGCCCCTTTCTGCAGCACTTGGTGTATAATTGGCTCAGCCCTGGGAACACACAGGAGATGATACACTATCCATACTTACTGTCAGAGCTTTTTGGGGATGCTGTTCATCGCATTGGAAACAGACTCAGGCCCTCTCTACTTCCAGAGAGACTTGTTCCCAGGCACTCTCAAGCCTCTTGCTACTGAAATGTAGAACAGTGGCAAACTTCCCAGTATCCATTATTCTATTCAGTAGCAATTGAGAGGCAGCACTTGTGTGTTTGGTTTGTGCCAGAAAGATTCATCACATTCTTGGGTCAGCTACCTTGTCAGCTCCACAAACACAAACACACACACAGGCACAAACAGAGAGGGAAGAAAAAATGAGCTTTATATGCTTCATTCATGTCAGAACTCAACAACTTTAAGAGTGCAAATATTCTGCAGTCACTCATGAAAAGAAATTTTTAATAATAAATATCTAACAATTAATGGGCTGGTAGCTGCAGTTGTCTTCAGGGCATAATATCTAATTTCCTTTCAATGTTTCATATCCTTACTTTTCATGCTGCAACAGTCTATCATTAAAACCAAACACAGGTTTCTATCACTTTTATTTATTTTTCAAATCAACTTATAAATCAGTGCCAGACCTTGTTACAGATGAGTTCCAATAAATTATCGGCTGCGGACAAATTCTGAATGTTAAACATTCTCTGTTTTTTCCTTTTTTTTCCACCCTCACTTACTGTGCTCCTGTGTCACTCTTTGAGTCTGGAGCTCATGACATGCAGGGCGTATTTGGAGGTTTTTTGCCCTCTTAAACAAAATGGAAATCTGGCTACATTACATGCTTTTTAAATAATGTAACCATGTATTTCTTTCTCATGTTTAAAAATACCTAGGGAAACAGTTTCACACAACCTACAACAAAATTTACATCTCTGAACTTTAGTAAGATATACATAATTTCTTCTACTTCTAGCTGACAGGTAATTCCCAGAGCAACTTGTAACACTAATCTAATTCATATTAATTGTTTTACCAAAATGCTCTGTTGTTGCCCTTCAGAAGAAGGTCATAAATGCTTTTGTGGGCTGATGCTAACTTTTCCTTAGCTGATTTGTCACTTCTAAATTGGATTGTTGCAATTAGCAGTATATTGCTGGTTTTGATCTGACTCTATCAGTTAAGTAAATTTTATTGCTAGTTTTACCACTAGGCTGTGATACATCAAATGGCCTAAAGTGGCATAGCCTTGAATGGCTGATGGGAAGCTCTGAATATAGTAATTAGCAAAATAACCTTTAAAAATGTTCTAGGTTCAATTAGCCTGAATGAACTCTGTAACACGTGAACATGTATGGAAATAAAGATGCACCAAAAAAAATTCATTTACGGAAAGCCCTCTCCAAAATGTGTTCTCTCTCAGTTTTCTTCTTTTGGGTCTCCTCCATTCTGTTTGGGTTTTTTGGGGTTTTTGATTTTGTGGTGGATTTTTTTTTGTTGTTTGTTTGTTTGTTTGTTTGTTTTTGGGTTTTGGATTTTTTGGGTTTTTTTAGCTTTTTTGTTGTTGCTGTTTGTTTTGTTGCTTTGTTTTTTGTTGGTTTTGGGTTTGTTTTTTTTAATAAAAATCCCTGTTATTAGACTCTACTGTTACTTTATCAAGTGGTATTTCTGGTCATTGTCTGACATTTACCTTGCTGGATAAATTAGGTCATTTGATATATTGTTGAGTGACAGACAACAATAATCCTTAGCATAAAATAGCAAATCCTTGAAGAAAAACAGGAAGAATTTCTACACAGTGTGTCTTGACCAAGGCACAGATGAGAGCAAGAAATGCAGATTATACAGCAGTTTTAGACACTTTCCACCTGAATTTTTAAAAAAAACGAAAACAAAACAAAACAAAACAAAACAAAACCAAACCAAACCAAACCAAACCACAAAAAATTGTAATTATACAGTGCCAACTTCTGGCTTCATCTGAATGCAGCAAGAAAATTCTTGGTGTGTGTTTGAGGTCTCTTCTGTTTCCTGCCTAATGGATCATTTTTAGTCTTTTATGCATCTCTTCCCAGGTACTTGTCATTATTTCAGTAAAGCAATTAATTTTTCCCCTAAATTCTTCATTCAAATACATGTCCTTGTAATTGGCCAGATGAAACAGTCTTATTCCTATGGCAAAGTAACTTTATGTATGATTTGTTGTTTCTCCTTGTCCCTCAGATTAAATGCTCTTCAGAGAAAGACACTGTTGGTTTCATTGTGTGCCCTGCATCCACTGCCAGCACAAAAGCAAGTTCACAAATGTGCACAGGTACAGAGTTGAGCCACATACTCTCCCTCCGACTAATGAGGAGTATATTAAATTATAACTTTTTCTGCTGTACAGAAGCATCTACTTTGTTCTGTTTATCAGTCCCTGTGAATGACTGACAAGGAAAATCAAAGGTATCTTGAGTTGCAAACCTGGAGACAGAGTGAAACTTAAAGTTTAATTCTGCTGCCCTGCCCTGCTCTACTAAATTTAAGTCAAAGTCAGCCCATTTACACTGTTTGTGTGATACAAAAACTGTCTAGAGCAAGTACTGAGCTGGGAACATGCAATTCACAGCTTTCCTGAGGAGGCATATTTTTAAATCTGGACCCAGTGAGGAAAAGGGATTGATTTTTGCATCCTTCCCCTTAATTCTGTCTATGCAACAAGGAAATTGGGGCAAGAAGCAGAGACAACCACTTCCATTCTCTGCAGTGAGTCTTTTGGGTTTATTTCAAAAGTATTTAATATTGCTGATAGGAGGGCACTTGTATATCCATTTAAATCCTACAGAGGATAAGCTACAGGGGAGAAGTAACCACACAACATGGGGATGAATTTTGTGCTTATAGAAGAATTTGTGTTCATGGGTCGATATGAGGAAAACTTCCCAGTCTCTCTGTTCATCAGCAGAATGTCCTTGCAGCATAACCTGGTCCTGTGAGATAGTTCTATTACTCTGACATAGACATGTTTCACCTTAACCACAACACAAGCAGACAGATCAACTGTACATCAAAAAAAATACCCAGTTGCTGTTACCTGTCATGCTGAATTGCCACCAGTTTGAATTCCAGATGCTTTCAGCACAATATCTAAATTCATACTGAGATGCCTGGACTTAAACTGAGATCTAGCTGTTTGTACTCTGTGTCACTAAAAAGCAGGGCAATTTTATTTATGTGTTTATACAGAAGCTGATTTCAGGAACCCAGACCAAAAATTTATAACTGATACAGACATTTTATATCTGAGAAATTTCTTTCTCCATCTTCTAATCCTGCTGTGTTCTTTGCACTGTATAGAGCTAAGTTTCCTTATGGTCTGGCTTCAAGGGGAATATGAATTGAGACTCCAAATTCTATCCACAGCTCCCCCACTGACTTCCCTTGGAGTCTAGTGCAAATCTCACTTTTATCCCATCTACACTCTCTCAGATCCCACAACAGATTTTTGGGAATGCAGTGTACCAGTATTACTGTCAGGCCTAATTAATTTTCAGGGTGCTTGGAGTTGTGTGAATGAAAGGTGATATAGAAGGCAAAAGGTACTGATTATATTATTGTTGGTATTGTTGTTATTTCCCAGGAGCCCTGCCCATTGTTCTCAGGAGCAGCCTGTGCCCAGTGGAAGACTGCCTTCCAATCTTTCTAGACACAAGCTCTATTAACATACAAACGAACAGGTCACACTATTCTTGGAGCAGAACTCTTTAGCATGTTAATGACAGATTCACACTGGTGGCCCCTTAGTGCTCTCGAGAAATACAGATTTTGCTTAGTGCTTAATAAAAGAAGGCCATCATAAAATATGTCACTTGGGGTCGATGAATACAGTCGCAGGAGATAAAATGGAAGAGGAAAATTACATAGATTTATCTTTTCCTGGGTGCCAAGTGTGGCTTCCACTTGTACTGGAATCTGCCTGTTAATGTAGCATTTATTCATGGCTACTTGTTAGAGGTGTATATGAGGCTAAATTTTCAAGTGAAGGCTCAAAAAAGGAGCTTAACTTCAGTTTCTGGACACCTGAAATGACAACCTTTATCTGTGGCTTAGAAAAGAGACCAAAGTCGATTATGGACTAATGTGGTGATGGCAACTAGAAGCTGTGGGATGGATCCACAGTCATCACACCCTGTCCTAAGGCCACCAGAGGGCTGCTACAGTTGATGTCATCCGAGAACTGGTCTCATGGCTCAGGCTATATGGTTTGGCCCTTCTGTGAAAGGTGAGCAATTCTGAATATCTGGTGCTGCAAATAAACAGATGAGATCTTTTTACATTTATGGCCTCAGTAGTATGCAGTATTTCACAGCTTCAGGTATATTTTAGATGTGACAAGGAGTAGGGAAAACTCCTACTCCTTATTTCTTACAAAGCACAATTTACAGAATATTTTTTTGAATCATGGATTCTACACATCACTTACATGAGTTACAGATATGAGAAAAAAAGTTTGCTTGAAGGACTTTGCGTATAGCCAAAAAAAATAAGCAGAAACCATTCTCCTTTATTCTCTTGGGCTTTGGACCAAGCCCTCAGTTAGGAAATTACATTTTATTGTTGAAACAAATTGTTCAGTGACAAGATATGTATGCATGCCTTTAAAAACAGTCTTCTCTTAATACATACTAGATTAATTTTCCTCATTATTATTTATCATTTTTAGTTTAGAAGCAAACAGCTTCAACAGGGTGCAGAAGTGCACAGCAGCATTACCCCTATCCAGTGCTTGTTGCTTGCTATGTTGTCCATTACAGCAAAGGTGAGTTGTTCCATAAGGGGAAAACACTTCAGGGCTTCCAGCAGCCAAGCACAGAGATCAAGCAGAGCTCTGCACCAGCCAGAGGCTCTCCACATGCTGCTCCAGCCAGAAATGCTCTGTACACACACTGAAAATTGTGGCAGGGATTTGAAGATGTCGTGCTGACACTGATGTTGCCATTTTAAATTCAATCAATTAATATTATAAAGAGGCAAAAACATTACAGTAGTAGGTATACTGCTGCTGCCCTCATGGAGCTAAACATTATAACAAGTGTTGGTACTAAGTGGTTTTCTGAGTCCCGTAAATGTTAGATCGTATCTTTGAGGATTTCATGCATTTCCTTTTTTTTTCTGATTAGTTCATTTTTATTATTATTAGTATAGTAAGGGAGTTTATTAAGAAGTGAATGAGAAAATGAAACTGAAAAGCAGTTAATTGGTACTTTAATTGCCCAGAAACAAGCTTTGAAATTCCAGTAGCAAACCAAAGTTACAATATTTACAAGGAAAAGAGCAACAGAGATATTTCTTCACAGGCTTTTAATTGGAATCCTAATGAAATCACCTTGTGAAGGTGTGGGATGCCTGAAGCATGTACGTGATGGTGAAGGAGGTGACTTTGTGCATTAGCATTCACAAAGAGAACAGCCTGTGACATGGTTTAGACACAGTCTACTCAAAGCTTCCCAGCTGTGGCAAAAGCAAACTTTGCCACTCCAAGAGCAGGAAGCTGAGCTTTCCAGTGTATCTTTCTAGGCTTCTTGGTAGTGGATGGGAAAAGAGGGCTTCCTCCAAGAGGAGGCAGTGACCATGTGTAAGGATTCCAGTGAGATGCAGTGGGATTCTTTGGTTTTCCTTCCTGTGTTTGCCCTTAGGAAAACCAGAAGACCAAGTAGACGTGCACAGCTGATTTTCACACGGAATGAAGTTGAGAGCTGACACAGAGCATGACCTGTACCCAGCTCAGTACACAGAAGAGCTTTCCTGGGCTCTACAGCAATGACCTAGACCCAGATCAGGCTTCTCCTCCAAATCACCTTCCTGTCACTCTCCACCAATCAAAGCGTAAGAAGGGTCTGAACAGATAACACTGAATCAGTGTGGCTTGGGTACTCCTGCAAGTGAATTAAAAGGATAATAAACATCATGTTACATTTCCTAAAGATAGGTAAGTCTAGGGTATGTCCATATTCTTAGTCCACTGCAACTTTGGAAATGGCAGGAAAAGAGTAGCCTTTTTATTTTCCTTCCACTGGTTTTATGCAGGAGGATCTATCATGACTCCTATGAAATCACTCTTTATTTCCATAACTGTGAATGTACCAATAAGACTACCAATGTATTTACAATAGTAAACCAGCACAGGGCTAATTTTAATGTTTGAAAAACTTGGCCTGGAATAAGGAATATTTGTGTCACATGAGAGTCTGCCTCGAGGGAGCAATGGTATTTTGGTCAGCATTCTCATGTTTTTTGCACCTACAATGGGGATCTGTTTTCAAAGGTGCTGCCTTCCTAGTAGGCTTCATAGGACTAGGCAGAACTGCTTTGATGAACATTTTGAGACATTAAATGAGAGGCATTAAATAAGGCTGCACCTGAAATCTCCCTTTTTATCTGATTTTAACTCTCTTCCAGTGTACTGCTTCATCACAGCTATTTTCCATTCCTATTACACAGAGCAAAGGAGGAAGAAACTAACTTATCAACCTGACTGAAGATGGACATGACCTCACTCATTCATCAAACAGAATCAACGTCAATATGACAGTGTCAGTAAATCCTATTTAATGATCTCTCATAAAAGAACTTTTACCTGTAGAGAGCTCCTTTATTTATCTACCACTTTGAAGTATAACTTACTACACACCAAATGCTCAATAAGCCACAGGGGCAGCCATAACTTCTAAAAGAACTTCGTGTTTTACCAAAACCACTAAGACATCTCATGGCCTTCTTCTCATCCCTCATATATTTTTTTGCTTTGCAAAATATCTGAGTGTTTTAAAATGCAACTTTCAACCAAAGATGCAGGTACATTTTAGCTTACATCACAAACAAGCCATCATATATGTAAATTGAATTAATGCCATCAATTGTATCCCTAGTCTCCCTGAACTCAGTAGGAAGCAGCGGAGAGCAGAGTACTGAGTTGTTTGGAATCAGTCATGATTGTGAAGTCTTTTGGAACTTATGGGAGTGCTAGAGTCCGTGCCTATGCAAGATCTGATCCCAGTGTGAAAAGTAGCAGTATAGAAACAGAGTAGGAATATTTATATAAGCTAGAAAGTGACATTTTGTGGCAAATTTTACTCAGGTGATCATTCTCCTCCACTCTGTTCCTAAACCATTAGAATAGAATAGAATAGAATAGAATAGAATAGAATAGAATAGAATTTTTTTTTTTAAGGGACCCACAAAAATTATCAAGCCCGACTGCCTGCTATAATAACACTCCATTCTTTTCTCTCCTCCACATATACATATGGGTCATTTATATGGTGTCTGCATTCTCCACACTAGCAAAAAAAAAGGTACAAACTTTGAGACTATAGAATTAAATTATAGATTAAATAATATTATATCTTTCAGACAGATGGAATATCAGTTCCACCAGCTAAGTAACCTTCTGATGTACTTTTCATGTATTCATTTGTGAATACTCTTCCACATTAAACTTGCAGCCTGTCTTTCATTTGGATAAACTCCATTGTACACAACTTCAGGGCATTTATTTGTAAGTACTTTAGAAAATCTTTCGGAGAGTCAGCAAAGAAAGCTCAAAACCTTGTGTCTGAGAATAAAGCACTATGTTTTCTGGTTAAAATATTCTGCATGTTCCACAATTAACATGATACTCTATTTAGGGGGAAAAAACCAACTAATTTTTGCTTGTTGGGACAGATCCAAAGCGCACCAATGTAAGAGGTTTGTTAACTTCATTGAGCTCTGGATGAAGCTTCCAGTCTGGGAAGAAGGATGCTGCTGTGCACTCCGACAGCAGCAGTAGCCCTAGCAGTTATCTTCGCCCCTAAACATATCCGAAAAGCAATTTAACGCACCAGCAGCAGTTGCCTATTAATCGGGCTAGAAAAAAAGGTAGCCTGGGAGGGTGGGTTTAAAAAGAGGAATGGGGCACTATTATGTATTGCTTGCAAAGTAAACAAGCAACATCAGTATAGTCATTTCCTAATTATGAGCTGTTTCATAAACTGTAAATGCTAACATGGGAGAGGTAAATCATAGCAATTTAATTAATAAAACACTTTAGACAATTAAATCCATATGTGCATGTCCTGGGGCACAACATCAATAATAGAAGCTTGCAGGCATATTTTGGAAATTTTATGCAATCATTTGCAGATCTTGTAGTCAATAATTGGTACAAACTGTTTTAACTCTTCCTTGTCTGGTTGGGAAAATTGAAAGGAATTGCTAATTCCTATTATTATTATTGATTTCACTACTGTTGTTTTCTTGCCCACTTTTCCATTCTATATGTGTATTTTAAAATTATTTCTGTGCAGTGTACAAAATGAATTCAATTTCTTTCTTACGTGTGTGTAAGCTTTCTACACAGTATAATGAATTAACTTCATCCTGGGAAAGTAATAGACTTGTTTTTCTTGCCCACAGAGCTGATTAAAATTTGCATATACACTACAACTTTGGGCTCTGAAGTCTGGGTACAATTTCTGAACAATGGGACTTGAGCTCTGAAATTCAAGAACCTATCCATGAGCAAAGATATCTTTAAAGCTTTTGGAGACTAAGCAGAGCTGAAAGGTGATTTTTACAACTAAAAGGTGTTCAGAGAAGCTACCTCATGTGTGCAGTAAGGCGGACTCATGCACAGGCTGTTGTCCCAATACTTCGCAAACCAGGCTGACAGCAATCCAGAAAATAAACTAAACTCCTGCATACCAAGAAAGTGCTGGGGACTTCCAAGGCTCATTAAGCCTGGAGAAGGAAATAGCATGGATCCCATCCTTGCACTGGCTCCCAGCTAATTTCCAGTGTCCATGTAAAGCTTTGTTCTTACAATTTCAGGCAATAATGAATCCAGCCCTGGCAACATCAAAGCGTGGTATGATCTTTGAATCACTATAACTGCATGTCCTCTGGGACAATGCAAATCACAAAGACTTTTAAAGCAATTAATGGATTCAGCCCCATTTACATCAAAGTTCCAGTTCTGATTTATGCACTGCCATGATAGCAGTGCTTCCTGGGGACAAGCAGTTCACAAAGTCCCAGAAGCAGCATATAAATGCTGGGGACATCTTCAGTTAGGGGATCTCACAGTGGGTAGTCTTTCAGTAGAGATCAAACAGATGTTAAATCTCCAGGGAAAACAGCCAAGCCTTCTGAGAAATTCCACTTTGAGCCATACATGTAGTTTAAGCCCCTGAAGCTTAACTGTCTACTCACCACAAAGCTTAAATGTCCACCTACTTCCCAAAAAGAGACAAAGAGATTTAATCCCAAAAAGGGAAGACTTGCCAAAGACTTGATGAAATCCACCCGAGGTTTCATCATGTTTATTGCTGTCATATTAAAAAAAAAAAAAGGATGTTGAATTAAATTAAGCATTGTTAAATTGTTGAACAGATAAGTAGAGAGAGAAATTAGCTGGTAAAATGATTTTGCTCTTTACTTATAAAGATATTATGGGGAAAAAATCCATTCTCTGAGAGCAGACTACCAATTGCTGTGAATTCCATCTACCCTTGCATTTTTGTAGTCTCAAGTTCTGTGAAGTATTGCTATTACCTTTCTCTCAATAGAAAATCAAGAGATTAAACATATGTCCCTCTTCCTGATCTTTACAGATGATGTTTCCACTGCCTGTTGTTACATGCAGGATGAGAATTTCATACACTTCAATCTGCAGAGCATTTTAGGCTTTCTGAGAGAATAAGGTAAGTATGAATCACTGGTGCTGTTATTGGTAATGATGCAAAAATGTTTGTCTCTTTGTAGGGAGAGGAAAAATGAGGAACCTTCTGGAAACATGGATTAAAGAGTCTGAGAGATTTAAAAATTTAAGTGTTAAATTGCTAATCACTGTAAATTGAAGCTTAGTTTTTCAAATTCCTTTTTAATTATTACTATTCAGTTATTTGGTAATTCAACAGAGTATACCACATCAGTTCTATTTTAAACTGTGAGGGCACTTGTAGCATGAAATTCTGACATAAGGGATGTAGGCTGTAACTCTGTGGGCCATTATCAAGTAAATTGCCAATATATAATAATGACTACTTGCTTTTTGGTTTTATTTATAATTGTTTTTTCTACCCTGTAGAACACAGTAAAACTCTTCTGGCTCATGCATGTTTTCACAGCGTGGAATGATATCAAAATGAATAATGCTGAGGTGGTTACTGGCAAAACATTACAGAGAATATGTTTGTTTGACATCATTTATATGTAAATCCTACTCCAGTTCATCAAGATGTTAGGCAATTTCAGAGCCATGCCGCACTGCCTTACCACCCACTTGCAGGAGTTTCTTCAGTTACACTGCTTTGATTCTTGATACAGGCTGGCCTCCTTCCTCTGACGAGAAGTGAGCAAATGCCCTCACTGCACTTCAAGTGCCATCACTCATTTATGCTGGCACACGTTGCCTCTGATAATGCTGCTGCTGACTCCTGCTGCCCCAGCTCTAAGACTCTCTTGGCATCTGAGACCAATTTTCCCATAGGTTTTTTGGTGACTCAGTATTCCTTTACTGATGAAAATCTTGACTGAAAGGGGAGAACAGACATGCAGTGTTCCGAACTGGCACCCCTGTGGGCTGGGTTCTTTCTCCAGTTTGGAGCTGTGAGAGAGCTGAGACACCATCACCTTCTGCAGCTTGGTCCCTAGTGGGGCTCTGCAGGGCTCCATCCCCAGCCCTGTGCTCTTCAATATCTTCATAAACAACTTGGATGTGGGACTTGAAGAAATACTAAGTTTGCAGATAACACTAAATTGGGGGAGCTATCCACTCCCTTGAAGGCAGGGAGGCCCTGCAGAGAGACCTTAACAAATCAGAGAGATGGGCAATGACCAACTGTATGAAGTTTAACAAGGAAAGGTGACTGACTCTGTACCTAGGATGGGGCAACCCTGGTTGTATGGACAGACTGGGAGATGAGAGGCTGGAGAGCAGCCCCATGGGAAAGGACCCATGAGTCCTGGTCGATGGTAAGCTGAACATGAGTAAGCAGTGCCCCGGCAGACAGGAGGGCCAGCTGAGTCCTGGGGGACATCAGGTACAGCATCACCGGCCGGGCAAGGGAAGGGATTGTCCCACTCTGCTCTGCACTGGGGTGGCCTCACCTCGAGTGCTGGGGGCAGTTTTGGGTGCCACCAGTATAAAAGAATATAAAGCTGTTAGGGAGTGTCCAAAAGCAGGCTACAAAGATGCTGAAGGATCTGGAGGGAAAGCCTTACAAGGAGCAGCAGAGGTCACTTCAATTGTCTTCAATTTTTATTGAGCCTGATGTGCAGCAGAAATCTATCCCCTGTGATTTGAATTTGTGATAGGCAGACAGTGTGAACCACAGACCTTACAGTGAGATGTGGCCCACAGAATGCTGCTGCCAGCAACGTGGCACCTTTTGCTATGTACCTAAAAGAAAGAGTGAGCAACTCCCAAACAGGAGTGTTGTTGGTCTTTTTACACTGCATGAGCCTGCCTTCATGTTATCTAGAAAAAATAACCACAAACAGTATTTGCTACTGGCAGCCAGATATACTCACCTGTAAAGAGCAAAAACATCACGACCTTGGGTGACTCTGGGAGGAAGCACTGGGCATGTTAGATAGCCTTCCCTCAGGCCCTGGGCAGCTGAAGGGAGGCCAAGGGAGGTGGTCAGAGGTTACCTCAGGGATGGAATATTGTTCTTCTAGACTGGGTTCTCTCCGGTCTTCACCAGACTCAGGTAGGATCTTACAGATATTCCAGACACTGAGTGTTTCTGTGGGTTCTATCAGGGAATGGAGACACCTATTAGTGGAATATCATCATCATCATCTTAAAATATCACTATTATAATAGTAATAGTTATTATAACAGTGGCAGTAGCAACCACAAAAAAGAACACAAAGTCCTCACTGATGCTTTAAACAAAGTTTTCTGGCCAGATAACTAAGATTTAGAGAACACTGGAAGTGTTTAGCCCACATACTCAATTTTAAGGAACAAACTTGTTTATTAAAAGGAAGGAATCATACTGTCATTACTAGAGAGGGAAAGTGGTGTGAATCCCAACAGCTCCCTGATATATTCTGATGTGATTGTAGTCAAAAATTATACATGAGCTATTTCTCACTGTAATAATAGGGGGGTTATTAAAAAATATTATTTCAATCCATGAGAGCCTTCTCACTGTCCAAATTTAATGCTTTTTCCCTCTTCACTTCATTTGGTAATAATAAAAATATTTTTTCAGGACATTGTATGACAACATGGTCTTTATTTTTTTTTGTAATAATAGCTACATGGGTTTAGATATCTCTCCAGTAAATTATAATTTAATTTGCAGCTATTTAAAGGTCACTTTGAATAATATATATGCTGCTTAATAATCAGTTAAAATAAAGGCACCTTTCAGGAGTGTAGGCTAATAGCAGTATTGCCTTTGCACAGGCCTTTGCTATTTTCATTTGTTGTGTGATCAGTGAAGCAAGAGAGAAGTTCCCCTCATATGCCCGAGCCAGGTCTTCAGTCTCTCTTTCTTTCTCTTTTTAATGGGAGGAACAAAAACCTTTTCTCAATCAGCAGTAATCTCTCCAAAGGTCTTTTAATTTAAAAAGTCATAAGTGTTAATTAGCTATTATTAAGTGCCCCCTGTATAAATTAACGTGATTGATGAAAAAATTAAGGGTAATGAAAAATGTAGCAATGCATGTATTTTTAAGAGGCTATATTAAAGATGAAGGTCCCCAAAGACAGAAACTAAGGCCTGCTGCACCCGTACCCTGCCTTTATTAGTATCAGTAAAAAAAAAAAATATAGATATATATCTCAAGAATGCACATGGTCATGTTGGATATATCAGTTTTAATATACATCTCGCTTCACTGAGCTTTGAATACCTCTTAGCCACAAATGCTTATTCCAATGGGGTATAATGTCCAAATTCTATTTGGTTTGTGGACCAAAATGAGTTCCTTTGAAACTGGAAACTGGGATCCAGAGTCTGAAGGAAAAGAGAACTGAACTAACTGAATGACTGATTTCTCCATTAATTTCATATATACCTCAGTAGGGCACTATTGCTTTTTTACAAAACAAGTTCTTGTTTTATCTGTTATCAGAATAAAAGAAAAACTCCAAAATTAAAATAAGTTGCTTTTTGGTTTTTATCTCCACACAGTTGATTTTCCTTTCTGTTATAAAAGTTTATAACTGTGCTGGGTTCTGCAACTTGTTTGCCTACATATACCTGATTGAACCATTGTTTGTTTTAACAGCGTTTTGCAAGAAACAGTCTAGATTAGGCAACAGTGACTGCACATCAAGAGATATTTCTCTGTTAAAAATGTTTGAATAAATTATATCAGATCTTGATATTTTATTTGCCTTCTTCTAAACTACCCTGAAAATATTACCTGCATCATATAGTCGCTAGTGTACTTGCATTTCTGGCCTCACAGGAAATAATAATGGGATCTACACTACATTAATACTGATTAAGAAATAGTTCCCACTAAAAACTAGGCTGGCAATACCAAGAGAAGGGCTAGGATAAATTTGTTGCTCGCCTTCTTATATGCTATGAATGCAGAATCCCTCTCAAACAGACAGGCACTTAACCCTAGACTACAGGACTCCACTGAGATGTGTGAGCAGTAAGAAATTTCACAATCTGCAGCTGTGACAAAGCCTAATTTCCTATGACACCGTGTCATGCAGTGTGGCTGTCATACCTGCACCTCTCCTGTGTTGCTCCACCTCCTGTTGCCTGGTCAGCAGGCTGGAGAGTTGTGAACCAGTGGGTTGTGGGCTGCCTGGTCAGACCAGGGACGCTGCATGGCAAAGTTGGTTTGTTGGTTTATTTGCTGGCTCTGGGTAGCCTGCAAAATGTCCAATGTCTCAGTAGCATGTAGTCCCAAAAAATGGCGTCAAAGGGTTCATGAAGTCTCCTCTCCTTCCCTCAACTCAGCCCCCTGGAAATTATGTAGAACTAGCATGGGAGTATCTCTGTATGACTCTACCTGGTGAATCTGAACCTGAACATGATTAAAGATATTGGATAGTCATGAACAGCACAAGCTTATAAGCCTGTTCTCCTTATTTTATTTTATTCTCCATCTGTAGCTTTTTTACTCCAGTTTTACATCTCGTTGGCTAAATTAAATGGGATTTAAACTGCACTGTTCTACAGACAGTGAGCCCTGGAAGTCCAGACTAACTTGTATGGTTTAGAAAGAAGCATAATTCAAAGTACTTCTGTAGGCAAGTGACATATAATATTAAACCTGTCCAACACCTTCCAGTATGAGACCTTATTTTTCATTTGCTCATCACCTTTTTTCAATTAATTAGTAAAGTAACTGTAGAGAAATCATTTTTCAGGGCAAGAATCTGTGTCTCACTAATAGTTTTAAAGCAAAAAGGGCTAAACATTTTTGAGAGAAAATATGGTTTTCTGGTTCTAATAAAAGAATCTTGCAGTATTAGTTGATTATATGCCCCACATTTTATGCTCTAGTGCAAAAGTTGGAAAGTGGCAAGAACATACTAGATATATGCCTTTAGCATATTTGATCAAATCTCAAATCTCTATAAACCCTCTGTGAAGTCTGCTGTCAAGAATTGGAAAGATTTTGACAGCTGAAATCTCTGAAGAGCCTGATTGCATTAAGCAGCCCCATGCAACGAGCAAGGTGCACGTGCACTGCTCCCAGAGGGCTGGGCATTCTTTAGCCAAGAGCTCCAGGGGAGAAGGAAAAAATTATCTCAACATATCAGAAAAAGAGAAAAGACCAAAAGAACCGCTATATTAAGTCAGATCAGAAGATCATCTAATCCAATACCTTTTTTCAGATGGTGATAAATTGTAGATGCATAGAAGTATAATACAGTAAGTATGGAACAATAGTAGCCTTGAATATACTTCAGTTTTGTGAAAATTTGCAACTCTGGGACTTCCAGAGTCAGAGGTAGTTTCCGTTTATGAAATCATCACCAGATTTCTCCTTGATGAGCCTGTCCAGTCCTGGACTCCATGTAAAATGCAAGCTTTCATACTACAGAAGGAATTGCTATGAAAAATCCTCTTTCCTTTGTTTTGAATTTGTTCCTATTCCTTTAATATCCCAATAGCTGTTGTATTGTTAGATGAAGTGAACAAACCTGTCTATGGTTTTAACTTTCATTCTGCACAAACAGAACTTGAATCTGGTGAAAACCCACCAGAAGAATATATGTTGTTTTTTTGATGCATGATAATATATGGAAGTGGTGTGGAAATTTCAGTTGTAACAAATCTCTGCTTGTGAGATTAAAAAGACTTACACAGAACCATGGAATAATTTTGACCGGAAAGGACCTATGTGGTAAAATGGCTTAATCCCTGCACAAAGCAGGTCCAACTAGGTGCTTCAGAGCCTTGGTGTGGCAAGTTTGGAATATCACCAAAGATGGGGAGTGTGCAGCCTCTCTTGCAATGTGTTCCAACATTTGACTGTTCTCATTGTGAAAACTTCTTTCCTAATATCTAATCAGAATTTTTCTTATTGAAGTTTGGGCCCACTGCCCATAATCCTTTTACTATGAGCCACCCTTATACTTTCTTGGATGGTAGAAGATAGCAATAAAATCTCACCCAAAACAGCCTCTTTCCAAGGGAAATCATTTATGTTCCTCATCTGCTCCTCATATAGCCTGTGTTTGTACCACCAACCATCTCGTTGGCCCTCCATTGAACTCGTGTCTGTATGACAATGTCCTTTTTGTAGTGGGAAGCCCAAAACCGAACACAATGCTCAAGATGCAGTCTCATGGGTAATTTTAGGGCCATGTTCTTTATTTTTATTTCCGAGTAGTGTTCCAGGGACCCCAGATCCCTAGACAAAGGTTTTGCACTTGTTGTTAGTGAACAGGCATGAAATGAGAGCACTGGGAAAAAAGTTACTGGCTCATTGGAAGAAGTAAGTGGAGGCCAGTTTCCAAGAATACAGCAGCCCCTGAGCCTCATCAGGTATTAACCATCACAGCTGCATTCAAGGGTATGGAAGCATGCAAATTTATATTAGCTGAGAAGGTGACTTGCTATCCAAGCCATGGGAGCACTCTAAAGCCAGTCTCATAAGCTCTATTTCTTATTCTTATGTCATCCCAGAACAGAGAAAATCCTGATTAATTTGTATTTAATTGTAGAAGAAAAATACTCTGTGAAGATCTAGTAGACCTGCTGACTTGGAGAAAAGTCTACCACATCAGCAGAAAGATTCTGCTAATTTAAGTGGATTATATTTGATTTTGCATGAAATGTACACTCAATTATCGGGTACTATTATTCGGCGCAAGAAGTAACTGACACAGATCTTATGCCGCCTATCTGCACAGAGTCTCAATTATTCAAGAGCAAAGTCCTTTTGAGCTTTGTTTAATATGTAAAATAGATCGATCAAACCACCAACTCAATATTTGCAAACTAGAAAAGTTTTTTTTTACTAAAAACTGGTAGAAATGCCTATTCACTTCAGTAAAATCAAAGAATGCTTTTAATTGCACCAGTCCTTACTTTGTGAAAAAAACCCACCCTTGGATTCTGTTTGAACATGTACAAAAAATCTGCAAATTTTGTGCGTCTCTATACCATAAATCACTCCTCCATAATAATGCCTTCCTGTCCAAGCACACTAATCAAATCTCTTCCCTGTCACTGGAATTATTACATTTTAACAAGCACAGGATTTAATCATCAGTTCAGGCTTTTCACACATCTGCTTCATTCAGGTCTTGACAGCAAACCTTTACTCATGAGTTGTCCTTACAGTGGTGGTTTGATTACCATTTTGACTACTCATGTGAGTAATACTTTCCTGTTTCAGGCCTTTAATTAGCTGAATGCTTCCAGAGATATTTCTATAAACTGCATTTTCTCTGTGAACCATGGTATCCTTTCTCCCTCCCTCGTGTTAATGACTTGGGCAGGTATGTATTTGCCTGATGTATCAATCACTTTCTCAATCACTTTCTCCTCACTTTCTACACATAAAGTCTTTCTGATTGCTTCTCATTAATTTTAAGAAGCTTCTTTGATAGAAAAGACATGCATGCGTATTGCATGTCATGTAGGATTTAATCTGTGACTGAAATACAGGGCATTGCCCAGCTAAAACGTTAACCCACATTGTTCTCAAACTTGCCAGCTGCTTTGCTTCTTTGTCTTTCTGACACCCTCTCAAGGCTTCTGCAGCTTGAATGTCATCAGTGCATGTTCACAGGTCTCCATCAGCAACCAGGAGTGACTACAGATGTTGCTAAGGTGATTTCTTTAATTAGATATGTAGCTGTTCATTGGCAGAATATGCTGCACCTGGGACTAACAACGACTTTCTGTAATATATTAATCCGTCCCTCTTAGAGACACAAGGTGAGAAAGGAGAAGGAACTTATAGAACTAGATGAACTGTCTAAATTGACTTGTTATTCAAAATGCTCCATTTTCTATCTAAACTCTCATGGATAATCAAAAGCTAAAACTCGTCTGCAATTCCAGGGATGTCCTACAGCCAAGTGCTTGTTTACAGGCTTTTGGTTCTGTGTCATATATTCAAAGTCTGATTCTACAAGTTGTGTAAGGATTAAAAATCCCACATCAGAGGCTGAAGAGTGGTCACCCTACACCCGCTTTTCCAGTAATTCAGTTCAGTGGACTTTGTGTGAGAGCAGCTGAGTGAGACACATGCAAATTAAATCCTGCTAACTCATCGTGATAACGGTAATATCTATAGAAAGCTGAAATGGAAGCTGGGCTGGTAACTTATTAGACTCTGCTAGATTAGTCAGGGTTTACCTCTCATCATACTTGAGTTAGGGGCTGGAACAGCAACTGAAAGAAAGTTTGATGAGGAAATTTCCATTGTGCTCTGCTCCATTTCTTGTTGACCCCCTGTGATACATCATGTTGCCACAAATTCTGACGAGTGATGAAGAATCTGAGTTCTCAAGCCCATCCAGGGATTATTCTCACTTCTCCACCTTCAGGGAAAGTTAATTTGTTTGCTTATAAAATATTTATTTTTGTGTTCAAGTGTTATTCACAGTTTCAAATCAAAAACATTAAAAGACCATTCCGTTTGGAGGAGGGGGAAAGTGGATCCAGTTTTCACATCCAGATAATGATCCTGTGGGTTTTTCTCTATTGAATCAAGTTTCAAAAAGGGCTGGGTTTCCACATTCTTGGAATTTTATTTTTTTTCAATGAGATTATGAGTAAGGCAGTAAAAAGGCAGAAATTTAAAAAACAAACAAATAAACAAAGCACTTTGAATCCCATAACTCCAATTTGCACTTTGCTCATTTCTATAACGCCTGCCAAGATTCATCTCTGTGATTGAGAAAAGGCTACACAATTTTGCAAAAAATAGCAAGGGGAATGTGGACTCTTTTTTCCTGGCATGAAAAGGACAAAGTAAACAAGGGGGAAAGGGATTGCAAATGAGGATTTTCAGAATTGTACCCAAACTCTAGACAATGTAAAGACAGAACCAAAGTAATGAAATTAATTTTCCAATGCAACTATTTCTATTTTATTGCTACCGCTGTTCCTAGTGAGGATTTGAGGTCATCTCAAGCAGACTGGTCAGTCCATACCCTCAGATCAGAAACAACTTCATCAAATCTCAAGTCCACCCTTGGGTATTGCAGATCATATGGGAAACAAGATAATTGAATGTGCTGAGAACCCTAGAAGCTGATTCAAGCAACTGCCCTAGATAAGACTGATAGGTGAAATGAGGAAAGAGTTTGAGCCTTAACTCTGAATATCCTGGCATTCGCCATTCATACAAGCAATACTTCACTAGGCAACTGCAGTCTTGGGAATGCAGGGGGCAGTCTCCACAAATATTATGGGTCCTATGATATTAAGAAATCTCCACCGGCTCAATGAATCAAGTTCTGCCACTTCATAAGCCTTTTCAGTAGCACTGGGGGTTTGTTCTACCTCTGTAATACCTGCAACTACAAGACAGCAAAAAATTCAATATTTTACTCTTGGTGTTACTTCTGTTTCACGTGTGCACATCCTTCTACTACTAATTGCAATCGTACCTCCTTGTGGCACAGAGTTACACACCTACACCACAAAATATACAAGTGTGATGTCTGCACCTGACAATGAAGGGTCCTTATAGCTGACTTTCACTCTTGTCAGGTTCAATTTCTAACAGCTTCCAGAAGTTCTTGAGACATAGATATGCTATCCCACTCTTCTTAAAAGGTATTAGAAATCCCAGCTGCATGAGGGACAAACATCACAACCGTCTTGCTAAAGGAGAAAAACAGAGCAAACCACACTACCACTGAAAGCCCCTCCCTGTCAATAAAGTGGTTTTACAGCAAAAACATTTAATTTTATTTTGTTTTTCATTCATTGACATCAAGCCCTGGCTGTCTTCAGGAAAAGAATGAATTTGACAGTCTCATGTTGACTCTTACATTTTCCATTACAGACTCTTTTCATCTCTGTCCTAGAGCAAAAATACATTTCCCTTTTTAAGCTTTTGATGATAAAAATCTCATCTGTAACCTCATAAATGATCCTTTATTATCTATATTAATAATGAATAAATGTCTGTTGAATACCCCTGATCCTTTGCATTAATAGTGCCAGATGTATTATAGATAACCTTTTGATTTAACAGCACAAACTGTGAAACAATATTAAACCAGCAAAGGACTGATCTTACTGGAGTCACTAAGGTCAAAATTATAAACATTTCTTTCATTTCTATTTGTAAATTTTCCCATTATGCACCATCAGTCTTCATCATTTATTTTTGAGAGAGGTACCACACTAGCTGCTCTACTCCTAGAAATAGAGCTCATAAATAATATCTTGAATAATTTTTTTAAACATTTCCGTCTCTTACACTTCTCCTTCCTAATGCCCCCTGATGATCTTAATTAATAGAGCATTACTACATGAGCAGATCCACTTCCGCTTACTGTACTATCAGTTAAAACTATGTTGCTTGCCTCTTTTCCCATTAGTCCCAGAATCAGACACAAACTTTACTCAATCATTTTTCGAGACGACACCGAGGGAACTGTAGTTATTCCTGAACAAAGGGATGAAGATCCCATTAGTTTAACACAACTCCATCCTGTATGTTTGACTGCTTTCCTCATACATACCTGTTGTCTTTTCCTTTATCATCATTTTCAAGTGGGTTGCTGCTATACATGATGGCCATAACATCTGATAACCCATTTGCCTGTAACTCTGGATAGCACCCTTCTTCAATGTTCCCTTCTTCCTGTTCTGTGACTCCTGTTCCAACTTCCAATGCCTCTAACAGAAGTGAAGTGCCTTTTTTGATATTAGGCAACAAAATACAGTCTGTCTTTCCTTCAGGGGAAAAAAAAAAATTGCCTCTAAATGCATTGGGAAATATCCTAGTTTTGTTCTTTTTCTTAAGTGTAGCTTCTGAAGTAGACTACTTAACACTGCTGAGACTAAAGCGCAGCAATTCTCCACACCCACTTACCTGTAGCGATATCTGCAGCTACACTATTACCTGGTCAATTAAAAAGAAGTTTAAAAAGCTCCAATTGCCTATGCAGTACTTTATTTCTATGATGGGTGCCCTAACAAAGTCACCTGACAAATGTTAGTTGAGATATGTGGTGGCAGATGGAGCTATTTAGCTTTGGTGCTGCCCAGATTTTATTCCCAGCTCTGTGCTACCAACTTCGCTCAAGAACCATCTTTAGGAATACTCTTGTACCTTGATATCTGGGACACAGTTTATCCCCAAATACCTGTGGCTTTTTAGAAGCATTAAAATAACATTCTGCAGTAGTAAAATTGCTACCAGCATGATTCAATATCTACTAGTTTAATGTCTCAGCATAATTAGTAGTGCAGTGACCCCTTAGGTTCTGTTCCTGATTCTGCAGTGGCTGGAATTTGCTGCCAAGTTAACTACCAAGAAAGTATTTCAGGACTTGGACATGTGAAATATAGAATTATGTTATGGAGTCAATATTAAAGTGAGTTGCAACAGTTCTCTTGGAATTTAGGAGAGAAAGCTCGATAGGTTTGGATATAGCAAAGGTGTACCAGGTATCAATTATCAAGTATGATGATGAACACCAGAGGAAAAAATTCACTTCACAATTATTGAATTTTACCATTGGTCAAGTTTTGATGACCTGTCACCAAAACAGCTTTCAAGGCTTTGATTTTCAATTACATATATTGTAATAAACACTTTCTGCAAGGATGATTCTCAGATTCTATCACTGGTGGAATTACCCAGGCACAACAAAGGTTCTCAAACATTTTCACAGACATATATGTAAGAAAGTAGGACGCTTTGGGCAGTGTAGCAATCTGTAGGCTAAAAAATCCTATTTCTGACACCTTATAGCTGAATTTGGATTTGCATGTCAGTTCAAACCATGCTGGAAGCTATGAGTGAAAACCTGATACCATGGAATACCATTGAAGTTAACAGCAGTTTTGCTGTAGCCTCACACAAGCCAGCTGACACTTTATCAGATTTGGCTATTTGAAAGAAACTCAAAGGTGGCTTTTGACAAATAACCAAAAAAACAGAAACAAAAAAAACCAACCAGACAAACAAAAAAACAAAACAACAACAAAAAAACCCCCAAAAATAACAAAAAAGACCCCAACAATTAAATTGTTGACATAATAATAGTCAAAGTTGACAATAAAATTTATGGTGTTTGTTTATCACTTCAAAGGCAAAAATAAGTACCTCTCTTCTGCCAGTGTTGGAACATTATCATACATCAAGTAATTCCATTTGATTCATGAGTTATATCCATAACAGTTCTGGCCATTAGGCAAGATCTGCTTTAAAGGCCTAATCCAACAAACACCTGCATATTTAATAACTTCAGTCACAAGTGCTCCCTGTCTTACAGATTCCTTTTCAATACTACATGTATGCATCTGTCAGGAAAGGCACGTAAAACCCATTTGGCCAAGGTCCTGGCTAATCTGAGCTGAAAAGTGGCATGGCAATATCCTGATTCTGCATATCATCCCCTGACACCACTGGGTGGATTCTCTTTTAGTTTCAGAGAAGATTCAGAGAATGTTCAAGAGCAACAGAATTAAACAGACACATTTACGAATTCCAAAACTAATCTGACTATAAAATCTTGGCTCAGTGGCTCCAAGAGGAGTTTTGTTGCTGACTTGGAGTGGGCTTGGAGGGTTCCATTCTCTAACTTCAGCTATTGATATTGGTCATACATAATGTATACAGCTCAGTAGTACCTTGCTTATACCTCCCTGTAATCTCAAACCGGAGAAACAGATTTTGTAGACTACACAGGTAATTAAAGAAGAGTTCAAAATATATCTAATTTGCTTAGGCTAAGCTCTGACAGGGGGATTTGTAACAAAATGCGTATTTTTGCTGCATTCTTTCTTTAACTGCATAACAAAACACCGCAGACTTCATGGTTTGCTTTCTTGTTGAATGATAAATAGTGCCTCAAATTAAACATGATTGTTCCCTGTGAAACTAAACTGCAGTTTCTTAAAGGCAGTAATGGCATTTCCTATTTGTGTTGCTTTTGTTTCCATTTCCTGTTGATGAAAGCCACTGTCTGCATTTGCCAGGTTTTAGTATTTCAGCTGGACTGATAGCATCAAAGATATTTCATGCCTTGAACCTTTCCTTTGTCTCAACTGTCCTACATAATAAATACTCCCACATCTGATTCTTTTATTTTCTCTGATTCTTTGCATCTCTGACTTTATTCTATCTCTCTAAATTTACATGTATTTCTATTTGATGGCTCAGACATCTAGGTGGATTGAATACCTTCAAATCTTCTACCCTTTTCTATTTGCTACATTTACACTGTTACACATATTAGCAAATGCTGGTCTTAGTCTCTCACTTCCTTTATGACTCTCCTCGCATTGATTAGCATCAGCTTTTCAAGGACTCCTGTTCAATTCACTTGGTGATATTCTCCAGATATATCAAAACAAACTTGTGAACCACTGCAGAATGGTTGCTGGCAGTTAACAGAGTCTTCATCAAACCCTTTGACTTGAAAAGAGAAAAGCCATAGTCTGAAACCTTATATCTTTCTTTTTTTGTTGATGTACAGCTCTGGATTCTGGTTTGAGTTAGAAGCAGAAATATATTGTGGAAACGGTGTTTCTGCTTCCAGAATCTGGACTACTTGTGGTACCTTGAAGAGGCATTATTTCTTGCAGAGATACAGCCACAGTGTGGGATACTGTAATAAAATAATTTCAAAAATAATAAAAATGTTGAGAGAGGTAGAGTTCTGGCTCAGATGTTTTGAATGTTGGACAAACTTGAATTATCAGTGTGGAACCCAATAAAAGAGTTTTGCAGGAGAGACACACAAGTGACATCCAGCATGAAACACCAGTATAACCGCTACTAAAATTCATAGGTTTGCAGATGATTTATGAGAAAAAAATAACTCTTCATGCATAGATCTAAGCAACTAGGTGAAGAACTCCCTGATTTATTTTCTATCCCTGAACTTCTTCCCATGTCGCAGCACTGTAAATGAAGGTATAGCAAACTGGCCTTAATCCATTCTTTCTCTAATTTATTGCATTTTTCCCTACCCATAAGAACAGAACTCTGTTAGTACTTAACATCTTTTGCATTTTTGAATGGGTCAATATAAGATTTGCTTCTGAAAACAGAAAAATCAGCCTGTAAAATCTACATATCTTATCCATCAGAATTTGATAAAATTTTATTATTGTAAAATATTTTTGAGGTTCTATCTGAACAAAATTGCCTTGGCCTGTCCTTTATGGCATTTTGTGTTACAACAACATTCCATAATTGGCAAAAAGTAAATCAAAAAAGAAGGATTTTACTTTCCCTGACGTTTAATGCTGTTACACAAAGAAAAATACTCAATGTTTTTGCGAGAGTAAGCAGAAGAAAGATGACATTCTCTTTCAACTCTGGGACAATTTAAGACAGAATGCTTTTAGTGGTGACTGATAATAAAGTGTCCTAGGTCCTTTTTCTTCTTGTTTTGAGGGAACTTAATTCTCTTTTTTTCTGCATTGAGCAAGCACATTTTCTGACCACACTCTAATAAGCACAAGGGGTATCTTTTTTAGCCTCATTCACAGTCACCATTTCTGGTTCTTCTGTCAGCCTGGAATATTATTTTAACCATCTTCAAAGAGGTCATCAGGGCAGAAGGAGTCAGGAGAAAAATGTGGGGGAGGGGGCAGAAGCAGTGAAATAAGTAAGTGCAATAATTGTTCTTCGATGAAGAAAAAGGTAGAAGAAAAATATATCCAGCTTCATCAGTAATGCAGGCCCTGCCATCCCCAGATGTTACAGAAGCATTAGAATTGCTCCCTGCAAGAAAAATTGGATTAGTCACAATCTTGTCAACTAATGGGCACACTCTGTGATCTTTAGAGCTTCATTTACTGGGTTAATAGTGCTTTGCCTGAGTTCCTTTGCAATAGGGGGGAAAAAAAACCTAAGAAAAAATATTCTGGGTGCAGTCCACAGCCACTGACACGAGTAATATCATATTCATCACAGACAGACCTCGTATCTCATTACTACTGAAGAGTTTGCCCCCAAGGCATTTGAGCTCAGTCAGGCCAGGCCCCTCATGTGGAACTGTTCAGGTATATTGTGAAATGATTTAATGCGATAATAATGTCCACTTTGTGAGATAGATTATGTTTTTTATAGTGGCTGATGGTTAATGAATGATACATTAGCAAACATCACTAAAACATTATTGAGAAAATGCAGATATGAGATTGTAACTCCCTCATTCCTGACCCTCAGTCTCTCTCAGATGCATAAAAATGGAAAGCAGAACTTACAGAAAACAGAAAACTTGACATTATTGTCATGCTACCACCTTGCATAGTCTCTCTTGCTTGCTTGTTCTCTAGAGAAGCAGCAAAAGAGATATTTTAAAATGTTGTAAACACAAACTGAAATATCTCTTCTTAAATCAAATGAGAATCAATGAAAGTGCAAACCTGAAAAATACATTATATGTTGACCCAGTTTATTAGATGAAACCGTTTACCCTGATTTGATTTATCTGGCAATACACTGCTCAGCTGTGAAATGAGATAAGAAGAGCCTATTCACCTTATTTACAATATTATAGTGACTCCTGCTAGCACCACTATGGTTAAGGACCTGTCAGCAATTCCATTGCAAACACCATTTTTTTAGGGTTAGTAACACAGCTGTAGACTCATGCTTGGTTTGAACACGGCAATCCAAAACCAATAGATTCAATTAAAATCTCCTATAGAGTTCCATGGGTTTTGGATTTATGAAGCACAACATTAAAAATGTGGAAAACTCTAGGTAATTTTCTACATTGTTAGTTATTATTTTTTTGTCTTGAGAAGAACTACTAAGAGGGTCATATTCCTGACAGAGCAACTCTACTGAGGTCAACAGAGTGACAACAATTTACATTACTTGAAAAGCTGCCCCTTCTGTCGGGGTTATGCATTTGGCAAAGGTGAATTACACCAAGCAGTTCTTTTTCCCTTTTTGTCTTATTTTGATTTGCTGTGTTCTTGACTTACATACATTTCTTAAGCCTCTTAGTCTCCTCAACAAGGGAGGAATTTGTCCCACACTCTTTCCATGGGCGTTAAACTGCTTCTGAACCTTCAGTCTAGAATTGCTGTGTTTTTCCATAAAAATTCTGAAATGGCTGCTGACCTTGAGTTTTCTCTACAAAAACAAAGATATTTTCTGTTCCAGGACTTTTTTCTCTTTTGTTTTGTTTTAAAACTGAAGCCTCCAAAGAAGTGATGTTCTGGTTTCCTTCATTTTAATTTGTGAATGTCTTAACTCAAAAATTAAATGAATGGGGAACAAAAAGAAGTATGGAAGGCTATCGAGGGACTGTTTCCTGAGGTCAAACAGTACCCGATGAATTCAATTATACAGAAACAAAATGGATTTTATCCCTTTCACAGACAGTATTGATAAACACACACCAGCAGGATCACCCCAGCATCACCCCCATCACAGACAAAGCAAAGGCCTTTGCGGCTCTGGATTTCATTTGATCTGCACCTGCGTGACTGAAGAGGCTGGATCACACCAGTTAGGATGCTGAGTCCTTATTTTGTAAAACAAAGCAAAGTGCATATTAAAAAATCAGTGGAGTTCTTTAACAATTATGCTTCTACCTTGGGGGCTTGGGAGAGATATTTGAGAAAGGAAAATAAACCCCAGAAATGTGATTAAACTAAGACTGTAATAAAGGTGCTGTTAGTCCATTCATGGCCCCACAGCACACTCACAATTTTTTCCGAGGTGCACAAGCAAATGTACAACAACAGGCCTGTGCGGCTGTGAGGGTGGGAGCCGTGGGGTGGTGGGAAGAAGCTCCTTCCATCAGAGAGCTTCAGCCTGCCCAGATTCCCACACCGATTTGTGAGGGGCAGAGCACAGTGGTGGCTGTGAGGAAGAGCCCTGTCCCACCACCTAAGCCAGCCCAAATCCTGGCTGCTGCCGTGAATCTTGTCAATGTCAGCAGTGGAGGCCTGTGGAGGAGCCAGCAGCAGCGAGAGGCGGCTCTCTGAGGAGTAAGGACAGGGTGAGAGGTGAAAGTATCTGGGGGCTTGGGGCTTAAACCCACCCTGCCAAATTGTTTCTTAACAAGAAAAGGCAAAAAATATTACAGCAGGAGTGCAGTGGTGTGGTTCCGTGCTTTTGGCACCAGTGCAGGCGGGATTCGGCCTCCATCACAGCCCCCTTAGAACTGCGGTGGCACGGCCCGGTTGGCGCAGGCATGGCGTGCAGGACAGTGCCATGGGTGCTGAGGCTGCCTGGGGGAAATAAACCTGCAAGAAGGAAGATCCCAAGTACTGTCACCTCTCCCTGAGCAACACTTCTGCTCCCCTCAGGTCCCCAAGGGGTGAGGTGGCTCCCAGGGGGCTGTGAGGAATGTAGCAGCCCCCTTAGGTGAGTGTCCATCTTGGGAGTGTCTCTCGGAGTCATAGTGAGGGCACAGCCCCAGGCCTGGGGGTCGGTGGGAGACACAAGTACTGAGTCTTTTCTCCCCTCCAAAGAGTAGCTGGATTTAAGTTTAAGGGCATTGGTCAGAGTTTGTTTTTTAAAGTGGGTTCTGGCAGGCAAAACCTCAGGATCTGCCAGGGGATGGTCCTGTGCTGAGATGCACCTTGGTGGTCTCAGTGGGAACTGCGGCAGCAATCAGCCCCAACTCTGGTCATGATCTGCAATCGGCCATCAAGCTCCAGTTTTCTTGTGTTGGTAAGGTTTTGACTTTGCTTTCTTGCCTAATCAATAGTTTAACAGGTTTTCTTTTTAGGTTGTCTGTATTTGTAACGTTCTGAAATTTAGTATGTGGATTATCTATACTACCTAAATGCATCTCTTCTGCTGTGTAGGCTCCCGAATATGTGAACTGTGTGCACTACTGAAAAAAATTGCAGGATATCCTGATTGTATGCTTAGGCAGAAAACACTTTTTTCTACTTGCACTTAGCATCTCATTAATCATTGCTGCAGTCACAATGTCTTATTTGTGATGGGTTGGTTGTCTCAGTCCTTTATGAAATAACGTGTACAGTGCTTTTACATGTTCTGTTCTTTTTTTTACATTGCCTGCTATGGTCAGAATCAGAGGGAAACACATCCTACCAATGTAACCGAAGCCATCCTCAGTAATTGTGAATTGAAAATTAAACCTCTAAAGCATGTAAAAATTTGAGGCAAATGTGACCCATCTATGTTATCTTATTTTGATGGAGAAAGACTGATTGACAAGTTAAGAAAAACAAAATTACTTGCACTCCTTGAATTTTATCAGAGAGATGGAATTCACACAAGACAGGGGGTTTAGGATTATATGTTTGTACATTTGGAAAACGTGCCATGTTAAAACTCATAAATGTGTAGGCCTTTCCACTGTTGCAGGCAACTCAAATGATCCTCCCCAGAGGAAGGAAATAATGACTTGAAAAATATTCAGAATATTGGGAAATTAGACAGAATACATCTGAAATTAGTCTTCTGAAAATATAGATAGCCAGAAAACATGAGAAATTCATTATTTATTCTCCCACTGTGTGGCACTACCATAAATAAGGATTTTTTTTCTTTCTGCAGATATCATGGAGAGAGTTTTGAAATGAGACAAGGTTCTCTTTTAGTGATAGGACATAGCAGGCAGACAGTAGGGGCCAGAAACTCATGAAGACAAATGATCTTTAAATACCAAGTTTAAGAAAAATGGCCTTGTTCCTTGTCAAATATGGGCACTGATTTTTGTCAACCTGCTCACTGACACTGCATATCACAATCATTTGGATCAAGCATTTCCTTATTTTTAGGTAAAGTTGCAGATTTTTCTTAGCTAATGATGTAGAAAACTACTTTTTTAGTCTTATAATAATATTTGTCTTATTCTTCAAGTGAAGCTATATGATAAATTAATTTTATACCTACGTATTGAATCTAAACACTTTCATAAACATCCCAGAGTACTTCTGGCACTTGCTTTTCTATGATGTTATTCTGGCAAATACATTTTGTGAACCATGACTATTCTTTTCCTTTATTTCCCCAAAGATATTGATATGTATGTGCAGAGAAGTGGAAACCAACTGGGGCCACCAATAGAAATAGTAACATATTTAAAACATGTCTAAGCACTTAGAGAACTTCTCTCAGCTCAAGAAGTTGGAGTTACTATGGAAATCTCAGTGCTATACCTGTTTGCTGTAATACCTAGAAGTCCTGTTCATGAATTAATACCATACTATATTAGAGACTAAACACACGTGGCATAGAAAAACCTCTGTCTCTGTGTAAAAGGAATACAAAACCAGAAGTAAAACTGGGAAACAGGCAGGTTAGGGAATACAAGAAAATGCTGGATAGCATAATAGATTTTATCTGAGGAATATTTCTCTTTATTCATAATATGGGCATGAGAATGCATTCTGGTATCTAGAAAATCAGGATCAGTCAGCAGGAAGCAGCAAAATAAGTCTGCACATTTCACAACCAGGAGGAAATTTCAGGATAAATTAGCAAGTAGGCACACACGAAATTTGCATTGTACAAAGGCTGTGTGAAGTGGTTTAGTTTGCCTAGTTTTCAAATTTTATTATTACATACTTCACCCTTAGAAATCCTCTGCCTATTTAGAATAAATAAGGAGAAATGAGAGAATGCTTTATTCTCAGGTTTCTGAATAATGATCAGAGCAGGTCAGTGAAACACTGTCCCTTTGTTAAAGTTATAAAAGTTCAAGTTCTTTTCCCATCTTTTGTTTGTTTGTTTGCCCATTTCAGTTGTCTCCAGGTGTTTGGTGTTATCCTGTGCTTTTCAAGATGACAGGAAGGGGAGGATGTTTCTAAATAATATGTTGTCCTGACTTCATAAGGCTTGTTTTGTCTGGCAAATGAATTATGTAAACCTTCTCCACCCGAAACTGTTTCAAGTCAATTAATTGTTGTAATTACTTAAGATTTCTTTTTAATGAATATGACTCTCCAGGGACTCGATGATATCCTGTCATCTGTAGGCCTGATAAATGAAATGTGATTTGTGGCTTGCTGCAAACTGAACCCTTGTACTTGAACAATGTCTCTCTTTCCTATGTGCTCATTAAATGGAAGAAATGTCCTTGATGGAATTAGGAACATTTTCTTTAGTTGATCCCTAGTAAGAATGGATAGCATAGGCAGATAAATTTTGGCTATTTATCCCTTTTGTTCTCTCTTCCTTTAAATGCATGTCTTGTTAACACATTGACAATTATTCAGACCAAACACATGACCCCAGTGAGGTCACCCATTGTAACTGAGACTAGTTTAGCTGTTCCATCTCTCATCTCCATCAGGTGCACTGAAATGGGAAAGATTAGCAGTCAGTCAGTGCCCAAGGAGACCAGTGCAATATGATGGGGGTTTTATCCCAACTTTTGTACAGTCTTCTTCACCCCTACCAATGCTTTGCAATCAGAACAGCCAAATTTGACAAACAAGGCACCTTCCTTTAGTTTTTGTGCAGCACTAGTTCCCAATGTGCACTACCTAGTTTCCAGTGCCTCTGCAGAAAATCAGAGCTGCCCAGTGCTGCAGATAAAGACAAGCAATCCAAAGCAGCATGACAAAGAGCCATGAAGTCTGCACTGAGTTCCTACAAACACTGAGACTGCTTATAGTTCACTTTCAGCTAATCTATTCTCCCTTACACTGCTATTAACATGATATAAACTAATCACCAGTGCTAGGGAAGTACAAAGCAGGTGGGTTTTCCTGATTGAATTTCCATTGGTGAAATGGGGGTTACTGCTTTTATTGCAGGACCTTTCCTGAATATCATGAGTAGACTAAACATCATAAAAAATGTAGCAAAATGTAGTGTCTTGGTCATAGTTTGGAATGTAAGGACAATGAATTATTGTGTATTAGAAGCAAAGATCATTTTGATATTTTTGCAATCAGGAGAGGGTGCCTCAGATAGGCGTAGCTATCTAAATTTGGCAGTCATGGGTAGTGTAAGTGTGCAAAAGCAACAGCATCCCTGAAAATGGAAGAAAATTTCCAAACAGAAGAAACTGCTCCATATATCAGTTATTTAGGAAAAACAAGTGGGCATGAAGGGTAGGAAGGTAAAAGATGTGAGGAAAAAGTGACAAGGAAGCACCAGAGCAGTGTCCAGGACAAAGATGCCGTGGAAAGGAGAAAGCATGGAATTTTCACGGAAAGAGATTATGCACTTTGTGGTTCAAAATCCAGGAATGGTTGTAGTGATGTAAACAAAATGACATCAGACTCTGAATTCTTCCTAAACTCTTTAAACCACTTCTTTGTGCTGGCATAACAGAGACTGTTCCGATCTTTCCCTTCCCACCTATCTTGCTCTTTTTCTTTCTGGGTTGTCAGGAGCTATAGGAAAGGACACAGGTGTACAGTAAAGTGCAAGGAACTGGTTTTCCTGGCTTGATGGGCCCAGCTGAAAAAGCAGTATCTGGAAGTGTTATGAAACTGATTGTCTTTGGTGCAGTAATTGGATGGAAGACATTCAGATCACCTTTGATTAGATGAACTTTTGAAACTACTGAGATTTATCAGTGCACAGATCTTATTCTCAGAGGACTCAAAAGAAAGTGTCCCATTAACTTAATGAATCAGGCCGCCAGAGAACAACTGCTCTTGAAGTTAGAATGAGAGATTTCCCATCAGTGGCACAAATTCTGCCAATAAAGGCAACAGGATTTCTCATGTGAAATGAGATTAGAATATGTCTCCCCTGATTTTCAGTAGTTAAATGATTGACTATCCTGTAATAGGCTAATTATTAGATTTCCCTTCAATTTTTGTGTTGCAGGAAGGAATGAAAGCTTTCTTTCCCTACCTAGATTGTGTGGCAGAGGTGGCAGTGTTTCATCGATGTCATTGTAAAGTCTCGACCTTTGAAAGGTGGCGTGGTGCATTCATCTTTCCCAACCTCATCTGCCTTCAGCAAGGTGTCACCAGCTCTGGAACTTCTGGCAATTTGACAAAGACATCTTCCCACATGTCAGTTCTTGTTATCCACTCTGTCTTCTTCCCATATGACACACATGCCAGCTCTCATTTTTCCAATGCTTGCTTTTTTTGTCCCTTCACAGGTGGGAGATTCCACATTTCTCTTTTTTGAACTATTTCCTGGATGGTTCTCATTTCCCTGCAATACCTTTCTGGCCTTTCTTGACAACTTAAAAGATCCTTTTTGTCACTGATGGTTTGTGGTTCTTCACAAAGTAAAACAGCTTTTTAGAGTCTCTCTTAGCTAGCTGTAGAATTCCCATGCCTTTTATATTAATTATATTTTTCGAACTACCATAGATAAGTTGCTGCTAAATTTTTTTACATAATGCATATGGAAGTTGCTCCCCTCAGAGTGCTTTTATAGCCTCTTTATCCTTTTTAAAAAAATTTCAAGAACTGCTTGTTTCATCATTACAATATTGTGTTATTTTGAAATATTAACAACCTAATGTTACAGATGGCAAAACTAGCACCTACCTCCCACACACTCCTGCTTAGACTGCAGGACTCCAACTAGTGTTATTTGTGATGGAGCATGGAAGCTATTCAAATCATTGATCATCATCTCTCCTCTCATCTGGAAGTAAAACAGCAGGAAACAGATTATAAAAACATTTTTTTGTCAGTCTGTCTTTCGTAAAGGCAGGGAGTATGCAACTGCCCCTGGTAGCTGCTCAGTGGTATTTAAAGTTGGTGGTTCCAGGGAAAACTACCAAAACTTACAAGGAATACCTGCTGCCTTCCAAGTGACCCTGAAGGCTGAAAAAAAACATATTCCTGGTGCTGTTACTCACGTTCGGATATCTGCAGTAAAGGCTCCAAGAAGCAGCAATGTGCAGGTACTGTTCAGATGGCTTATGATGGCTGCACATGCTTAACTACTTACCTGAGGTGATGAAATTAGGAAAAATGTGGTCATTTAAATAACTCTTAAGCCCTCTTTCTCCTTCCATATGTGATTTTTCACACTTCTTCATTTTTTTTAAAAGAGCTTACATTAATTTTGTATCAAAATCACATCACAAATTAGAAGCAGATAATAAAGGCATCCCATTGCAGAGATTTCTTCCTGTATAAGATGACTGCTTTGGAACACATGCTAATAAAATTGTCTTTTCTACAGAGTGTGGGATTTTTATTATCAATTGAGTAATTTTTTGTTTGTTCCTGGTCCACTTGAGAAGCTGCTAGCACAAAGCAGTGGGAATAGTCATGTTTGTCTCATCATTCAGAGTTCTCTTTTTAATGCAGTCCACAGAGGTTGCTCAGTCAATGACTTCTGCCAAATCAAAGCCATTACCTTGTTTTTATATAAATTTTGTAGGCACAGTATGTGTTCTTAGTGTTAGAAAATAACTGGCTAAATGACAAACAAAAGGTAGATGAAATCATAGCATTAATTTATATCACAATATTCTTGCAGTTTTTACACAAAATGGAGTTGGCAAACAGACAAATCTGTCTTGCTTAATTCAAACACAATTCAAATGAAATATTCAAAAGGATGTACAATCTAAATTTAGAAGAAAGTTAACAGACATTATCAAATAAGAGGTATTTGAAATCTTTAAAATGCTCTTCTCCATATCAGACAGTTTCCAGTAACAAAATAAAGGATGTAATATTTTATTATTGTAAGTAGAATGTATGCTTTCAGAAATTGCCTATAGGCATACACTTTTATGCTACACAGTAAACACTTTAAACTGTGTGTCTCAATAATAAAGACATTAAGAACCACCCATTTACATTTGATAAGTTCTTCCCTATTTTTTATGTGTGTAATAACGTCTACTTCAGAGATGCGATGTGGACATTCATTAATTGATATTTCATCAAGTTTTCACAGTTCTAAAATGTAAAGCAGTTATGTTGTATGTGTCTACATGCATATATTTATATGTATATGTGCAAATCATTCTGTGAATATATTATTCTTGCTGTTCTAAGTCTTTCTTCAGTCTTTGCTCCCTGCATCAAAATCTTATTTTAAAAATCATTGGTACTGAAAGTGTGAAATACAGTCAGCTATTTGAATGTCTGTAAATCAGCCATCTGTGGTATACACGGTAAAAATGAAAAAGGAATCAAGTTTGCCAGTAAATACTACTCTGACAAATCTAATTTTAAGTATAATGTATTGCTAAGGGTGTGTTATAGTAAGTGTGATGACTCTAAAAGGGCATATGTTTTCTCTCTTTACTAATTGCATTGTATGTGGTGATTTAGAATAGTTTAAATTCAGATTTTTACTTCAATGGTAATTACATTCATCTCAAGGAAGTTCATTCTGTGCTTTTGGAGATGTTAATTGCATTGTACACTACTTAATCAACAAAACAAAAAAAACCATGCAAACTGATATCTTCTAAACAACCAGAATACTTTAGGGGACAAAGGACCATGTGTTCTCTCAACTAGTGTTGTAACCTTCACACCAGTTTATCTGGAAATAGGTTTTAAGGAAAAGCACAGCAGAGATCTTTAGGAGTATGTGTGCTTCTAAAGCAGGTTTTGCTTGCTATTTTGATCTCTCTCTCCTTTTTTTTTTTCTTTTTTTTCTTCGATTACTTAGATTATCTTTGTTCCTTGCAAAATCTCAGGATTTTGTAAAGGGCAATTACAAGTTTTTTGATTATTAAATATACCACCCCAACAACCTCCACATTCTGGAGGTTAGATCACTAAAGACATTCTTCCATACTGACCCATCCAACTCACTGCACTGAGGGCAGCTGCTCAAATGATGTGATGATAAGTCAAACAACAGTCAATAGCAATGGAGAAATAACGTCAGGCATAGCCATAAAAGTTTATGCAAAATAAGTGTAGTGCCAGGATGGAGTCTAATACACCCATAATCCCCCCATGCACACACACACCATGTCCCCCAGTTTAGACTTCATGAAGCAGGAGGGAAGTAGGACACTTTAATGTAGCATTCTACATACCTTCATGTCCAAAAGTTCTCCCAAAACATAAGAATGGCACTGTCATGGTGCCTTAGTACAGTTGATGTGTGCAGAAGTTGCAAAATAGAACATCTACGTCAGATTTATTTAGTGAAATACAGTCCCAAAGTGATCAGGAAGCACATGATGAGACATCACCCCCATAAACAAGGTAAAAGGAAGTTGAATACTGTAATGGCTTTCCGTGAATAAATCTTTCTGCATATCTACATATAGCAGTTAACAGTTCATCTCTGGATGCTCCTAGACTGCAAGTCATGAATTTATTTTGAATACAGACACAGCTACTGCACCACATCAGGCACTTGAGCATGTAAATACGCCTTTAGCTAGCTCAAATTAGAACACACATTCCTGTTAGGTTTTGGGTTTTGTAAGGTTTTTTACTAAATGAAATATCTTCAGGAGTTTCCTTTTATCAATTTTGTTTTGTAATGAAGCTTACTTTTATACATACCCACATGAAAAGTAAGAAGCACAAAGCCAATTGGAGGAAAATTAAATAAAATAATGTCACATAGTATCAAATATAATGAACAAAATAAATGTTTCCCTTGGTTTTGCTTTCAATCAATCTGAGTACGTTGTCTCTGTACACTTCTTTCTCACCTACACTTCAACTATTTCCAAAGGCAGAGGGAAGAAGGAGTAGGATACACAAAAGAAAAGCATTTTATGCCATTGGACCTTTTCTCAAACTTGATAAAGAACTTAAAGGGCAGTGTTACTAAAGTACCGTGGAATCTTCCGTGGTGTAGTTAGATTGGCTAAAGAACTGATTTATTCATTTTTTTAAGTGTCCTTTATTGTTTTATGATCTGCAGTGGTACATCACAGATCATAATCAGATGTACAATAAATAAAAATTACTGATGGGGTTACATAAAGAGATGTGCTTCCCCAGGAAACCTAGAAAAGGTGAATGTTTGGGAAGGGAAGCTAGAATGTGTTTGTGCCTGGCAAAATAAGTCATCCAGAAGAACGTAGGTACTGGAGAAATATTCGTATGATTGAAACTGCACAGACAAGAAAAATTAATTTTAGTCAGTCTAATTTCGTAAAGGGCTAATTCCAGAAGGCTGGCAAGAAACAAAGATATATGATAATAACACTGCCAGCAGTGTTGGAAGAGGGCTCCAAAAATAATTAAAATGTCCTAAAAATAACGCATCTTAAAATAATAATAATTAATTTTTAGGTACTTTTTATTAACTTTTTAGATTACAGGCCTGTAGGAATTTAATTCAATATTTCAGGTGGTTCTTTGCATCTGCAAAAAAACTTCTAAGAAAAACTAGTGAATGGAAGCATAGATTTTTATTAAGTCTATGTGACTGTAGGAGTTTTCTGAAGAACGCTACTAAATACTATGGTAAAATAAGAACTTGCAAGACTGTGTATTCATATGCATTTATAAAACACATGTGACACACAAACATGTTAACCTCTATCTTTGTATGGAAAAAAAAGGGGCTTTTCAGCAATCTGTAATTTTTCTTCATGTAGTAAACACAGGAATTTTCTACCAGGCTTTGGCAGGTAGTAAATCTTCAAAAGAGAAGTAAATAGTTCCTGTGCTATGGTCTTTGTATGGAATACATATATAAGTAGCAGAAAGGCAACCTTTTAACTCTACAGTATTAAATCCCTTAATAGAAAAAAAATAAAGAGAGATGGAGAGAAAGCTGGACAGATACTTTATACTTAAACATGCTCCTTTAAGAATTCCTGTGTGCTCTTGAGTTCTTTTTCATCACCATAAGCTTTCTACTAGGTGTGAAACCATAAGCATATGAAAGCCTGTCATGCAGGTGTATTTCGTATACCTGCCACACTGTGAACTCACCATGTCTCTGGCCCTGAGGAGAAGTTCTCTTTCCTTGCAGCAAGATTATGTTTTTAAAATATGACTTTTAAACCTCTTACTGAATTTTTTAATGGATTAAATTCATCATGTCACCAGCTGCTGTGCAGCTAATAGAGCCATAAAACACTGTATTAAAGGATTACCCATGCAAAATTTCCTTTTGTGCTAATGTGAATTTTAATACTTTTAACATTTAGTTGAGATGGGAATGTCCAAGAACAGCTTGTTCAATAGGTTGTTCTATAAAATTAAGTTCCTCAGCTCATCACAAATGCCAGGACTCCATTAAGTTAAAATTTTACAGAGAGGCTAAGATGATTCACTGTATATAGCATTTGCAGGGAGGAAGGCAACATCTGCTTCTCCATTAATGCTATAAAACAAGGAAGTAAAACACACAGGAGCATGGTAACTGTAGGGAAACAGTGCTGAACAACTGAGAGTCCTCACTCTAAATTAGTTGGAGGTCAGTTTATGCCATTTTGTAGGTGGGGTATAAGGAGAGAGGGAATGTGAAATCCCACTCTCTGAAGCAGGCCTTGTGTTTAGTCTTGCATTAATGAAAACTCAGGAGGAATTTCATGAAAGGAAGTTATTTAACTTGGATAGGAGTTGTGGGGAAGAGAATGGATAGTCATGCTTTCGGAACAGGGAGTGAGACCTTTAGTTTTATTCTTATCTATAAACAGTAATTAACCAGGTAACATTTATGTACCTGAAATCATGAAGTGACTGCAAATAAGATATGAAAGGTTACCATTTGAATTTCTTTCATCTGACAGTAACAAAATGGTCTTCTGGAGGATGTCTCTCTGCAGTAGCTTTAGGATTAAGAGAAGGATGTCTTTTCTGGCTTTTAACTCCTATTTTTCTGCAGAATAAGATAGTTTAACAGGATGCTAGTAGGCATTAGAGAGATCCTCACCAAGCTTCTTCCGCTCTATCTTACCCATGAAAAGGATCACTCATGGAAACAAACATTATTAAATAGATGCAATTCTTGAATACTGATGGAATGAATACATACTTAAGCACTTGGACCTTGCTCAGACTGTTTTTTTTCCTTCCCTACACAACAGGGTCAGCTTGAAGGAAGGACAAAGAGCAGGCAAAAAATGGCATTCCCAGTCCATCAACAGCTGCACTGAGCATCACTCTTGATAGTGCAGCATTTGAGCAGAGAAGACTGTCAAAAATTAGGAAAACCAAGTTTTCTTATGACTCTAATAGCATTTGGACAAGAGGAATGATCAGTAATGCATACAAGCACTCTTTGTGTTCTCAAATCATCATGTGAAAATTGTTTTCTCCTTGTGGTAGTTTGCCTGGATATTGCTCAGCCCATTACCAAGGTTCATATACATGATGCCACACATTTTACCCTACTGGCCTGATTGTGCAGAGGGTGCTGCCAAATTCCTGGGGCATGCAGAGTGCTTCTTCCATCCCACCCGTAAGCATGTGAGAAAGGAGAAGGAGCCTGCTGACACTGTCCCAGACACCCTGTACCCTGGAAAAGAGGAAGGGGCCTGCCTTCATCACCCATTGATCCCAAAGTGACCAGAGCCACTACCAGCAACCTCCTGTGTAGAAGCCTGTGGGGCTGTTCTCCTTTCATAATTTCCTGAAAGAAAGGGAGGTTCTCAGCCAGGATCCTCATCAATGGGCAGAGGACAACAGTAGGATGAGCAAGTGGATTTTAGGTTACATCTCTAAACATTTTAAAAATCCAGTAATGTGTAGTTGACTGCCTTTGAAAATATCATTTCCTAATGAGGGAGATTTTCCATATATCAAGTGCTAAATTATACTGCTAAATTATTTGACAAAATTTTGTAGTAGTGGTAGTAGTAGTAGTAGTAGTAGTAGTAGTAGTAGTAATAGTAATAGTACTAGAACTAGGGTTAAATGTTTCCGATGCTTTGGAATAAAAAGGGGACAGTTATTTAAAATCCTACACAAGATTGGTGAGGAAGTTTTAATAGGAATACACTTGAGCTGCTGTTCCTTGCCCCAACTGAATTTTTTCCACAGCTCCATATTTTGTTCTCCATGTGTATTAGTGCTCTGAGAGCCTGTCATTTCTTATCAGAATGAGAAAGGCTAAAGAGATAATATTTCAATAACATACTGGCCTGATCATAAAATAACTCAATGGAAATGTGTAACTGCCTCAGGCAGCACAGCAGGATAGTCAGCAGTCAGATGATTTCTATTCTGGGTTTCTTTTTTTTATGGTTACATTTTCTGTTATATCAGACATACCCTCAAGTCTTAGTTATGCTTTTATTCAAAAGGAGATCTGCAGTATAAAGACCTACAAAACTTATTATGATATATTACTGTAAAGAAATAAAAGTTGGTGCCACAGTAGCATATTGATAAGGACAGGCCTGCCACATTAATTGACCTTTTTTCATCTCAACCACCAGGGCTGAGGCCTAAGCATCTCAGTTGCTTAGCAACAGGGTCACTGCTTTCAGGCCTTAAATGCACAAAAAAAAAATAGTTAAGAAAAAAGTCAGAAGATGTGATCTTATGAAGGCAGCAGATATTTGGCAGAAGAAAGTACTCTTTTTCTATTGTTATTTTACCCTGTTGTGTTGATCGTAATGCTTAGAGGGCAAAAGGGAAACCAGGATCTGAAGTTTTACTGATATAAACAAACAGCAAAATAGTACTGAAACCACAGGCACATGTTCCAGCTCAGCACCAGTCCTGAAGAAATGCTTTTGATTTTTAGAACATCCATAGATGTTTACAAATAATTCATATTCTTCTTTCATGTGCATAAAACATATCCATACATACAAATTACTAAGTGACCCTGGATAATACAGATATATTTTTTGGACAGCAGGATGCAGCAGAAAAGTAAAGAGGGGTTCCTATTGCCTAGACTCTATTTTAGCATTCTATCATAAACATTAGTGCTCACTACTATGTTTAATGACAGGGCTTTAGGCAACACAACATCTCCTAAAGGTCAGCTCAGAGAGAAGTTTGTTTCTTCCCTCCTCAGCATGAAATACAGGGAAAAGTCAACACTTCTTTTAAACTTTAATAAAGGCCATGGAACAAGAGTGCTTCTCTGCCAGAAAGCAAAATCTTTGTACATGAGAGTACCCAAATGCTCCCTGCAAGTTTCTCCTCAAGAGGAATTTCATTGCCAGTGTCATAAAATCTCTGTTTTATTCCTGAATAATCATCATTAAAAATGATAAATGACACCATGAATTTCACTCTGTCTTCACACAAATCCTTTCCTAGCCTAAGTTTGAGTTGGGAGGCTTCTGTTTTGTCAGACTTAATGTAAATAACTATATGGTTTTCAGTGAACAACATGTTTAATGCAGAATAAAAACTGGTACTTTCTTCTTACAAAAATAATTTATGGTTAAATCTAATGTTAAATAAGGGCAACAATAAGGAGACCTTTTGATTTTTTTTTCATTTACACTTTTACTTTAAATAGTCTCGACCTTCTGTAGAGTGTTTTAATCTTTTCTCACTGTTGCTACATGGGAACAGAAGTATTTGTATTGAAACTTTTCACAGAATCATAGAAGTATTGAGAATGGAACGGGGTCCTGGAGATAGGCTAGACCAATCTCCCTGGATAAGATTCCCTTGCAACTTCTGTTCTTGAGGTGGAGCAGTCCCAACTCTCCTAGCCTCTTCTCATACAATGCTGTAAAACCTTACCCATCCTCATGGTCCTCTGCTGGACTTGCTCCAATGTTTCTTGTACTGAGAAGCCCCAAACTGCATCCAACACTCCAAATTTTTGCAATCAGGGCTGTCACATCCCGTCCCCTGTTCATTTATCTGACTTACACCTCAGTAATTTGTCTATAAAGGTGTTAGAGTGTCAAAAGTGTCAAAAGCCTTACTAAAGCCAATATAAACAACAACCACTGGTCTCCTCTCATTCACCAAGCCAGTCCTCTCATCACTAAAGGCAATCAGGTTGGTGAAGTGGGATTTCCCCTTTGTAAATGCATTTTTCTCTTTCTCTGTGTTTTCAGACCTTCCCAGGGTCTGAAGCTGACCTCAGCTCACCATGTGAGAGCATCCCATCAGTCCCGTGGACTCACGTATGCCCATTTATTTATATAATCCCTGACCCAGCCCTCTTTTACTGAGGTTAGGGCTTCCTTGCTCTGGAATTTTCACAGTGGTCTGAGGCAGCTGAGATTCCTTAAGGTCAGCCGTGCTTTAAGACCAAGGTGAAGAAGGCATTGAGTACCTTGACTTATTTGCTGTTCTCTGACACCAGATCAACTATCCCATTCATCAGAAGGTTTGCATATTCTCTGTAGTCTCTCTTTTACTGGTGATGTCCTAGCAGATCTTGTTGCCCTTTACATCCCTCACCAGATTTGTTTTGGTGTGCCTTGTTTTTTCCTTACCTGATCTTTGCATACTCAGACAGTGTCCATATATTCCTCCTGGGTCACCTGCTCCTGCTTTCACCACCTATACAATTCATTTTTTATATTTGAATTTTGTCAGGAACCCCTTGCTTATCTGTGCAGGCCTCCTGCCACCTTTCTTTTATTTCCTGTTCATTGCGATAAATCATTCTTGAATTTGGAGAATGTGGTCCCTTGAAACCAACCAGCTTTCTTGGACCAATCTTCTCTCCAGACCCTTTTCATATGGGATTTTTTTCAAGCAGATCCCTGAAAAGCCCAAAGCCTGTTCTCCTGAAAGTCAAGGTTGTAATCTTGCTTTCAGCCTTTTGTGATACTTACATTTTTACCTTGTTATTTGCCTTTTCCAAATTAATGGAGTTTAAATGTGAGGGAAAAGGGACAATGATACACAGCTATAAAATGGCAGAAAAATTGCTGTGGTTGCAAATTGTCCAGAATATAGCAGGATTTTAAGAACACATTCTAGGCAGTGATGCCTTAGCAAGCTCTCAGCTGTGTTCATACATACAATGCCCTCTCTTTCACTTCAGTTATGTTCCTAATAAAATTATCAAAATACCTGCACTCTGTCGTTGTCTGGAGAAACAAATAAAATGGATGCCTCAGTACTGCTTTCTGATCTTGGTACCCAAAAGGGGAATTTGAATGCCCTGTTTTGGTCCTCAAACTTACATACTAAATTCCAAAACAGGGTTATCACTAAGGTTACAGATATTGGAGAAAACTGTGTATCATGTGAGGCCTGTACAGAACATAGTGGTCAAGCATTAGTTTTTGCCTATCTCATAAAGCTGGAGCATTTTGCCTACACAAGAATACATTTAAGGAGGTAAATTCATTTAACCAGGACAATCCATTTAGAAACTGTGATAATGGATGTTATAGGCACTGTTAGTAGTGTTCTGAAACAAGTTCCACTTGTACAAAAATTTAAATGTCTGCACACACTGTGTCTAGCGATGCCTTTAGTTTGACAATATTTAATAGTTGTGTGCAGGGAACCTAGGGATTTGCACAGTTGTTGTTTGATCTTACTTGTTGATTTTAAATAACATCAGCAGGATGTTTGCTGTGAACAAAAGATCAGCCTTAGTACAATATCTTTTGGCTAATTGAGTTTAACCTTCTGATACCTTCCTGAACATCAAAATGTTAATCAGTTGTAACAGCTAAATCAGCATGGTAGGTTCTCTCTCTACACCAAGATAGGGTATTAAATATCTATTAACCTTCAAAGTTACCTGCTTTTGGTATTCATTAATAGCAGAGATCACCAAAGACTTTTGATTAATTCAAAGCTGGCCTACACGTAAAAGTCTTGTGAGAGGGTGGCTCTTAATGGTAACACTATAGAAGTAAGACAGTAGGTGGGTAGGAGCATTAGTGTAAATGTTGTTATACAGCAGGCACAGCCTTCCCGCTGATTCTTTCCTCCTGGGTAAGGCTTCTCAACAAAACCACTCCTCTAGGAGCATAGGTAGACTATTTGTATAGCACTCAACAAAGTGTGGCTTCTAATATGAGGCCCAAGTACATTTCTGGCTTGCAGAGAGAATGACCAGTGTTAGCCTAAATACATCAAAACATAGGTGATAATGCCTTTAAATTATGATTAATGATAACATGAACTGTAGCTATGCTAAGCCCAGATTGTAGCTCCAGCAATTTCCAGAGTGATATGCTCCTTTTTATTGTCTCAGTGGCAAACTCCTATAAAGTTCGGCAAGTTATTTGTCTCTGCAGGTGTTAGTTTACCATTATGGTGAAAGCCAGAAAGACAGAGAGTATCACAGGCAAACACACATCAATTTTCCTACTGAGTCAAACAAAGCTTGTGTATTCACAGGCACTACTGGAACATTCTTTGACCTGCAGGACTGGAAAATAAATTCTTGAAAAGATAATCAATGAGAGCCAGTGATCAGTAGGACTCTTTACAAGAAGACCAGTTGAACTGAGTTATGCTGTTATTGACACTAGTCAGCAACAAGTATTTTTGACATGCAGGGGGGCTTAGTTTCATTGGAAACATCAACTTAGAAAAATCAACCAGTGCCCAAAATTGCCAAAAAGAGATCTGAAACAAAAATAAATTTCCTGATGTAAACTATAGTGAGTCCATGTTAGACTCCCAATCTAGACAAAAAGATAGTCAGTACCTGCACAGGTCAGGTTCATTTTGTATAGCAGTGGATAACAGTTTCTCTGCATTAATCTGATGTCAAAACTGCTCAAGAAAAATATTTTCTTCTACCCATTCCCATTGAGACACTTTTTCTCTAGTAATCTTGCAAAAGGACTCAGTGCAAAATTGCTATGGTCATTCTTATTGCACACAGAAAAAGCTGATTGAACTTTTTACCTTTTGGTTATGTTTTTGCTCTGTAGCCCACATGAGCTCATTAAGATCATGTTATTTAGCTTAAACTTCAGATACTTGACCATTTCTCACAGTAGCCCCTGGCTGGGTGCAGAGTAATATTTCTCATGCCGGCTTCCTGGCATGGCAACATGTCATAAAGTATCTGCTGGGATATGACAGAAGAGGTAGGCTGGGGGATGGAAGATGGAATAAAGAGGCTCAAACACTTAAGAGAGATTGCAAGGAGAGGTCAGTGCTGATCAGATGGTAGGATACCGAATCCCAATTACTTAGGAATGCTCAGTGTGGGCTGCCTGATGCAGACTGCAATAAATCTTATGGCAGGCATTAGGAACACCTGGTTTCAGATGAGAACGCTTTTCTTAGGTCCATCTAAATCAATCCTCTTTCTTCCCCTTGCCTGCACTGATCTCTATCTAGTGGGGGGAGGAAGGGAAAAACAACAGGCAGGTGATCTTATTATGGGTCTTGTCAACCTCACTAATGCAAAACAGGTAACAGGCAGAAGAGACAAAAAGGAGAAGGTTTAACCAGTGCAATAGCTCCTGTCATCTGCCTTGAGATTTGAGAGGAGCTTGGCACATGTCACAACACTGAATTTTTTCCAGCCCACTTTCAGATGTCAGATGAGCTTGATGGTCATGAGTCCATCCATTAAAAGCTTTTAACATTGCTGACCTCCTGGATAACTTGGGTCCATTGTTCTGCCTGGAAAAGAAGCAGAGATAAACAGAGTTTAGCCACAGTCAGTTCTTCTGATCTAGATCAAAATAATGATTTCCAGGGAACTTAGTCTGGCAACATTCATTATAGTTCTACCTTGCTTTTAAAAGACAAAATGATAGCTCCCAAATTATTCTTTCCTTAATATGGCCATGAGCATTACAAATGTCTGTTTACAGATTTGTATATTTTAGCTTTGCTGTATGAATAGGTACAAGCTCTGGTTTAAGTATTTTGTGCGGACTGGAATATCAGTAGGATCTTTCTCCTCCAACCTGCCCTCATAGAAGTTGCTTAATCTCTCAGAGATCTCTAATGTTCCATAAAATTCTGCTGATATTAGTCAATAGACTCAAAATTTACCAAGGAGGGAGAGATATACATACTAGCACTTGAAAAGATAGAAAATAATTATTCCATGTGCTTGTTCCTTGTCAAGTAGCCTGAAAATCAGTGAGTGGCAAGCTGGGGTTGTGGTTCAGTGTGTTACCCATTTTTTCTTACTAAGTTTTCTGTTATCCCTCTTCTTTTTTAATTTTTTTAACTTCCAAAATAATTTTTTTTCCTTTCTCTCAAGATGGAGTCTTCCCTTTTGAAAAACTCCCATGAGAGAACATGCAGTAGGTAATCATATGACCCGGTTACAAATGGAGAATGTATGCACAGCCTCATTGTGGTCTGTAGGTTTGGGACTGTCTCAGCATTGCTGTCTGTCAGCATCTGTTGCAAACATATCTAGTTCTGACCCTGGCTAACACATCTGTAATTTTCCATGACGGGAAAGGCCAATTCAAGGCCTTTAAACAAGGAAGGAAATAGAAAAAGTCTTCACACGCGCACCCAGTGGCAGATTGGAGCTTGCTGGCTTCCCCATTGCTCCTTGTAAATTGCCACTGTATTCCCAAGAGCTCCAGGGAGAGTGCCACCCACAGTATTGGCTGCGTGTAACAACAGCAGAGGAGAACGTACCACGTGGGATCATTTCAGTAATGGTTCTCACTGGGCTACCTCACTGGTAATCTTCTCCCCCTGGTGTATACAGCAGCACCACAACTCAGTGCACTCAAAGCTACAGGAGCCACTGAAAAACTTCACAGTAAATTAAGTACAATTAGCAGAGCAAACATCATGACTGCTAGCCTCATAGTCTTGTAATTATTCTGACAGCATTTATTATTTGGTCCATTTCTCAAATCAGTGGTCTTTGTAAATGAATATCATCATAATTAAGTTCTTTTTCAAATAGAGTATCCCAGAGTACAGTAAAGATTTGGGGAAGAAGGGGTTAGATCTAATTGAAATAAACATTGCTGTCCCACTTGCCAGGCTCTGTGAATGCCAGATGAATGCCAGAAGGACAGCTACAAAAAGAACCCATGACCTGGTTCTTGCTGACTACATCAGTGTTTAGATGCTGAATTTTTGAGTTGTATCCAGATGACACTGTGACACAGACTGCAGGAGAAAATCTGACTAGTGGTATAAAAAGGCATGTGTCAGGCTGCCTGTGTCCAGCAGCAGATCCCTCATATATGCTGGTCCTCAGTGGGTCTGTGAAACTCATTGTCATTAGGGGATGATGGAACTGAAGTGCACAACCTTTCAAACACAGCTCAAGGCAGATTTTCTCAGTGCTTGGCAGCCCCTGTTCAATGCCCACTGCTGCCTGTGAAAGCACTCTGCACTTAGCTCTAGGCTCACATTTCACATCCCTCACCTAAGGAGTTTGCTGGAATACGAGCCAGCCTGGCTAGGCTGAATACTGGGATTTAGTGTCTCAAGTGCGTCAGAGGAAACACAGGGACGTGATGCATTCTTAGGACCCTCATAACAGTTATCTTGAGATCAGATGTGGGATGGGCTGGCATTGTCAGCATCTCAAATTCCTTCAGAAGCCAATGGGATCCATCCGTTTTTGCAGCCTCTGGGAACTTGTTAGCTCTGCTGCTGTTTTACTGCCCAAATATAGATGGAGGTGACTGCCTTCAAGCAGCAAGGCTCAAAAAGCTGTGGGCAGTACAGCTAACAGCATAGTTATTTGAAAAGGTTCATTGCCTTTCCTGCTCTATATTGACTTCGTTCCACTGAGAGACAAAGTGGTGGCAAAATTTTCCATTTTCACCAACCCCAAGAGTAAGGGTGAACTGAGGACTCATCTGTTGAGAACATCAAAATACCAAAGTGTAAAGTGACTGGAAACAACAAGACCTCATCTCAGAAATAAACCCCAATAATAAAAAGATTCCTATTTGTGATAATTCTCTCTGCATAGCAGAGGCCGGGCATGGATAAGTGCCTGCAGAGATATGGGGTAAACAGCAAAATAAAAACTGCAAGAAAAGATATCAAAGGATAATCTTCATAGTTAAAGTATGTGGGTTTGACGCCTTAGCTCACAATTTACTACTGCTGAAGGTTTTCTGCATACTTGAAGACCAGAAGCATGCAGAACTTTAGGCAAGGGAATGCCAGATGCATTTCTCAGAGAGGAGGGGCCACTAGGTGGCACAAAAGTTGCCTAATTTAAGCAAATTCTCTGGTTTTGAGACTGGAAAATGTCCCTTGAAGGGCTGAACTGCAGCTTTATAAACAACATTGTAATGCAAGTAGCAAGGGAAATACACCAATGTCCAGAAGCTTGGGATACTTTAGGTCAATAATAATTGGTTCAATCTCATGAAAAACAACTCTGCAAAATAAGAGAAGAAAAAAAAATAAAACCAACACAATGCTTCTTGTATTAGAAACCGAAAATGTATAACAAGAAAGAACTGACAGCTTAATTGTACTAAAATATGGAAGTAAATGTGATGTATTAAGACCATTATATTTTGCATTGCTCTGTAGTACAGTCTAAGAAAAGCCTCACTGGCAAGACACCCTGACCTCAAGGATGCAGCATTAGTTTTGAAAGAGGTGAGAATGACATCAGGAAAACAGATAAGAAGAAGAAAAATATGTGTAGTGGGAGAGGTTGTAGCAGTGAGAATTTATAACCTGAGAGGCAGTCAGCTATTGTAGAAGTAATCCTTACCTGTGAAATCTCAGAGGCACTTAAATATCACCCTCATTAATAAAACAGAACAACTGAAGAACAAACACTTTGGTCTCAGTGGATGTGCAAGGAAGATCCCAGAATTCATCGGACCCCCTGGCCGTGCAGAATGTTGCACAATTTGTTGCTGGGGCTACCAAGGGTCTGAACAATGCCTTATAACTGCATGAACATCCACAGAGTCATTCTGGTCAAGGAGAGTCAACTTACAATCTGAAATCTGTTTTAATGAGAAGATTTTGATGGGCATTATGTCAGCTTCTTTCAACCTTGGGCTTTTGATTGACTGCTGAGGACTGTCCTTTAGATGATAACAAGGATACTGTCAGTCCTGCACAGATAGCCTGCACCAGGCTTGAATGCAAAAGCAAGTAGTGAGTATATCATACATGCTCCTTCTGCGTCAGAATGAATTTCTGCTTGAATTAATTTCACTGCAGGTAGTATTTAAAAACCAATTATGGATGACACCTTAAAAATCAGTTGCTCCTCCTGAGGTAAACTATGGGCCTCATCACAAAAGTGTAGCGAGAGGAGAGGAGAGGAGAGGAGAGGAGAGGAGAGGAGAGGAGAGATAGAAGCTGTTGTAAAAACTCTTTTTGACTTTCAGCCCTGCTATTGCAAATATGATAAAGCAAGATGTATCTTTAAGAAGAAATCAGTGAAATTCACTTTTCTACTGGTTCACTTCCTACTTTCTCACAACTAGTGATATCTGCTAACACCTCTGTACTTCAGATGCCATAGCAATGCAATTCAAAAATCCCCAGACAAAGAAATAAAAAAAGAGGAAAACCTTTGTCAATGACAGCATTTTCAGAGCAAATGGAGCATTGTATCGAATATTCAGAGTCCTAGAAACATGACAATATGTTGGAAAAGAAGTATTGTTTTTATAAAAGAACTCATATAAGATTTTGAATTCTACAACAGCTCATCTAAGTACAAAATGGCTACTCTCCCCAAGCTACATCCTTAAATGAAGCTATGACTAAGGCATTCAATAAGCTGGGAATTTTTACCCTGGAATGTTCAAAAATACATGGATTCCCTCTATACTTTTGTTCATGACATAAAGTGTTATCACATGATCAGGATGAAAATACCATTTATCTGCTGGGAAAAATTATCCCTGGTTCCCACAAGATTGCACTCAATATTAGCATTCCACTTTTAAGTGGTTTATAAAGGTTAATAAATAATTAATGGATGTTATAAGCACATTTCAGATATGATCGGTATATGCAATAGATGCATATCAGTATGTGCAATTGTAGTTGGTTATGTGGTATCGGGCTGCTGTAGTCCATTTATTAAAACAGCTGCAAATAATTTAGTAACCCTTTCTACACTTCTTATATCTGGAAGAATAACATGAAGTGTGACCAAACAAGGAAGAAAATTCTTCCACTTCCTCAGCAGTATAAGTCAGTTTAATTTCACTTTGGGTTAGTCCTAACAAATCATTCCATTTCACATTGTTATTTTAATTCTAGAATCTATTAAATGAGATAGTAATCTGTAAGATTTAAAACCTTTAATGTGGCAGAGGAACAAGGCTCTGAAACAACAGGAGAGATTAGCATTAGATAAAAAATCTTAAGGAATTAGACTTGCATATTGTAAATGCAGATATATGTAAGAAAGATTCGTGGTACAACACATCTTGTCATTTTCCCACTGCATCATTCACTGGGAAACTGGAGCATACAAGAATTTTTGGGAATTGCTGAGCATGCTTTAGGATCAGGTGCATAATTTTCTGCCCACTTTTAAAAGGAACAAACCTGAGGTTTGTTTTTTTTTATTTTGAGGGTTTTTTTTTTAAGGCAATATATTCTGAACTAAGTCTCTGAGTAGATAGTAGCAAATAAAACAGAATAGACCTCTCTGTACCAGCTGAAATTATCCAAGCTAAAAGTGGATAACATCTTTCTACTTGAACTGGCTGTTTGCTTCACTGTGCTCCACCTAGGGACTCTGACAGACCAGTTTATAAATGCAGTTACTGGACTGTACAACATTGCTGCCTCTTGCCACACGTGCCATCCCTCTGCCGGAAGTCACTGCCCTGTGTCTGTGGCCACAGAACAGAACGTGCAAGGCTCTGCACCATCACAGCCCTTCAGTGGTCCGTGGTGAAGGTTCACGTCATTCCCTTGGCTGTGCAACAGTGTGACTACCTGGGGCATAACGTGGAAGGAGGAAGCTTTAACATTTTTGGACAGCAAGATTTGCAAACTCTTTTTGTTCATCTACCTCGGGAAAGCAGAAGGTTTCTAATGTCACATCCCTCATATTTTCCTTTTTAACCTAATGCTTAATTCTGTCTTATTGTTTAGGCTGTCATGGTATTTAGTATCTTAGTCCCATGAAGAGCTGTAAACTGAGAGAAATATCTAATTGCTTTTCAACTAAATCCTTCCCAGAAGATCAAGAACTCTGTCCATTGTATTTCTGTGAAACAGGGGCCAAGACATTCCAAACACTTTTGCCAAAACTTTAGTTAAAGTGGATTTATTGCATTTAGAAATACATATTCATTTAATGATTAACAGCAACAACAGTAGTATCAGTAGCAGCAGCAGTAGCAACAGCAACACAGTAGTAGTAAAAAAAATACACCTTGTCTATGCCTCAAGGTTAAAATTTCTGGGTTTTGAAAAAATGTTAGAAACAGGATGGTTGAAAGTATTTGGGAAGATGGCAACAATGGAGGGGGGAAATTAAATAACAGCCACATTACTTATTTTAGCTTAGAGAAGGATCCAAACAAGTCTAAACTGACTGAGTTGTCTGCTTATTTCATTTTGTCTAATCATTAGCCACCAGTACTTGGAAATTTGTCCCACTGCACATTAGGGGCTCATTAAGATTTTATTTTGATCAATATAGCCCATTTTGCTTGCACTTGCAAATTCTCCAGTTTATGTTTTTGGAAACCTCAAGTCCCAGCGCTACCCCAAGGATTCCTGAGTTCCCATAACACTGCCTATCTCTGCAGTGAGGACTAAGGGGAAAATTCTGGCGCCTGAAGCCAATGACAAAACACATATTAGCACAGTGAATTCAGAACTTGAGTTGAACACTATATGTTTCAGATTCTTATCTCTATTTCTTCCTAATTCCCCAGATTTATTACACTTCCAAAAAATGCTGTGTTAATTAACTAATCAGTGCACAGAATTTTCTTTTTAACATAAAAAGATATTTTTTCTACTTAATCATTCACCACGTCAAGGAACTAAAAAAGAATATGTTGAGGGGTTTGCCCTTGATTAACACATAAAATGTGGCAATAAATATTTTTTATTGGTTATAATACCTTTATTGGGAAGATAACAGACTGCTGGTTAACTGATCATTAAATATTAATTTCAAAGAAAAATATATGGTAGGGAGTTATTTCTGTTGTGTCTGCCTGGTTTTTAGGTCTTCTTGCCTTCCTTTAAAAATTTGAGCTTTTCTAATTTGTTTCTTACTAACTACTTGATATGATATTACACAAGTCAGTGCAGTGAAGCAGCAGATTTTGAACTGAAGTTAGCACTTGCTTTACTTGTTTGTCAGTGCTATTCTGGTATATGGATTTTTAAAGCAGAATGAAAAATAAAAATAACTTTCAGCACTGATTTCAGAAAAATCTTTACAATGTCTCATATATATTTATATATAGTTGTATTTATATAGCTATTTCATATATAATATATCTTTTTTCTGTCTGATATAAAGTATCTGAAATGTGTGCATGTCCATGAGCTTAGTGCTTATAAGGATGAATTGGAGCATGTGGCAAAATACTTTACTGAATTGGGGGGGATGGCACACACTTATTTTGAAAATCAGTTACCAATATGTTGTAACTATTATGATAAAAATCTCTCTAAAACTTCGTAACAAGTTTGACATTTTGAGAAAGCCTTAGTACTCTAAGGTGTTTATTGTATATTAACAGCACATTACAGTATTTATAAAATTTTTAGAAAGCTTATTTTTCAGGTATGTTTTACAGGGTCTTTATTTCTAACTCCACTAATGCTACATAGTTGGGTATCTTACATGCCTACTTGTCATTTAATAAAAAAAAAATCTTATTACTGTAAAATTCCATTACTCTCATGCCTCCCTATGTAGTACAATGTTAAGTACACTCCAATACCGAGTCCCAGATGGAATACAATGCTGTAATTCAATTGAGGGATCCTGCTAATGTCCCACACTGAAGAATATTGCTTAAGGGTTTGGGTATGGCAGCAAACCTCTCAGCCTGGAGACTGAATTACAACCTGACTATTCAATCTGGGCCTTTGTGCCATTGTTTGTAGTGTACAGGACCCTGATTATTTGTAATACATTTGTAAAACAATTATTAAAATAGAATAGAGAAAGGAAAAGCACTGTAAATTAAAGTTTGTCCATAAGAATGATGCTATTATAGGACAGCTGGGGTTACAAAGAGCGCAGAACAGAAAGAGAAGGTTTTCAAAATGTGTTAAAGATTGCATGGAAGGTCTCCTGAAGCAGGGTTCAATCCAGCCATCCCCAGTTCTACTAGAAATGGTAGCTGGTTGACTTCTCAAAGATAAATTAAATCCTCTGGGTATGTTTAAGTCTTGGTTAAGCTGAAGAGAAAGTCATGAGTATTATAATCTCCTCCCTTTAGATGTTTAATATCGTGTTTGACTCTGAAGCCACCTGCCAAACCTGCAACTGATGCTTGTGGGTACCCAAAATATCCTATCCCGTAGTTTTCAGCAGTAAAGCTTACCCAGAATCACCATATGACCAGAAGTGCTTCCTTCATGGCAGAGCTGCACAGCTCATATTAAAGCCTTCTCTGCAGCTCCAGTTGGCTTTTGTTGCTGCTGCTCTGTTTTTAGTGGAATATTGAAACTCCAGTGGAGCCAGGCACAGAAAGAGTAACTATGGCTCTCTAGCTCAGCAATTACATCACTCCGGTCAAGGTTTATTTTAAAATGGAGAAATTTAAATTGGAAAAACAAAAAAGTGAATAGTACTGTTGCACAGAATTTTAACAGCTCTGTGGCAGAGCTATTCAAAGCGTTCTCCATCTCTCAGACAGTGTTTGGCTGAACATAGGAGCTAGATTTAAAACCATGCCAATCTGTAAATGGTTCAGCGCAGAATACAGCCTTCCTAGATCAATACATCCAAGCTGTGTGGACACCAAGGAAAGAATTGTAATTGGTTAAATGAATGGCCTTCATTGTCACAACAGAGGGGAATGAGAGCTGAAAGGAGGCTTGTTATGGTACACCCCCTTGAGCCAAGGTGCGCTGAATGTGCTGGACTGCTGGGTCACTGGGGTGTCACAAAGTTGTGGATTACCAAGTACCTCTCTTATGTCTCCCTTGTTGTCAAGAAATCTGTACCTTCATAGAATTACCAATAAAACAGTCGTAACAGCAGATTAGGTTTAAAAATCTACCTAATGTAGCGTGAAATTTAGAGTGTATGCTCCAGCGATCAGAGCTGCAGTGTTGACCCATTATGCTCTGCAGTCACATTCTTCCATTTTCACCCTTTGAAGCCACAAAGGGAGGGGGAACAAATAACACACACACTTGCAACCATTTTCTCTTGTGGTTTTTTGGTTGTTTTTTTCTGGAGCAGGGTTGTAGCTCATAGTGCCTGTGAGGGTTTGCTTAGAGCTTTGCTTAACTTTGCTTAATAGAATACATCATGGCTGTTTGTTGCGCTTTGTGGAAAAGCAGCCTTGGGTTTTCACATTCATGGAAAGGAAGCAGGTTCTTAATTTTTCAGGCTCAGGATTTAGCAAAATTAGGCTGTCATCCTATGTGAGTTAAGAGCAATCAAAGCCTTATCCTTTAGCATACAGTGAAATGTACTTCACTGCAAGTCAGGGAGGCAGAAGACAGCGTGGTAGCTACAGCTGGTGTTACAAGTCAGAAAGCTGCAGCCACGTTAAAAAAAAAAAAAGTATACATGAGATATTCTCCCCTGCCTTAGCAATCATGCTGTATTATTAAATATGAACTGCTTTTCACATGTTCTTCCCCTTCTCCGGGTTGATAAGAAATAGATAACATATACTCAGTAGTCAAAAAAGTTCAGAGAGATGGCTTACATGTGTGATCTCTATTTTTAATCTCAGATGAGATATACCTGGCGGTATTAGCATCTATCTTAACTTTGCATTTCTGGGCCTAGGCTGAGTTGTCATTCCAAGGAGAACTGCAGCAGGTCTTAGCTGCAGTAATATTAGGAGAAAAGATAAATTTATGTCCATATTACAAAATGACAAGATACACCATCCTATTTGCAAAATCTGAAGTTACATCCTCCTGAACTGTGGCAAAATAAGATTCCTGACTTCCATTCTGCCATATCTTGTCAAAGAATTTGTGCAGCATTGTGTCCTACTGTGTCAAGTCATGTTGGAATGTCCTGGAAGTACCCCCAGTGTGCAAATTGAGCACCGGTTTCCCCATAGCACTTGTAGAAAATGAGTTGCCATCACAATTTTGATGAGAAAAGACCTAAGGTATGCAAGTGTGACTAAAGAAATTCTACTTTCGTGGAGAAATAAAAAAATCTGAAGGAGGAGGTGGTCTTCGGTCTTTGTCTGGCAGAGTAGTATTTTTCTTTTTTTGGTTATGTATTCTAAAGAAAATAGAAAATTTCTGTTCCCCTGTACTTTTTGCAAAAACACAGACTGTCAACCTGCATCTTGCAGAACTCTTCTTTTTACACATTTATACCTTGAAAAATCAAGTATATTCCTTACATGTTACTGTTGAGGACAGCGACTTGTGCTATTTGTGACTTACTGCTGTTTATTGAAGCCTTCACAAAAGACCAAATACTTCTAGTCACTTAATGGTTCTATTCCATCACAGAAGTTCTAGAGAATGCTGCAAATCAAGGGGATTACTAGTATTTAACTGTTTATATCACATAGTCTGATGAAAAGAAGAAATGCCCCAGTTAAACTTTTCAGGGGATTCTAAGAAAGCCAGAACTCTGCACATTCGCATTTCAGCTGCTGCTGAGCAAGTAAATTTCTTACATTTGGTAGCATTCTCTCAGCATGAAGCTCTTTTCCACCATATCTTCAACTGTGAGAATACCATTAGAGGACAGCAATCTCATTTCCCAGATTCCACTGCCATCTCTGAAACAGCGCTGGGGGTACAGTGCTGTTACCACAACCAGAACCTGGCCTTGTCTCCTGAAGGACAGCACTCAAATATAAATGCATGACAGTACCTGGGCACAGACTTTGTGATAATGGGATGGGGAAGAGTTAGAGGAACCATAACACTTCCAGTTGAACCCCCTGCTATGACACGTACATTTTGGAGCAAGGGATGCTGAAATGACCACACCGCTGGACAGCGCTTCTTTTCACACCGTAGTGGTTGTGAGCCACTAACAGACCTGACACCACTTGCAGGGCCTAATGCTTTTCTTCAGACCCCCTCAAGTTATTAGAAGGACAATCTTGGCTGTCAGTGCAAAGAGATTTCCAGCCCTTCTTATTCAGTAAGCAAAAGGTAAAAAGCAATTAAAAAAACATATGAGGTTTTGAATCTCATGATTTTTAAGATGATCAGATGGTTCTGTGGAGCTTGGTTCAGGATTCTTCAGTGCTTGGGTGTGTGTTTTCTTATTAAACACTGTCAGTAAAATCACACAATAGAAGCTGGTTGCATCCCTGTTGGGAAACTGCATTTTCCCCTGTGCAACAAGCTCAGGACACTGTGGGGCCTGGTATATAAGCCAAAAGATTTCTGCATTACAGCATCAGGTTATCATAACCTATCCCCCCCTCCTTCCTACCCCCAGAACTCATCTATATGCTAATTTAACATGACTAATGCCGCCCCACAATATAATGGCTCTAATGTTTTCAGGGGAGGAAAGAGAGCGGAAAGAAGCTGATGCTCCTGTTTGATTAGTGAAGTGTCTTCTGACAAAAATCCCAGATTCTCTGATGATGAGGTCTGATTGCATCAACACCCTGGATACATCTGGTTCAGCACTTAACCAAGCTTGCAGTTAGGTTTGAGTTTACATTCCTGAGAGTTAAGTATCAGTGAATTAAGCAAGCATAAAATATAATTTTCTCACCTGTTTTTGTGGAAATGACTAATCAAGCCCAGCTGTTTGTTTAAAGGGAAAGGCACTGTCATTCTTATTGTCAGGGGCTGGAAACTACCCCAGCTGCATCTGACAGAGCTCCCTGCTGAGTTACAAGATACCTGAACTAGCTGGGATTTGGCTCCTGAGCCTTTCTGGCTCAGTCATACAGCCTGGGGAGCTTTCAGTTTCTCCACAAACATGTGCATTGATAGTCCCTCTGCCCCTTTCCCCCTTCCTCCCTCACACTCACTGTAACACTATTAAGATATCAAATGCAGCAATTACAACAAGAAAACCCTAATTAGGCAGCAGCAGCTTCTGTAATAAAGGAATCAAGGAAATCTGAAGAAAGAGCTAAGAGGAAGCACAACAGAGGCTTTCAAATCACAGGCTTCTTGTTCTTAAAGGATTGCTTGATGCAGATAGTCCTCCATGAGTTTCACTTCACCAGCTTTCTCTGTACTTTTCTAGGACAAAAGGAGTAATACCAACATAGAGTCCTGTGGCCATAATCAAATAATAATTGGCCTCGGAGATCACTTATGACAATCAGGGAAGTAATAAGGTTTCTGAATAATTATGAATAATTAGGCACATTTATGAATAATTACACTGTTAATAACTATCTAACACTTCCAGGTTTTAAACTGTAATTCAGTCATTATTGATTGGTTAGCCATCATCTTCACTGCTGTTTCTCTACTCATTAACATCCTGATTCAGCCAGGAGCCCTGCAAGGCTGCATTTATTCTTTTGGCATGTCAGAAAAAAGAAGTTTTATTGCTGTAAATTCTGAATCCCAAAAAAGAAGAAAATCTGTTTAACAGAGCCAGATTTCACTGACCGTAGAGGAGGAACACATCCTGTCACTTTCTAAATGTGATGTTAAGACAGGGCAAAGATACTGTGACAATGTGGAGTGGGTTAAACAGGTCAGAGATTCTGACTATTTAACTTCCTGTGTTTGGACTGCAAAATTTTTGAGGTGTGGAACATCTTGTAAGAAATGGAGTTAGCAGTGCTAACTCAAGATGCCTCCAGCAGCACTGGTAGAAATAAATTATGATTCTTCAAGGGAAAAGGGCCTAGGGCATAAAACTTCTGCCCCAGGAAGAAAAGCTCCAGGGAGCAAGGTCCCAGTCAGGACTTCAGGCACAGACGAAGCCTTGCCTGCTGCTCTAGGGGAAACACTGCACCTGGCACCAGCAATGCCAGCACCTTCACCTGTGCTTTCTCTGTGCTCTCCCATGGCTCAGCTGAAGCCCAAGACAGCAGGATTGCCAGGGCTCTGGCTCTGCCCAGTAACCACCATTGCAAGGGGAAACCTGCTCCTGGTGTTCTCCTGGGTTCCTCAAACACTTTTTGTGCCTATGTCTAAAGCTGGCCCTGGTTACATAAATTAGGTAGATAAATGAATGCCAGAGTTGCTGGCAAAGCCTATAATTAATGGTAATACTATGTGTACCATCCAGAACACTTTGGTTTTCAGGGGCATTGTATCAACTTTACACCAATAGGATAGAGTGAAGTCACTCAGAAAAAGAAAATGGAGCATCGTAGCTTTTAAACAAGGAGCTGTTATTGCTCCTCTGCCACTTATTTAAGCAGTGCATTTCACTCTGAAGAGTGGGGTCTGACATGGAGGAAACGTGAGTCAAGGTCTTGTATGATTGCAATACATTGAATCTACCTGTTTTTGTACATGCTACCTGTTTTTGGAAAAGCATTCAGGATAGTAAAAGATACAGATCAGGTGCCATGAACTGTAAGTCCCAATTTGAAAATAAAGTAATGCTGCAGGATAGGCATTTTGCATCAGGTAAAAACCAAAACAAACTAACGTTTGTAAATTCCTTTCATTTCCAGGACATGAGTAATATTCTGAATAGTTTTTGAAGAAATGGCTTTATTTATTTGGTGTTTACCAGTCCAGACAGGTAATACAGTATAGCAAATTGCGCAATGGATGTAAAGAGAAGTGCTTAAATCACTCCAAGTATTGCTTTAAAGAGTATTAAGCAAAAATAAATGCCATAGCTAAGTACTCTACCAGTACGCTTTCTACATTTCTGTCCATTCCTCTGGAAAGAATGTTGATTCATTTTCCCTTTGGAGGAATTTACTTTCTGCTTTTTCTTCATAGTTTTATAAAGCATTTCTGTTCTATAGTGCACTGTTTTTACACTTCAGATCAGGAAAAAAAAAAATTAACAAAACCATCACTTGCTAAGGTTGTGGCTCAAACTCTGTTTCACCAGCAAGGGTGTTGAGTTTTGACCCTGGCCAAATGCCAGGGACCTACGACGTCTGCTCTCTCTGCTCTCTCCTGTTGCAGCTATGCAGAGGAGAGGAATCAAACTAACACAAACACACTGGACTCATGAGTTGAGATGAGGCACTGGTGGGGTCAGTCGCACAAGCAAATACATAACAGGTGAAAAACCTAGGTTGTAAAGTGATTTATTAACGTAACAGAGTCAGAGGATAAATGAGAGGTAAAAATAAGCTCTTAAGACATCATTTCTTCACTCAGCCCTCTTCCCTCTTAAGACACTCTTTCTCAGCTCACCCCCTTCCCTCCTTCACACCAACCAACAGCTCTGGGTGGGGGGCAGGGTATGGGGCTTTTCCCTACTCAGTCCATCACCACAATTCTTCTGCTACAAACACTGTTTCTCAGCTCACCCCCCTCCCTCTTTCACACAACCAACAGCTCCGGGGTGGGGGCAGGGTATGGGGGTTTCCCTTTGGTCAAAGTCAGTCTANCTCCCCACAGGCTGTGGGTGGATCTCTGCACCCCCGTGGACTCCATGGGCTGCAGGGGGACCACCTGCTCCCCCATGGTCTTCACCACAGCTGGCAGAGGGTTTTCAGCTCCAGTGCCTGGAGCACCTCCTCCCCCACCTTCTCCACTGACCTTGGTGTCTCCATGTTGTTTTCCCTCACATATTTTCACCTCCTCCTCCTCTGGCTAAAATGAAGTGTGTGTACCCATTGTTTTGATTTCTTCTTGAATATGTTTTCACACAGGTGTAACTAACATCTCTAATTGGCCCAGGTTTGGCCAGCAGCATGTCCATCATCTTCAGAGCCAACAGAGATTGGCTCTGCTGGACAGGGTGAAAAACTTCCAGAACCTTCGCACAGGACACACAGGAGCCATCTGTGTGCCCCTCCCTACCCACTAGCAAAATCTGTGCCAAGTAAAACCACCACAAAGGGTCAAAGAGATAACTCTGTTATCTCTTTCATAATCTTCAAGCACAGTCTTTCTAATCTCCTGAAGGCTCTGAAAGGAGAAGAAAATAGACCAAACCACTTGGCAGAGAAAGTGAGTGAGTGAATGTTGAATGTTTGTTAAACTGGAAATGACCATTTCTGAAAAGCAGAAAAAGATCACAGCATATAGTTCTGAGAGGGAGCCATGAAAGTAGAGTAGGCTTTTCTACTTTGGTTTTGACATGCTAAGATATGGCATGAAAAATGGCTAAGAAAAACTACCTTCTTCTCACTTTCAGGTAGGCAAAAATGACAAATTTCTATCAAAGATCCAGAAAAGTCCATGATTTTCTTTTCATACACTACCTCATTAAACAATAGAACTTATTACCATCAGATGCTATGGAAACTAATATGTTAGATGGATTCAAAAAAATTGGAGAAGTCCATTGGGACTTTAATATCCAGATATGACCTCTAACTCACATACTTTAAACTGGAACAGATTACAAGTATCCCAGATTATATATAGGTCCTGGGGAAAAAAAAGACAACACCAAACCAATAAATCAAGAACATTTAGTTTTCTGTACAGGTATAGATTCTAGCCATTATTCAGTACTGGTAGTTCATCTTTCATTTCTTTCCCTATAGCTGTGAATAAAAGGCTTGGAAATTCCTTAGTAGAACATTAGCCTCTACCAGCTGGTGCAATAGATATGTTCAAGGCCAGAATTTCCTGTTGTAATCAGAGACAACCACTGCTGCTCTGCTTCCTGTGAAGACCACGTGCAATCTCTCTGTGAAGTGTTTCCCTGATTATGTCAAACCCACAATCTAAGTGAATGGCAAAGTTCTTCATATGTAGTGAAAGGGAGAATGGTGAACTGAAAGAAAAATAAAAGTTTTGCTACAACTAGCTATTTATTTATTGGTGTGCTTTAAAGGGTCAGGTAGCATTCAGAAACACTGACTTTTCTTTCTGGTATTTGTTACTCTTATTGTATATTAAGTGTGGCAAATATTAAAGCTTGAGTAAATGATCAAAGCCCAGCATGGACTCACTGGGAAAAATACGTAGCCAAATAGTTGTTCATTTCCATCTTGCATTGTTTGATTCTGTTTCAAAAGGATTACGTTTTACTCTGTATTAGTTTTGTGATCTACATGAGAAGTTTCTGTTTTAATTTTTCCCAACTCTAACACACATTGGCAACCACTATTTGACCGAGCTCTGAAGCACCCTTAAAAACATTTGTTTTCCTGAGTAGGAACATCTCTAGCATCTGACTCCCCAGCATTAAACTCTGCAAGGATTTTCACGTATTCGTGCTTTCATGTCACAGAAAAATATCATGTTGCAGCTGGTGCCCGTACCAGGGAGGCAGAGAAATGTGAGAGACCAATCTTCTTTCAAAGTGAAAAAGTCACCTTGCACACAGCCACCTGGGGACCCCACACTCTCTCGCCTCTCCCCAGTTGTGCATGGCATTGTGCCCCAGGCCATGCTAACTTCCCCCTGCCCCCACCCCAGCCCACCCTTTCATCTTCAATTTGTTCATCCCCACGCCATGGATGTCATCGAAAGCAAGGGCCAATTAGCTGAATGTAGTCAGGGCATAGTGATTTGGATCCTGGTTTTTTTGAAAAATAGATCCAAAAGGGTACATTCAAAGTGGTTCCTGACTGCAACCATCAGTAATGGTGAAATGCTGGCAACCTGGGGCAATGAGAGGCGGAGCAGAAAGAGGACACTCGGGGGGGACCAAGTCCTCAGGTTAGCTATGTGAGTCACAGATTTGAGACCACAATAGCTTCCAGTGGGTCCTTTGGTTTCCATTAAGCATCATTAATATTTTCAAAGAAGCATGAAATACATACTCCTGATTCCTCTGCTCCCCCTCCCCCATCTATGTCCCTCCTGAATCACAAAGAGGACCTTCTTTTGTTATATTTGGATAATTATTCTGCTGTCTTCCCTCCTGCTACCCACTAAACATCTGTGATTGATGAAGAGAACACATTGAGAATTTGAGATGAAAAAGTGAAGAGAGAGCAAAGCTGGGCAAATGAGCCAGTGGGTTGAAGCACTTGGGACATTAGAGGGTGTCAAGGATGGCAAACGACTTCATTGAAGTAATGATGATAAACATTTTATCCCTGTGCATATATGTGCATTATACCTAACGATCTCAAGCGTAAGTAAGTGAAGAAAGGCACTAAATAAATCATATGAACAGGGCCTAAATGGGAATCCCTAAGGAATAGGATCTGAATTGTAAATGCGTGCCTGAATTTCACACATCAAATTACAATAAGGAGATTGATATTTTAAACAGCTCTGTACTTAAAGGGTACCGTATCTAGTCCTGAGGATTTTTCTTTTGCTTAGTTTTTTGGGTTTTTTTAAGTTAAACTGTGTATTTGTGTATATACATATACGCATACACATGTGTGTATGTGTAAATTCATTAAATGAGGTACTTTACATATCAGTGGGTTGCTCTGGGTTTCATTAGCATCTCAGAGACTGGCTAAAAAGTGGTTTTTTTCTGCCTGACTGAGATTTTTGAAGACATAAATGCTCAGGGACAAACTCTTTTCTGTTACACAAAAAAAAAAAATAGCAAAAAAATTCCTTGCTTTAAATGAACTTACTCTAGACTTGATCTGACGGAACTGGAAATACAATCTGACACTTACTGTAACACTTTTTTAAACTTTGTCCCTCCCTCCCTCAAATTGTGGAGCCAAATTCTTAGCTGGTGTCAGCTGGCAAAGCTTCTTGAGCTGTCAGCAGAGTGTGCCTGTTGGCATCAGCTGATTTGGTCCAGTAGCTGCACAAATAGAGAATGGACCTGAGTATTAATGGAACAGGTTTCATGCAGAACAAATTATACTAGAAATTTCATCCCATTCCCTTCTAGTCCCAGATATCCTGCAATCATCAAAGTATAAGTGCAGTCCTATAAACATACATTAATAAATCTGATAAAGTACGAGAAAGCTTCCAGGCTGGAAGAAATGGAAGTGCCTAATAAGAGGTAGCAACACTATGTCCTAACAGAAAGCTCTGGCACCCACTACATTCTTCAGTGGAAACACATGAGAAGATAACAGTGAAGACTTAAAACCTGTGGGAGTTCAGCTGTTCTACAGGTTTTCTCATTAGAAGAAAAAGGTTTTCATCTGGCTAGTAAAAGAAGTCTGCCCACAGATATCACAATCATCCCAGATTCTCCACATCTTTCTTCCCAGCAGTTGCAGGAAGGGTGGCTGAAGGAGCAGAGTGCATAAAAGCTGAAGGTCTTTTCCCACCACATTCCCCCCTGGCAGGCAGGAGTGCTCTTGGTGCAGGCTTTTGGAGATGCTGTACCTGAGTTTCCTATTCAGCATTTTCAGAGCAGAAGGAAGCAGTGAATGAACATTTTAAGTATCAACTCTCCCAGCTTTTTCCCAGAGGATTACCAGCCTCACACTCAGACTTTCTTTCCCAGGTCTTGATCTTAACTGGGAAATTACATACTGCATTTAATTGCAATATGCATTGATTCTTTGTGTTGCTGCTAAGGAGGTGCACTCCCACATGCTCACATATACATACATTACATACCTGTATACCTATACACACACATACCTATACATACACATATGCACACACAATTATTTTGCATTTGGGAAATATTTATACAGCATACTGCACCATAAGTAAGAGATTTAACCCATTCCCTGGTTAAGCCTTGTCCATTATGAGAAATTTGGAAAGAGAACACATGAAGTATGCATTTTTCATTTAAACAAATCCTTTCTGCTACAGACACTTATAAAAAACGAAATCCATGTATTAATTTGTAAGCAATTTCCATGTGCTTGGTGGCATATAAAGCATAGCAAAAAGTCTTGGAGGAGTTTTAAGTATAAGGGCTAGATCCAGAACCAAGTAATAACCTTCTCTGAAGCCAATTCCAGTCTTTACCCAGAACAGAGCAAGCTTTGAACACTGGGGACAAACTGCTTTAGCTTTCTTTGTTTTCCAAATTGAATATATTTCAAAGTGTTACTAAATAATAAATAAATTTTCCTATCAGCACTGCAACCACTTTTATCTTTACTGGAAAAACAGAATTCCTTTTTGAAAAGGGAAAATACATATTTGCTTATTATTTATATTAGCAAACTATATTTTCTATAAAATGTTTAAAAAAAGTGTATTACATCCTGTAGTCCCTGAAGGAATGCTCAGTTTTTCACTAGACTTATTTAACTATTGATTAATTTTCAGAAATATGTTGACACAGGCCTCTCTGTGAAAAAGTCACTTCCCTTTTCTTTCATTCCTAAATCGGTATGTCACATTTTTGCCTTTCTGGTGATTAATGTGGCTTTGAAAACTTTAGGAATCAAAAAACACATGCTCAGATGGAAACATCTGTATTTTAAATGTGTCCTATTATCTTAGTTTCCCAGCCAATCTGCAAAATATGTTTCCTGTTAGACTTAATAGGTGTGAGTGCTGCAGGTAGTGATAACGTAGAAGGTCTTCTGATCTGACCGAGTCTTTGCCATGAAACCAGATCCTCCTTGCAGATTCAGGAATGTGGTGTATCTGGTACAATTTCCCTCTTCCTGCAGGTCTCCAGGAAGTGTTTTTCTTCTTCGATTTGGTACGTTTGTTTGGTTTTTTGTAGTACCCCTATTTGTTCTTGCCATCCTGGAAAAATTTTGCACAACATTATGGAAGATATAGTTAATGCAACACATCTCTTCATGTCTTCAGCCAGCAGATAGCTTTACACTCTCAAATTCCTCTGGCTTCCTTAAATGCTCAGCTTATTCTGTGTGTTGCAGGATCAAACCTTCTGTGGATATCTCTTGGGAAATCAAAAGAAAGATTCCTTCAAGCCAGCTAGCATCATATATATTCAATGAACACAAAAGGGATGAGACAGAGCATAATCCAGTATTTGAGGGATTTTACTGGCATGATATTGCAAAGATCATGTTAGTCCATGCTGAGAAACACTGCAGGTTTTGTGAGGGCTAAATACGTGTTCTCTGTCAATGCAAGAATCTGCCCTTTAAGTGGTCACGGTACTCCTGTTTCCTAACTCAGAACCAGAAACTGACTGCCGAACTGCCTGAGCCTGGCCTGTACTGCTCCTTCAAAGTGCTGCAGTGTAGAGAAGGGAAAATAAATATTTTACTGGCAGTATTCTTTTTACTCCTCAATATATTTAATAGTGTGTGTTTGGAATTTTGCAGAAGCATGAAATACTAGTCCCAGAGAAATGGATCAGTGGATGGGAATATGTAACAACCCAAAAAGTCCATTTATAAACATTCCCAGCTACTTCTATTACATCTGTGGAGCCTCTGCAACCTTTCATACTATTATGAAAGTTCCTATATATCTGTATGGTACTGTGTGTGCTCTGTGGTCTAAACCATAACTAGGAAATAGTTGCACCTCATAAATGGAGAGTTTGAATGTAGGAGCAGCAATCCATTCCAAAAGAAAGATGGGCAAAGGGGTGGGAGGAAAAACTGCTGAAAAGCACAGTTAAGCCCTTTGTACTGTGGAAATTAATCTGGTTTTGGTGCTGGGGGCTGAGTTTGTGTTGATGCACAGAAGTAAAACAAGAGTATTCAGACAAGTGGAACATGATCTGATAAACCTGGAAATAACTCTGTCAGGCTATCCAGCCCAAATGACATCTCTGTCTGAGTCCTTTCAACACATTTGATTTGAGTACAAGCTTCCCAGAGGAAGGCTTTTCCTGTGCTTTCTGTCCTGCTTCACTACTTCACAAACGCCCTGATGGCAGAAGCAGTGCAGGTTAATGTGAGAGGAGAGCTATAAACTTTTCTAGAAGGGACAATATTTCTTCTGCAGGGTTTGTCTTTTTCAGCATTGCAACTTGTCTGTCCTTTCTATATGTACTCTGCCAGCTTAATACAGAAATTAAGTTGTACCTTTCATTTATAAGATGCTTGAACTCTGTGTGTATACATGAATAGATAAAACCAGAAATAGGTCTGCTCAGGTTTTTCCAATGTGAAGGAGATGAAACAATTTTATAGACTTTGCAGAGCACAATTTCATTAAGGTCGATATTCACTGAATGAAACTTTTGCAAAATGTGTATCCTTATAACACAAATAAAATGCAACAAGATTTGTGCCTGGAGATTCATAGATATGAATAATGTTCACACAATACCACATTTCACTAAACTTAATATAAAGATTTATATCTGAACTATAGTCTTCAATTTGCACGATTTATGCCCTAGCAGTTACATGACTGCATTTATCAGAAAGGGGCTGTTCTTCTGGGAGGTAATTCTACTAAAGCTTGTGATCATTTGGCTCTTGATCAGTGAAATGAACTGAATCTCATTTTCTGTGTCTGTCTCTTCATATGTTTTCCACCCTCATATGCTTTAGCTCTGGCAAGAAGAATACATATTTCAAATCACGATATGAATCACCTGCCCATGAATCAACCAAATGCATGCTCTGCACCTAGCACCATCTTTAATATTTCTCCTAGGCATGACAGTTGTCCTGGCCACAATACACACAGATTTTAGAAATCTGAAATATTTTTATGTGGAAAAGTAAATACACCCCAATCTTGTCCTTTAAGCTTACTGTACATCCTACTTTCTAAGTGAGCAATCAGGCACATCATAGGTGGCTGGGAGATCAGCAGTCCTTGGACAGTCTTCAGAATGACATTGGTACCTTCAAAGCTCTCATCATGTATCCATTATCACTGATTGAATGGTGTTACCTTTGGGAGAGGAATATTGATTCAAGTCAGAAAATTGGGGAAGCTCAGGAAAACCTGGATCAGGATGCAAAGGTGAACGAATTGACTCTCTTGGGCTATGGCAAGCAATGAAGATCATCAATAGAGTCTCATTAATGTGGTCACTTATCCCTGAAAGAAACTTTATTGGCTGCTGTGATATCAGTTGCATTAATTAATAAATAGTGCTTTCATCTTAATAAGAAGAAACAGAAGAATCTTTAATAGATTAAGAATGTTGAATAGAAATAGCACCTTTTTTTTCATGACTGATGTCTCTTCTGCAGCTGTGAGCACATTCATTTCTCCATAATCCCTAGCACTGCAGAAGAAAGAGGACCTTCAGGTGAAAGGTTACCTACATTTATAATGTCAGGCACTGAAGCTGGTGAGGTAAAAGGTAAATGGTAATTTTATCATTAGCATGCCTGACCCCTTGCCCTGGCCATATCTCATAGGAGACATTAGGAACGGCTCACCTGTCAAGATGCAAACACTTAAAGGTCAATGCGCACAGAAATCTTCAAGAGCTTACAACAGAATTGCTGACACCTTTTATTATCACCGCTTAAATAAATGATTCAAGTGGTGAGACAATGGTAAGAGTGGTTTAATGTCAAGATTTACAGAAGGAATTCTTGGAGCATTATTTTCTAAACTCTGATGACATGGATATGATTTTTCACACCATTTAAAGGAGTTTTAATACATATCCCTCTTTTGCAAGACTTTCCAGCACTGAACAAGGATTAAGTTTTTCTCCCATTGAAGCAGTGAATGCAGATTCCTAGATCCATAACCATCCTAGTGTACGATGTTAGAAAACTCATTTGACCTCTGTGCATGGGAAATGGATAGTTATGACTTATGGGAGGATAACTTGCAACCTAATGACAAATTTTTTTGAATGCCTGCTACATTTATTATTTAATGATATAACTGAGTAAAGATTCTCTCTGTTTTTCCAAGTTGTTTTCACATTCAAAAGCTCTGAAATGTGGACACATCAGCATCAGGGTTTGAAAGAGTACCAAGGTTTACCCACACATGCAATATTTACAGGATCAGCAACTGCGATTCTAATGGGTGAGTGAAATTTACTCCCGTCATTGTACACCACACCTCTCATTGTCAGTAAAAGGGCCAGACAGGTGTACAGGACCCTCAGTGGTTTGAGATTTGTGTACAGGTTAAATCTGCCTTACATAAAGTTTCACATGTAGAGCATCACCCTCAGCATCCTCCCCTATAAAGTAGCAACATTTTCAGTTTGACACTGCAAACAGAGCACTGATTATTAGTGCATGGTGCAAGCCCTCTGTATCTGTATCTCTTTTGTCCTTCCCACGCAATGATCAGTGCTCTCATTAATCTGCTGTCCTCTGCCTTGTCTCCATCTACTCCATCTCTCCCCAGAAATAATATAATCATTTCCTTCAACTCAGTAACATTCAAATTTACTTTTTCAGGTAATGTTTCACATACTTTTCCCACATATTTCATTAATCTTCTTCCTAAAACAATTGCATACCATTGAAACTTGGATGAAAAGCTTCATTTCTCCTTCCCACCTATCACCTATATAACTAGCATACTTGCACTTTTTTCCTGTATTATTTTGTTCCTGCCATCTTCTTCCTGTGCTGCATAAAGAGATAATGCAGTAATAAAAGCAGTTTAAATGAGAAAGAAAAAATAAATAGGTGTGTGCCCAAAGAACACATATTTAAAGAAACTGATCAAAACCAAGGACTGCATTGCAAGTACAGACAGTGTTTATGAAAAACAGATATTATGTAGAAGCTTCAGTCGTCCAAGTGTTTTGCTAGGAACAATAGCAGGTGTGCTACACATCTCTGGCTGTTTGCACCATAGCAATATTTACAGAGAATTAAGGAATTGCTACAAGAGAATGCACCTTCTGAGTGCAAAACTCAGGACAGGCTTCTGTTTTTGCAAATCTCTTTTGGGTTTTTTTCCCTACAATATCCTACAGAAGTGATCTGGTCATAAGTGACTTTTCTTGGTTTCATCATGTAATATAATTCTATTTAGAAACATATCAGTAAATGTTATTGCAAGGCTGTAATCTTACTTTTACTTTGACATTTATAAAATAAGAAAGAATGTTGCACCTGCAGAGGGCTGCTAGATATACAGCTGAAATGCAGTTTAACAAAGCATTTTTATATTATTTATTAATAGTCCCTCTTTATTAATAATTTTATTATTACCATTCTTACTAATTGTGAAGATCAAGGACACCAGAATTTAATAAGTATTTAACTTCCAATGAAATGTTGTATTTCATATTTATTTGCCATCATCTGCTGAAATGGCTTATTGTCTGAAGGCAGACATTTTGGGAAAAAAAGGGTAAATAACCACCTATCAAAGTTTTTGAAATCACAAAGTCCTCAACAGAAATAGGAAAGGATTCCAAATCACTTGACGTGTTAGGAACATCTAAGGCTTGAATGATCTTGAACCTTGACTGGCAACACCGGACAGCAGGCGCTCCAGATAATTGAAATGCTTCTGCTTTCCCAATAATTCAGCATGCTTGGCTAGCATCCTCTCCAAGATATTTTGCCTCATTGCTGCCTCCACAGCAGGTTAATCAGCAGAAGATAAAAAGCAATGGGAGCCCTGGTATGTTTAGTGCCATAGCACGTAATATTATTAGAGTTCTGTGTGGCCAGTTGTCTAAAACCTCACTGACTTGTGGCACCCCCTCCACAGCAGCATCTGACTGCATAGGCAGGGCTTTAGCAGACACTCACATACCAGGAGCATCAGAGAATTCACCATATCCGACTTCAACTGGGCCACAGATATAACTAGGACTAACTTTGTGCAAGCAATTTACCTCAGTGGGACTTAAACTTAGCCTGACGCTTAAGCACTTATGTGAGTCAAGGACATAATAAGTGAAGTGCTACAATTACAGTTACCGTTTCATAAAATGAATCATATAAAATATATACTTTTGGATGCAGCTACAGCATTCTACCTGTGGAGCTGCTTTCATGGAATTTAATACACAGAACAAAACTGCACAAACTGCAATCTTTCTTGCCTTGCACTGGTCTTGTGCATCAAAACCTTTTGTACTATCTCAACTTTGATAACACATGATCAAGACATTGTAAAACAGTTTATAACCATTATAAAAATATATTTACTCTTTTACCTGATCACCTGAGGAAGACACCGGGTAGTAATAAAATTCATTTTATTACATGCCTTTCAGGACACAAAAGAAATAAAATGTTTTCCTTTTTTTGCAAGTATTATACAACCATGCTCAAGCAAAACATCTGTTATGCCTCACCTTTTTACGTTGCTAGTGGTTTTTCTTGTTTGCTTTGAAATATTTATTTTCCATACCTTCAGAAGTATTCAAAGAGTAATCAACAGGTGAGATTATCCTAGCAAACACTCAGAAAAGCTCAAAGAGATGGAGGCTTCCTCCTTTGCCTACCATGCAAAGCTATTTCTTTCTGGATCACAGTGGTCCTTGTTTGAATTCTGACTGTGAACATGTGCAGAATATGCCACTGCCTCTGACCCCAGCTGGTTACTTGCACATGTGGAAATAGACTCCCTTCAATACGGAAAGTGAGCATTGCATTGCAGCTCCCATCTGGATGTTGACATGTTTGATAATAAAGACAGAGGTTCTTGATTTTTGATGCAGTACTGCTGATGGAAACCAGCTACTAATAGGTGGAATGTGACAAAACATATCTAACCCAGCACCTTTTCCCTGCAGAGGATAAATGATGCACTTGCACCTCTCCACAAAGATGGAAGTCGCTGCTCTGATTATTTCCAAGACATGGAAGAAGTCACAGATGCCTAGAGGCATGCTTACTTCTGTATCTGCTGATATATGCAGCCATAAACTCCAACATGGTGTAAAACATCTCATTCTGTATGCACAAGAAAGTGAAATTGAGAAAAGAACTGGGCTGGATATTCTGAAACTCTCATGGCTTGAGAGATTGATATTCCATTACAGAATGAGATCCTCCTTTCTTTGTGTGTATCCACACAGAAAAATACCAAATGTTTACAGATCACTGGTAGTTTGATGTGGAAGTATCTGATGTTTACTTTTCCTCAATGGAAGTGCCAAAACAACAATGCACAAGAACATAGCATTTAGTCATAGAACTTCAGGATAATTGTTGCTCATAAACATGGTTACAAGGCTTTCAGGTAGCTCTTTCTTCCATGCTTCTGCCCCCCCAGAACACACTTTCTTGTGCACATTTGTGGAATCAGACCTCACTGCATCAGAGGAACAGACAGTCAGAATAATGTATTCTAATACCTCCTAATGCATACCAATTTTTCATTGTTGTTTTGTTTCTTAATAACCTCAAAATGCAAAATATGTAGGAAGCCACGCATAAATTCTGGTTATAGTGTCATCCTCTAAGAGATAAACACAGGCAGCAGCATTTTTATGTGAGGGAGAAAAAAAGAACATCCAATTTTCCACTACAAAACAGGTGCACTCAGATTTTCAAAGTACATCGCACTTGTCTCTCTTGTTTATTTAATCCTAATTTATCGGATCAAGACAAAGAATAGTACAGTTTGGTTTTCTGGCATGTTCATGTCCACGGCAAAAAGGTCATTGCATTTGGGTACTAATCTACCAGTGCAGTAAGCCGTGATTAAAATGTCTTGGTAATGTTCTCAGAAAAGCATTACAACTGCTTGAATCCATATCCATCCATGGCCAGAGAAGAGGGGATGCTAGTCTGGTTTGGTTAAATACATATAAACTTATTCCCCAGTCAGTCAGCTAGAGCAGCAGCCCTGCATTTCAGCAAGCGAAATAAAAAGATTGCCTGGGGTCAGGATAAAAGCAAAGGTATGCAGGGCCATGAAATAGTTTTCACTGTTATCATTGCACTTCAGAGGACCCAACAGAGCTCTCACTGGGGATCACAAGTGACCTCAGCTCTCCTTATAAGTTTCTTATGCCTCTAAATTTATTATAATGTCCACTGAGAAAGTGAAGGGTTAAATAAGGAGGACAACTGAGGGAGTGGGGGGATGTGTGTTTTGGCTTTGTGCTACGTTCCAATTCTGTCAAGGAGTCTGAGCTTTGTACAAATAAGCAGGGAGGGATGTAGTCCTTAGAATAAAGTGAAATGAAGGTGCAATGCAAAAAAAGGTATCTCTGTTCAACTTCTGAGTGAAGTTCTGTGTGCCTGAGCCACGCTTCCCCTGCTGCCACTGCTGCGGCTTCTCCTCTTCTTTTTTCATAATCGTCCCCGTTATGAGTCTTTGTTCACAAAGGTGGAAAACACGGAGGGCTCTAATGATGCATTATCACAGGTCAGGGAATGAAGCACATAAATCTCCCTGGCATTTGCCTCCACACAATACCTCTAAAAGGACAGCAGCATTCCTTAAAGATGTAGCTTTTCCCCAATCAGATGACTCAACAAGGCAACGTACCTGTAGGCTTTTGCCAGGATAATCACCTTTTACTCTCACTGTTCCTTGGACAGCTCCGACCTTGTCAATTTTTCTTTAGTCTGCCATATTTTCTGTAATGAAGACTAGAATTCAATTGTACATCTGGGACTAATAGCTTTTAAACCTAAATTATTTCTCTCACAATTACAGTCAAATTGTCATAAACATACAAGCCGTGAAGTACAGAGAGATGCTTTCACTGTAAAAGCCATTTTGAAAGCAAAACTTCAGTCTAATTTAGAGATGTTTTTGTTGTTATAGCTGGAAACTGATGGAGCTGTCTTTGAAGACCATGTCAGTACTGCAATTGGCTTAGTTTAAATCAACAGAAACCTGAATTTTACAGAGGAGTGAGACTAAGACTATGTATAAAATGTCAGTAATCAATGGCAGTTGTGTTATTGTCATGACAGTATGATGGAAGTTCAGTGAAGCAATTATTAATTTTTCATAATACCACTGAAAGCAGAGACTTCCAAAGAAATAAGGTTTACTATATATTACACAAACAATTACCAAGGATAGAATAAAACAGAATAGAATAATTTTGTCATATACTCTGAGAATCTACCTTTTTAACCAAAGACCATTGTACAGGTTCTCTGCTGTTGTAAATGGAATAACATCACCACTGTAGTTAATGCATTCTTTTAGACCAGCTGGGTATTAGAAATTTGCTGCTCAATTTATGATGTCTTACTTCACATGTAGACATTACACTAGTGTTGACTCTGTGAAGATGTTAATGATGTCATTTTGTAGGAATCTAAATACCAGTTCCCTGCACGCTGCGTTAGCATGACCACTTGTACATGGAAAGACAACAGTGAATTTAACTCTTGATTAATACTTGTGATGTTGCCAAAATCATGGCTGTTGCTCTTAAGGCACCACTGGCCATCCAGAATCAAGTACAATACTGGCAGTTCCTACTGGCTTTGAGTTATCCATTGATAAACACTTCTATTTTAATACATAATCAAATGTTCATTTGATTGTAAATCCACTCTTGGAAAGAAAAAATTCGATGCCATCAGTGATGGCCTCCAATATGCTACCTGTCCTGTCATTATAACTGGATTCACAATAGACTTGAAGCGTATGTTTAGGTAATGTGACTTGTACAGGCTCTTCACCCTGACAAAGTTCCTGCAGTCTTTGTGGGCATTCTAGATTACCTTAACAAAAAAATTTTCCCATTTTCCATTTCTTCTTTATGGCTTAACTACTTACATATAGAAAGAATAGTAAATGGGAGGCAGCAGTAGTGAAGTAGTAAATTGGCAGGCAAAGGTTTTTCTGTATATGCTGTTTTGTGTGTCTGGTGCAGATGTGAATCCAACCACAAGACACAAAGCCACAGTGGACATAGGTATCATTATTTCTGCTATTCTCAGAACTATCTTTTTCAGAATGAAATCCCACTTCTTTTGCTCAATGCTCATCTATTTATTTCTCTCTTGCTTAATTTTTGCTTGATCCTGCTTCCTACAGAACAGTTTTGCAGCTGTTAACATAAGCAGAATCTTTCCATCTATTTTCAGAATAAAGGTTACACATATTTCTTTTCTTGGTGTTCTCAGAACAGCAAGTTTTCTCATTATGATGCCTCTAAACAAACTAGCATTTTCCATCAATTTCAACTTTTACTTATGGTTTTAACACAAAATTATCTCAATCACAAAAGCATTTATGACTGTGTTGTTCAATCTACTTATTTTACATTCCTTTTCATGAACATTCGGAATTATCAAAGGTTCTTAATTGGTCCCTTGTTAAAACTCTTTGGTTGCTGGGCTTTAGCTGCTTTGTCTTGCACTCACAGGATTATCTTCCTTTTATTTATACAATATTATAAAGCTATTGTATTTAGTTACGTCCAAAGCAGAACTGAAAGCTCTTTTTTAGTGTGTTGTTCCTTCTGCCATTGAAAGAGGGAATGAAGTTGCTCTGTAGACTCAACATGCTGATTGTAGTGCTGTTTCATGAACATCCATGAGATACTTGGTGTGAAAAATACTAATGCTTGTATTGAATTTGCACTGCACAGTGCATGTCTCTCCCCACATAGTGGGTTTTGCTAACCAGTGATTCATGGCAGCTGTATCTTACTTCCTGTGAACACAGCAAGGGGTCAGCTGAGAGGAGGAGACTAACCAAAATTAATTTAAAGTATGTTAATGATGAAGTTAAGTGCATACAATCATCAGCAAGTGTTGGTGAATCTGAAAACAGACACAAATCACACACACGGAATTTTGTATTCACCAGTAAAGGTGGTAACACAACTGACTCAACAGAGAAGAGCAATATCTGTGGAAGAAAACCCAGTGATGGACATCAAACTAATGATATATATCTGCTGAGAACTTGGAGGGAGAAGAAGTTTAGAGAAAGCACAAAAAAAATGTGGGTTTGTGCACAAAATTAGATTAGCTGCTGCTTCCAGAGAATTTTGGTTAATATTTATCCTAACGAAGAGCTAGAAAAGTTTCAGAATCAAAGAATCTACGGGATGTGATAAATTAATTAAAATCAAAAACTATTTACCTGATAATAAGCAAGTTCCTAGATAAGAAATAAGAAAGTAAAATTTCCTTCATCTTTGCTAACACTGTAAAACTGTAATTGCTGAAGCTAAACTATCTTATTCAGCTGTACCAGCTCCTAAAGAACATTTCATTGCCTGGATTCTTTTTATCCTTGTCATCATGTTTTCACCATAAAAAGATGGCACAACCAACCTTCCACCCAAAAATACAGAAGCACTGATCATACAAGTGTTTTCTGTGGTTCTAGCTACAGTCCCTTCATTTTAAGGGCTGCTTCCCAAGGGACTCTCCAAACAAGTGTCCAAGCTATGGTCCCTCCCAACTTTTTCTATGTACCTTTTCACTGGCAAGACATGATACACACAGTAAAAAAAAAAAAGAAAAAAAAAAAAAAAAAAAAGAAAAAAAAAAGAACACACGTGGGGAAAACACTGACTA